>VWZP01008818.1:382363-565253 GCA_013396995.1 Dicaeum eximium | reverse complement strand
CCCCCCCCAAATTTAATCTCAAAGTAACTGGAATATACTCAATCTGCCTTCCTACCCCAAAGCTTCCAGTCTGTAATCAATTTTATAATTTCTATTATTATCCTAAAATGCCCTCAAAATGATCCTATTTCTCTTTCATTGTTATCAGCTTGTACATTTTCACTGTCAGCACACCACTTATTTTATTCAATAGCTTTCTATGACTTCTTTCTTTTAACTGAATTGTACTTTTTGGTTGGTAAAAAACACTGCATAGAACAAAGGAATGAAGTGGAGAAATGGAATACAAAAATGTAGTGAAATCTGATAGAGCAAAGTGCAAGGACTAGGGTGTGGAGACTAATTGCAATTAAACACATAAACTGTGGTTCAGTAGTTGGAAATTATCTAAGTGTAGACATATCTACTTCTATTAGTATGTACCTAGATTATTAGATGCCAATTGATGCAGCCGTGAAAAAGAATGAAGATTCTGATCCTAAGGTTAAAGAGAGACAAATGTGATCTGGAACAGGTGAAGACCCAACATAATGCTATACAAAAGGGAATAAAATGGTTTGCTTAATTGGCATAGTAAAATGAAGGCCAAAGTATGTTTCCTTCAGGGCCTTCATGTTTCTGTATGTTGTTCACTGGACTTCTTTTTCAATTAATCTTCCTTTTTAATTTTTATTTACTCACAAGCCAATATGCTTTTATTTCTAGCATTAAACCAAAAGAATTACGTGCAAAGATTTAATTTCCTACCTTGGGGGTAGTGATGAGTACTTTCTGACCTAAACTTTCCAGATCTCTTGTAAAATACCATAGAAACAGATTTGTTACTCTTCAAAAATTTTCAGTTTTCATAACAAAGAATTATTGCTAATGAATTAAGTACATCTAACATTTTTTGCTACTACTAGGTTTGGTGGGCAGTTGTGTGTGTGGCTTCTTACAAATTCGTACTCTAAATCCTTTCAGTTTGTTCTCACTACTATTGGAAGGTTTTAAGACCTTCTCTGTTGTCCTGTGTTTCATCTATCATTAAGAGTTAGGCATTTCTTTTTGATTCAATGCCACCTTTAATCATATCACCAATGATAGTGTAACAAATTTTACTAAATGCCTCTCAGCCTTAAATCAGCTGCAACACTGAAAAGACCAACACCTTTTATTATAAATGTTTGCTGTATTTTGTGTATATTCAGGGGTGTAATTTTGATTTAGTAATGTAGTTTTCATTAAATATTTCTGGTATTAGTTGCTACTGTCTGATAACATCTTGTTAACGTGAAATACATTTTTAAAAAGTAAAAAACTTTTAAAAAGTTTTAAAAGTTTAAAAAACTCTTGAAAACATTCTTCAGCCATTTAAGAACATTACCTTGATTGGATCCCACTGACCAAAAGAACTTAGTAATTTATATGAGAAAACTAGCATCTTCTGTGCAAGTGGCAAACTTATTGGGTAACATTTCTCAAAAATGCTCCTGCGGTTTTCCACTAGAGATTGCAGCTTGCTGTATATTTGGTAGGACACAACGCGAGGCTTCCGTCCTCCATTGATCTCCACTGGTGGTATTAATAACTTTTCAAGTTCTTCCTGATTATGAAAACATAATGAAATATTAGAATCATAAATACAATCAGATTTTTAATAAAGACTGACGGCAAGATTTTCTGTGAACTATCAAGGATTTCCTAAGCATGTTCTCATCAACATAAATCAGCAAAGTTTGGTGGGAATTGGTCTTTCTGCCCACTGAAGTTTCAACTTCTGTATTAGGTGTCACACTGCTACAATATTGTATTATTATCTGATTTTGTAAACCTTGTCTCTGGTCAGTGAACAGAGCTTCTTCTAAATCATGAGTAGTTTCTTTCTGAAGTGACATACTTAGTAGATAATAAACAAATGTTACCAATCTATCTACTGCCTTAGATGAGGCATTAGCGTTGCAGATACCTGGTGTTAGATGAGGTTACCTCGCCATGGGCAACTGCACTGATTTCAGGAAAATTACATCACTAGGTGTGGGAATGGTGTCAAACACCTGGCATCTTAACTTTGAGATTAGATTTGGATCTTTTCTTTACATTTGGTTTCATCACCAACAGCTTGGAACTGTATTAAAAAATAGAGCTGTCTAGTAAGAATTTTGCCTCAAAAATTATTTTGAACTACTGTTTATACATTCACAACTCTCTAGCTTGGTTACCTGTATCAACTGACCTATCAAAAATGAAATGACATCAAGACTGGATCCATCTACCCAAAAGCTTCCTCCTTTTTTTTTTTCTCTACTATATTAGTCATATAAATTATACACTCTTTAAAGTCTGTACCTTCTCAGTACAGTCTTCATCTTGTTCAAATACTTAGATCATAAGTACAGCAGCATGATTATTTAGGCACTATAATTTTTAAATGTGAAAAATAAATAAAGAAATTCTTCTTCATGTGATCATATAATTTAAAAAAATAAGCAGTGGAATCAGTACCTGCACACTTTCTAATATTTCTACTTCTATTTCAAACTTCTCTGAAATTTCATTTTGCATGCGCTCAACAGCATCTTCCTCACTTTCTTCTTCTTCTTCTGGTTCTTCATCATCTTCTTCTTCTAAAAACTCTGCTTCAAGTATAGCTTCAATATCTTCATTCTCCTCCTCCTCCTCATCATTACCCTCATTTGCTAAAGCCTATAAAGACAAAATATTTTGTTGTATCATGTCTATGATACAGATATTATGAAGGATCATACAGTATTCTAGTCTCTTTTTAAATTAAAAAAGCCATTAATGCAACAAAACCTCATTTTGGGATATCCTTTATCATATGCAAAAAATCAAGTAAATTCTATTATCTTATTTCAGAAGAAAATACAGCAGTATTACATAATGCAGACAGTGAAGCATCATACTCGTTCCAAAAGTACTTAAAAAACCTGAAGAGCTACACTGCAGTTGTGATGAGTGTTTTTTATACATGGTATTGTAGTTTGACAGGACTTTGTTATAAACAAGCATGTTTGATGAAAGTGTAGCTGACAGAATACCATGACCAGTCAAGTAGTACATGAATGCATTTATAAATATATTATGTAATTGACTTTGGGCAGAAATCCTGGTACAGTCCTATTCTGGATTAACCATGGATTTGACAGTGTACTTAAAGGTACATGCCTAATTTCAATTAATGGGGCTACTCTTATGCTTATAAATTAGATATATTAAACACATTCATAAATATTTTCCTGAATTGAAGCAAATTTGGAGAATTCTTTTAAAATAGTTTTTAGTCTTCATGAATCCATAGTTTCTAAAACAATTCAAACATAATATAAAATTATTTTTGAAAGTTCAAAATTTCTTGCAGTCTATCATAATTTTACTGTTCTACATTGTCCTGAAGTCTGTGACTAAAAGCTCTAGAAATTTCTATGGTTTGAATGCAAATGCTTCTATTTCTATAAAAACTGTCTTATTAGGTTGTTTTCTTACCTCCTGCTTCTTTTTTTCTCGCTCTGCTAAAAGTTCTTCCCTTCTTCTGGCAATCTTCTCATTCTGTTAGTGAAAAAAAGATGTAAAAAGACTGATTATACTTCCTAATAAAAGCTCCCCTCTGAAAATTGGTAATGTAACCTATAATTAACACTGTTCTTTCCACCTTAAAATTCTGTTCCAGTTGGTTCTAATGTTAAAAAATACTGCCTAGATTTTGAAATGTTGCAGACCAGATATACCTCTCTACTAGGCAAACATGTAAGCATATTTTAGAAAGACTAATTTGGCAATTTCTGAGATTGTGATTAGAGGAAAAAAAAAAAGACTGATTCTTATCACACGAAAAATATAGTAATAGGTTTATTTGTAAACTACAGAGTATCTAAATTTATAGGTGGTTTCTGCCATTTGGCAAAGGGGTGACTGAGTATGGTAGGAAATGTGTGGTGTTCCCTTTGACTGTTTAGGGATATTAATGGTATTGTATGAGTCTTTGTATAAGTCCCAGATTCTGTTGTCCTAATTTTCTGTGTGTCAGCTGAGGTGTAGTAATTATCCTCAGACCTTTTCTGGTATTACATGTGAAGTACTTTATCTCACTTTATAGAAAGTGAGGAACCTTCAATATATTACATGTGCCAATTGTAAATGTCTGCATAGAGGCTTCAGGTTACCTCAACCAATTTGTAACCTGTTCAACAGTAGGCACAGCTTCAATTGAATGGGACACAGAGCAGCTGTAACAGTACTGAGAATGTGGCTTAGAGTTACTGCATTCCTGTGCAGAGTATCAGAGATGGGAACACAGACACACTCCCCATACAGTAGTGAGTCAGCCTATGGGAGATGCTGATCAACTCAACAACACATGCTCAGGGAATCTGGGATGCAACAATACTACAGTGCATGAACTGCCTATTTGATTTTTTTATTGCCATATTCACTCTCTCCATCAACTTGCCTTTTTTCCTGGACTTTCCAGGACTGCCATTTATCTGGCAGCACAGCTACTTTTTCTGGGCTGTGAGATGCCCAAACTCCTGCATACAATAAAATTGCATAGAAGAGAAAAGGAGCCCTAAATTATTTTTGGTTCCTATGGTAAGCCTAGGAATGCTGTGAATGTGTAGGATTGTGTCTCCTGGCTCCAATACCAGTTACTCTGTGTGCTCTTCACAGCTTTGGGAGTTTCAGAATCTGTGTTCAGACCTCTTCTGTAGAAACAACAAAAAAATGACATAGGGCTAAAAACTTACCCTTTGTTTTGCTTTTAGTTCCTTCAGCTTCTTTTTATATTCCTTTTTTTTAAGCTGTCTGTCTTTCCATTTTTTCAGGCGTGGAGGAAAAAGACGGTTAAGAACGTCACCTTCTTCTACTTGAATGTAAACTGCAACATCAGGACAGAGTCCTCGTTCTGACAAATAGCTGGCTTCATCTACAGTACGTGGGAAGCCATCCAGTATAAAGCCTGTGGACCTAAGTGGAAAATAAGATATTTATCTTTACACAGTGTAGTTTAAAATGCAACAGTGTAGTTTAAAGTGCAACACAGTGAACATGTAATTATTTTGAAAAAAAACCCACAAACCCTCCCATATTAAATGCATATGTTAGGAGCAAAATTTAAAAAATACTTTCAGCTAGTATCTTTTGACAATGTAAAATTGATACTTCACTGTGCTTTTTAATTACTGTACTTACAAATTCATTTCTTCTGAGGTTTTAATGTGCAATGCTTAAATATTTTAAAATAACTTAAAAAACCAAAACTAATTGTGTCCTCAGACTTGCCTGAGTGACTCTAAAAACAATACTTCTTAGGCACTGGTCTCAAAAAATAGAAGGTTTTCTGGTAAGCACTTTTCTGGTAACAACTCTCAAAGAAAGCTTGTGCCTGAACATTTATGTTTCTTTTGTAGTATGAGAAATTTGCCACTCAGCATGACTTATATTTCTCTTCCTGCATTTGTTAAAAACAAATCAGTTATACCCGGAAAGTTCTATGGCTTATTGCAGCTCTTAAAATTTCGAATTAGATGAGTAGTTAGGTAAGGATGCATGTTGTGTTGATAAGAAGCTAATATTTATATCTATTACTTTAGACTTTACCAGGATACATTGCAAAATTGCAGAAAACCAAAGAAGCTAGAAGAAGTGGAAGTGGAGGGAAAAACAGGTAGCCCTGGATGCTGTGGGGAAGAAGAGTACAACATAGTATAATTTAGTAGTGTGATGTATTGGGATGTGATATAATACAATACAATATAATTTAATACAATATAATATGACAACATTATGCATAATGCTGGGTAATTTTTTGTCTTGGTACATTCTTTTTTTCCTGGAACTGATCTCCCTGTTTTTACAATGTGTAGAGAACCATTGTCCCCTATCTGTAGTCAGGACAAAAATTATATAAAAATATGAAGGGTTTGTTTTCGTATCTATCCTGTAAGACTATGAAAAAACCCCAGCTATTTAGGAGATATAATCCAATTCCAGGTGTGCCAAGTACTTTCGTCCAATCCTGTGTGCAGCATATGAAACATATTACTGTCAAAATATCAATTAAAATAGTACAACAAAACCAAGACTGACAGGTAGGTAATTACTCATAAAAAAGTACAAGAGCATTGAAATAATCTCTGTGATAGCTATTTACAGTTGTGGACACAATGGATTATATACTTCCTAAAATTCATTATAGAAAGAGAGAATGTTATTACAGTTACCGGAATGGCTCTTTCTTCCACCAGTCAGGAACAATCTTATCAAGGACTTCTGGAGGCAGTCCTGTATTATCCATTAGACTTGCTTTGATTGCCTCTTCCTCAACAGTTAATGCCACTTCCTTTACGTAAAGAAAATCCACCAAAAATTAAAAAAAAAAAAACCAAAAAACCAAAATCAACCAGCCAACCAACAAAACCCAGAAATATCTACTTGACACGTTTATTGTTTTTGGTTAAGTAGGGTACTGTCTTCATTTGACGTAAACCAGCAGAAACAAATTCATTTGCCACATTGCATTGTACCACATTATACATTTTAGACAATTCCCTAAAATTAAGGCAATTACTGCTGTATAAGTTTTAATGAAACCTAAAATCAAGCACAACTTCTAAGTATTTAGTTATACATATGCTCAAGAGGAATAGAAACTGAAACTAACACAGTTTCTCCTTACTGCCTACAAGCAGTTTTCCATTTGGCTATACGTGTTCCAATGCTGGAAGACTACCTGCACTAGATCAGAATGTTTTTTTCACTTTTTGAAAGCAACTATTATATTTGACTGGATTCAAAAAAATATGTTGAAGAAGGATATGTAAAGTTATTGGGTATGGCAGAAGAACAGATACCAGACAGATAGCATTGTTCTATACAACAGTAGTAGTTTTAATGACTAATCAAATGCAGAGTATTCAAATACCAAATCAAACTACTAAATTCTTGTGGAAAACTGTTGGGGCTTTTTTTTCCAGAATATGTAACTCTGTGAGATTGATCTGGTTGAGAATGCATTTCTCATAGAATGGCTTCCTGAGACTGTGGTAAAAAAAAAAAAAGAAAAGATGATACATGTTGGTGTTTCTATTTTTACAATCCAGGACATTATATCAAGAATCAAAGTGTGTCTGATATCAAAAGGCCATAGCTGAATAAGAATTCCTATGCCTGACATCTATTCTGATAATGTAGCCAAAAGAACTTGAGAATATGCTGGAAGTCACAGCTCTAATGTAGTGTGTATGAGTAATATTTTCTCTAGTGCCTGACACAGCATATATATTAAAAGATATTTGTATGACAGAAGATGCCTAAGTAGACAAAGTGGTAGCCAGATTTGCAACACAGAGGCATCTTGAAAGAAAAGTGTGAAGTGGGAGGAAAGAGTAAAACATATAAAAATGTATCACTGACATTACCACTGCTAAAGAGAGGTAGGAATCCAATAAGAGAAAAGAAGCACAAGATATATATTCCAGGTAGAAAAAAGAGAACACCCCACAGAGCAGTGATTGAAGGACAAGGTTGCCCCCCAGATCTGTCAATGATGTGGCACTAAAACAACCAGGATGATACAGTTTTGCTGTACTTCCCAGACTGCATGGTATATTTTTGTTTGCCTTTAATGGTTTTGCTTTGAACATTATAGCTGACCTTAAGCTTTGACAGATAAACTTCTACTGTCTTGTGCCAAAGTGAAAGAATGATACAATGAAATTTAATGAAATTTTGCTGAGGTAGTGGGTCAGTGAAAAATAGGATAGTCAGACAGTCCAATGATATTCATATTCAGAGAAATGCCTGGGAACTCTACAAATTGGAAATTATCCTCTAGAGTTTTGTGCAAGGACCAACAAATGGGTTTCTAAACAGAACTGAAATTGTATGAGCTGTGCTTACATCACACCATTAGATTAAGCACTTTAAAAGAAGTATGAGAAAAAAAAATACTAAGTTGAGGATTGCTTCCCAGTAGATATAAGGATGACAAGATAAAAATAATAACAGAAATGCTTTGGTGTAAGACGTATTTCTGCCGAAGAAATAAAATGGAGTGAGAGCCAGCCATAACCGTCAGTGCCAGGAACACTTGCCATATTTTTGGCTCTGATGACCAAGTTGTAAACTGACTTTTTAAAAGAACTCCCCACTTTAATTTTGATGAAAACGGGTATTTTGGTTCTGACATCAATGATTTTGATCTGTACTCCATCTGTGCTGAAGCATTTGTTTCCAACAATACCTGCTCTTGTATTATTTCATCAGAATACTACCTACCAAGTTATAGGGACCTGCTCCAATTCTCCAGATAGTAGAGTGGCCTTGAGTGTACCTTTGGCAGCTCTATCAGCACCTGCAAGTGCACTCCATTGACCTGTTTCTGTCCAGTTTACACAAATGATCCCAAATTTGATCCTATTCTGTTTTTGAGTAGTACCATTTTTTAACCAGGCTTTCCTGTTAGATGCAGAGCCCTCTAGGCCACAGATTAGACTGTACTTCCAAAGACCATGTTGCAGTGTCAGACTCATATTTCCTGGATCTTTTACTGCTGTTGTACTGCATAAATTCTTGCAACCCTCCAGAGCCTTCATTAGTTTCCACTTCCACTGGGTGCTCATCTTCTTAATACTGTGCCTGAGTGTTGTTTCCATATGCCTCCTCCTCTGTAGCCTGCTGCCTCTCCTGACTGCTTTCTTAAATCCTGTAGCAGGAAGTGTTTGAATATCTTTGATGACTAGTAACTTGAGGGAACTTGGCAGATATCAGGACCACACACTGAAAAAAAGGCTTTTAAAATGTGATGCAGAAACACATTTCTTCCCGAATCTTTGAGTGTTGGATAAATCCTTATTTCTGTTGTGTTAGAGATAGATTTTCAGTTTTTTACTATGCATTTTCGGAAGATTCATATGCTGTGTACCTGTGTTGGGACTTCTCCACATAATGAATGGCTTTTATCATATCCATTGCTATCTAAAGAATTCATTTGCATGAAAACTTTGTGGAGTTTTTTTCCCCCCAGAAGATCACTGCCTAATCAAAGAAAATACTCTCCCCAATAAACATTTATGTGAAAGTTTCTTCTTCAGAAAAATTGCATCCTTTAAGAGATGGGGTTTAGGATGTGTATTTATAAGGTTTTTAAGCCAGTAGTCAATCTGATTAAGAAAAAGAACTAATTATCGTAAAATTATAATTTGTGAATTATTCTACCGATATAATGAACATACAGCTATTTAAAACACTTTTTAGCTAAGCTACAAGGCATATTTTATGCTACCCAAGAGTTGTTTTATTTTTCTGGTTTGAAACTGCTGCCAATAGGCAGAGAAACATGAAAATCCAGGTTAAGAAACCTATTGCATTAAAAAAATACTAGCTTACTCTGTTATTAATGATTAATATTTCTGATTTTTTAAGAGGGATGATCAGACCAAAGGGTTGGTAGAGGCATTCTATTCTTTTGCTCCAAGAGGGTGCAAAGAGCACAGGAGGGGAACATTTTTTAAGTCCTGTGCAATTGGAACACATGCACTTGACTGAATCTGCATATTATAAACACATTAAAGGAAACCATGCCTTCCCTTTATTATTCTGACCTTGAGCTTTTTTTTCCCCTCTGTTGGTCTTCCACTGGACATTTAGTATCTATCTCTACTACTTAGAAAAAACATGTATATAACTCTTGAAAATGTTTTGAAGAATGTTTGTGATATTTATAAAACATTGTCAAGAACTATTATTTCCAAATTTCATCAAGTATTTAATTTAACATAATTTTACAATTTTTACAATTGATAGGAAATTCCTGCTCTGGCCTGAAAATGGTTATTTTGTGTATGGATGTATAAAAGATTATTATTACCTGTTTGGTTTTTTCTGTTTCAGTTTTAGTTTTGGTCTCTGAGAGGTCTTCCAGTTCCTCTGGTATTTTATTGTCATCTTCACGATCTTCATCAAAAGAGGGCCCAACTTTCCTTTTAGTTTTGGGTAAAATCAATTCCTGTAGATATTCTTCAAATTGAATATGGAAAATGCCTAATTTGTCTGTTATCTCTCGTGCACAAGTAGTTTTACCTGCTCCATGAATCCCAAGTAAACATACCCGTAAAGGAGGAGCCTATAGGAAAAAAACAGAATATTCTGTAATATTTTGGAGTGTACCATGCGCCCACCCCCTACTGTTTTTCACTTCAAAAATATCATTATTACAAAATCCACAAAAAACAGTCACATTCTTTTGTATCTTAATTTTTCCAGACTTTCTATCGCTGGTCTAATTAAACTACGTGCTCTCTGAAAATACCAAAACAAATTTACTACCCTACTATCAGCAGGTAAAAATGAAACTTCATTAGACAAGTCTGGTAAATCTTCTGTTCTTTTACCCTTTCTCAAGTTCCAAAAAACCCCCAAAACCCCCAATATATGTAATTTGTTAAATACATTTTAAGATTATTGTAAGCATTTATAATCTTCCTCTCTTTTCTGCTGTATTTGCATCAATTCAATGTGTTAATTCAAATTTACATCAAAAATCACTAGGGAAGCCATGTGTTTTATTTGCTTCAAGGACTTGCCTAATATATTGTTATGTAGAAATAAATCAGCCATAAGAAGCGAATCTAAATGGGAATGTAAAGTAGTTATTTTAATCTGCTATTATCTGTTTTAAATAATTTTTAAGATTCTCACTTGTAGTGGTTCATTGTGAGCCACATACTCCTCAGGGTTCTTCAAAAATTTATCTCTGTATTCAGAAGTTGAAAAGTAATAAATCTTTTCTTTATATTTAGCTGCATGTTCCTGGAGTCCAGGGTAGAGGATAAAGTTCTCTTTCAGACTGACTGGACAAAAGTGTTTTGTGTCTCCCATATGCCTTTTCTTTTGCTTAATTGTCTCTTCATCCTGAAAATATGAAAATTTTAAAGAACTCTTAGAATTCAGGAGTTTACTTAGACTAAGTAGATCAGATTAAATAACACCAAATACATTAACTGAGGATTGAATGAGGATCGTATTCTCAAAACAGTTTGTATGCTGAAAATAAGTCTATGAAAATACACACTTTTTAGATTCTGAGTAAGAAAACAAACTGTCCAAGATAATTAGTGAGAAAATAATTAAATTCAAAATATCATTAATATAATAGGTAGCCATTGAGGATCAAAATTACACTAGAATTATCTATGATAAAATATTTTCCTGCTGTGTTCTTTAAACTGATCTTCTGTTTAAATGTAGACCTCTTCAGAAAATACAGTGAGAGCTGGTGTTATGAAGTGAGATTACTTATCTAGTAAAGTTAATTTCTAAAAATATATTTAATACAGCTCTCTCAGTTTGTGGATATCCTGTACTGTTAAATTTGGGAATGGGAATCTTCTAATATAGGACAAAAATACAAAGGCAAAGCTAGACCTCTAATTTCATTAAAGTGGGTGTGTGAAAATTATCAATAGCTGAAAATGAACAGGACTCTGCATCTTCTGATGTTTACATGTTGGCTCATGGAATCATTTCTAGCTGACAGAAATCAAAGTTCACATTTGTTTCTTTAATAAATCCCCTCCTTGCCATGTGGCAAAACTAGGTAAAGTCATTCTCCCTATTACATGGGGGTATTTGAGCTTCTTGCTGTAGTAAAACTACTATTGGCCACAACACAGAAATATAGTGAAAGTATTCTTGAAGCACATGCTAATATTTATTCTGTAAGAAACCTTCAACTGGATAAAAAAAATCAGGATCAAGCAAAATCTGACTTCTCTGAGGTGATGTTCAAACAGAAAATAAAGGAGTTATAATAAAAGCATGAATAGATAAAACTGGCATGCTTACTTCTTCCTCTTCTTCCCCTTCTTCCCCTTCCTCTTCCCCTTCCTCTTTTTCTTCTTCACCTTCCTCTTCCTCTTCCTCATTTTCCTCTTCAGCAGCCAGATCTTGTGCTTCCTCCTCTAAGTCTTCATCAGATAATTGCCAGCCGTAATATTTAAAAGGTTCTGAAAAGGTTAGGGTTTTTTCTGTTTTAATAGTTATCCTTTGGCTATACCAGAATATACTCTCCTTGGCCATGAGTGTAAGCACATACATGGAAGAAAATATTGCCAACTGTATCTTGCATTTCTTCTACTCACAGAACAAAATGTTGTCCCCAGATGTGGAAATTAATATATTGCCTCCTCTAAAAATGGAAATTTTACAGGTTGTTTTTGGTTGAAGTAAATTGTATTTTCAATGGGAACATGTCTTACAAAAGTATTATACAAACACATGCAGATAGTACCATTACTGTTTGCAACAGGGTTTTTTTTCCTGTTACTTGTTGGGAAGAATCATCACTCAAATTTCAGTTTATTATAGAGCCAGCACAATAGATGTTTTGGTTAATAAAACACTTGATTTGTAGTGATAATAGGAAAAAGTGGTATTATTTAACCAGTGCTCAAAATTCTACAAGACCACACATATGAAGAAATGTAATTTGCCAAAGAAATATTAATTTTAAAAAATTAATGTAAAATTCAGTTTTGAAATACAGTCTCTGCAGGTGCTTAGATTAGACTATTACACACCCTGAAAGTCTCACTAACCCAATGAATATTACACATTAGTGAACCTTCACTTTCTGTCCATTTCTCAAACCAGTATCCTGGCATGCGCAGATAGAACAAGTAACTGTGGAAATGTGCTTTCAGAATGTTTAGGGAGTTATTATGCACCTATTTGCATAGCCATATAATATATATATATTTCAAATATATATATTTTCCCCACTTTTAGATGTCTGAAAGCCTGCTATTGTGCTTTTCAGCTGACCCAGAGAATACATTATTGTATTGCTCTTCACATTAGCAATATCAAACTGGGTATAACCTACTCCCTAATATGTTCGTCACATGAGCTATCCAAAATCCCTCTTGATAGTTTAAGTGCCAATCACATAAACAGTATTACTTACTTTCCATAACCAGCAAGGTTTGATTAAGCAGACTTTCTGGTGTTTGCTCAGCAATCTCTAAAACAGCAACCTGAACCTGAGATGACCTCTTGATTTGTGATTCCATTCTTTCCCAATCATACATGAAAAGGTCAATCTTCATTTTAATTGTTTTCATTTCTTCTGTTACTGGAAAACCATCCTCTGCAAACTCAGGTTGCATGATTTCTGAAAGTCAAATCATGTAAAATAGGCAATGGTCCTCTAAAATGTTTTACATTTAAAAACTATCATTATGCTTTAGGACTATTTTATATTGCTCAAATATGGTGGCATACTTTTTAATGCTTCTTCCTCTCCATAATTACAAATTATTATATTAGTAGTTTAAAAAGACACTTTGTAAACTCCTAGTTTAATTAATGTTGATACTCTATACACTGAGGCTTCTCCAGGAAAATGAGGTCAAATTGCTGAACTATATTTGCATATGGTTATCTAAATCAGCACTCAAAATAAACATGACTCTTTCTGCAAAGAAATATAATACAGAATACATTAATCTAAAAATTATGATTCAATGATGAACAGCTTTTGACAGACTCTCCATATAGTTATGCCTCATGCCAGTATAGGAAAATTTGACTGAACAAATAAATGAAAATAAAGTAAAAAAATCTTATCATGACTTCCCTCTGTAAATACTGGAACTGAGAAACTCTCACAGGAAATTCTGGCTTTAATGAAGCCATGTCTGCACACAATCACTTGTTTAGTAATTAAGAGAGAGAGAATACTTTGATCTCTTAAGAAATGTGCAGAAATTTGTAGTGTCTGTTGTTTAAGATCAGTCCAAGCCTGTTTCCTAACACTGTCTCACAGAAAGCTGACAAATTAGAGACTGAAAGCATGCATTAATATAAATAAGAAAGTCAGAGGTACTACACATTGTAAACATGACAAAACTATACCAAAATTGTGGTCACACTCTGTGAGCAAATAAACAAGGGTTTAGTTCCTTCCACCACAACTTTTTGCTGAAGAAGACAGATGGAATTAAGAACTTGATATTGACAGCTGATGTTGAAAGTAACACTTGACATTGACAACAGATATGGAATTAAAAACATGATATTGACACATTAAAAAAGGTTCCAGTTAGGAGCTAGACAGGGCTGCAATTACTATCCATTCATACATTGTTAGACCCTGAAGGTCCTGAGCCAAAGTCCTATCTCAGCTAGAAATGATACCCAAGTGCCTGTATGACACTATAAAGACCTTGTTGCTGGCAGCAGCAGTGTGGTGGTGTTGCTGCTGTTCCCATTCCCATTCTCTGCACTCGTATAATTTTCAACTCTGATTATCTTTTATTTCTGGTAATTTTTCTTTTGTTTTTTGTTAAGTGATATCAGCTAACAGACAGAAAATCATTTGAGAGCAGTGAGTTAAATGATCTGCTGGGACTTACAGCATATGCTGTGTCTTTTTCTTTCCAGAAATGAAGACACAAGAAAATATTTTATCAGTGGATGGAATGATTTTCTATTTCGCCAAATTTTTCCTCTTCTCTTGTTGTTCCTGTCTTGTTTTTAGTTTGAAAGAATATGAACAGATTTTGACACAAGTAACCACACGCTCAGCCTATTCCAATGAACTTCTTTCTTATGCTACTTCCTACATGAACAAATGAGAGGTATTACTGAAAATAAAAGTCTTTTGTAATGTCTTGTATGTAAAAAGCTTTGAGTACTTTCTCAAAAATACAAAACCTCAAAGCATTAAAACCCCAATGCTTTATGGTCACTCTGGCATTAAGCAGGCCAGTGCTCACTCTGTCAAACTACAGCACTGTAACATTCATTTTGAGTTTGTCCTAATCTGAAAAATCCAAACAATTTTTCTGGTTTATGAAGGGTTAGATTTCCCTGTTACAATTTTCTTCATTAAGGAAACATATTTCCTGCCAGAACCAAGTATCTCTCAATCTCCTCTTGCGGACTGTTGAAGAAATTTCCAAATGACACATTTAATTTTCCAAAATAGAGCCAAAAGGCAAAAAGTGTATAATGTAGCTGGATTTCAGTGATTAGGTACCAGTAAGATTTGGCAGGAAACAGATTGAAACATAATGGGCAGAGTAAAGATGCTGCCTAATTTTTGTGTAATATTCTACCAACTAAAGCATCACCTCAAAGTGCCAATATCAGCTGGGATATGTAAATGCCTTCAGAACAATGAACATATCTAACACATCTTCTTTTGAAATTCCTTAATGGGCCACTGAGGTTGGTCCCTTGCTAGTTTGCTAACTGTGCCTGTTTCTACAACTCTTTAGTCCATAAAGGAAATCAGGCACTTTAGAGGTAGTATGGGGGTTTTGGGTACTGCAATGTCTACATCTTCTTAAGGGTCTGTGTCACAATGTGTAGCCCTCTAGAAATATGCTAAATTTCTAAATACTTAGATGATTTAAATAATTTTATTCTACTTTTGACGTTGAAATTTCTGTTCTCTCAATACCACCATTTACCTGAATTATATCTGCTATTAACTGAGGTTTGAAGCAAGCTGGGTTCTTTACAGCAATTCATGTGCTGGCTCAGGGACCTGAGGGCACCCTCGGGCCTGGCTGTCCCCACCCAGCCCCTGGACCTCCCTGCTGGGCTCCTGCCCAGCGCCCAGGACCCCTTGTCAGCCCCTGATCCACCAATACAACTGCACAGCCAAGGTAACCTGCAAAACTATTAACAAATAAGCATTTTGGCAAGTATTTTTGTGATCTTTTATAATGACCAATACTCAATACATCCCCCTCCCCTATTTTTTTAGTTTTGATCAACATAACTATTGGACTGACACCTTAGAGGCTAACCTTCCTCTTATTTGATTATAAGTCTAAACATAAATCAAAGTGCAAAAGAGCATATCATTAAGGAGAAACACCTTGCAGATTTAGAATAGTTTGATCTTGAATTAGAAAGAATGTTTTCCCTGTAAAAGGCTTACAAACATTTGCATTTTACTAAACTAGACATTCATTCTATATTTGTCATTACATATACCCTGCAATGACATTTTTGCCTCTTGCCATGATTCTAAATGGGAACATAAATATACCTTTTTATCTACATTAAAAAAATATTGTGGAAATGGTACTAATTATGTTGCATTCTGCAGTGATATATTCCAAATGAGACAGAGATTCAGCTAGGTAAAACCTGCTTGAATTTGGGCAGCTCTAATGCAATATGTAATGATGACTCCCTTAGGAACACAGATTTCAAGAAAAGAAGGAAAGGACACATGAATAACTGGGTTACACTAACTGCTGCTTGCACGTTATCCCTGGCACAGTCACACTGCAGAAATCACGTGTGCTGCCTTGTGACCCACAGCCCTATTCACAGCAGTAACACATGGAAGATAGGATGAGGGCTGGCTGGATCTGGCTTTCAACAGATCATCTTATAGTCCAGCCCTTTAAAAACCTCTCACCTCTCAGTAGGTCGTGACACTTTGGAAATATACAGGCAGAACAAGAGATTTAAATGAGTATTTGGCATCATCTGAGACACAATACTGAACATAGCAATGATTCCAAGCAATAGAGTAGTTCCCATGACCTTTATCTCAGATGCACTTACAATTCATGGTACCTTTCCTTAAGGGCCATATTTAGCAGAGGATGGACCAGCATGTGTTCCAGCTTTGTTTTGCTACTTTAGACACATAATTCCAACAGATTACCTCTATCCAGAAGATTTTGTTGCTGAATGAAACATATCCAGCAGCAATTATTGCATACTTATAGAACTTTTTAATAGTTACCCTAGATTACCCAGTAACTGGAGAAACTGAGAAGCTTTCCCCTGGAAAAAGGGGAGAAGTAACAAAAGAAAAAAATGTGTACATTCCCAGTGAAAAGAGACGGACCAAAAATCAGACAACCCAAAGCTCATTTTGTTTTGGTTCAGGTATTTGAACCTTATTATGACAAAAATATTGCCTCCCTGACATTTAGTTTGCCTCAGGGACTAAGAAAGGCAGCTGTACCTTTGCCATTAGCTATAAATTATAATAACACTGCTTGGAGAGGTTATTTATGGTGAGAAGATTTTTTTTAAAACTTAAAAAGATAGACAAGAAAAATACATTAAGACAGCAATGGTTTAAAAATAAATTATATAAAAATGCAAACAACTCTCTCTCCAAGGAGGTGGCCTTCTACCTGACAGTACTGTTCTTAATTTAATTTCCTTATCACAGTGGTGATAGGAAACAATCTTCCCCAGCCTTAAATCTTGGGCTTTTGTAAGGAATGCCTATATGCCAGTCTCTCATATTCTTTTGCTCTGCATCTTCTGTGCTTTTACTGAGCATTGTTACCATAGAGACAAACAATCCTCGAAGGCTTTCTGCCCCCACATTCTATAAGTGAATTGTTGGGGAAAGAGAGCCTTTAAAATTTTAGTATCTGGGACTTTTTCTTCCCTCGGTCCATATGCAACATCAAAAAAGATGAAAAAGTCCTTCTTTTCTCCTCATTGAAACATTGCCAAAGCTGACTCAGACACACCAGAAGCCAGCGTGTCTTCTTCATTAGAGATAACTAGCAAAATAAACAGGAAGGCAAAATATACGATAACAGTGACACTTTCATTTCTTGAAACTGATGTATTTCATTATGAATGTATTTTCAGTTGTCTGTTTGAAACAGACTGTAGTTTGTTTATACAGACTTTTCATTTCTTACTTATAAATATACACTGCCAAATCATCTTCAGCATGTTACAGTGAAATTTACTCAATAGACAAATGTATATTCTATGTACCAATTGTTTAACTGGAAAGAAAACTTTGGTTTACAGATAAAGTTGTTTCTTTCCAATGCATAAAAATATGTATATTTAACAACTTTCTACTAAAATAAAATGGTTTATATTTGATTTATTTCTGGTTTGTTCTTTTAAATAATCTAAAATTCTAGCAGATAAAAGCCAAAATGTATATTTTAAAACTTAAGCAGACCATCTCCATTAAAGATTAGTTGCTTTCAAAGTGTTTTTTGAGAGAAAGCTGTTACAGGATTTCATATAGCCTATGGTTCTATTTCATTTACGAGACTGGTACTGGATAGGGTCAAGGAGAACAGATGGACAGACATTAAGTGAAGTAAATTAAGAGGATGTCCTTTCACTTGTTATGTTCAGAAAGTGCTGAGCTTTCAGAAAGACTGATAGCTCTAATCATAGGCTTTTGTTCTTTTTTCTTCTGCAAAACATTGCACAGCTGTTCTCCACCAATATTCCTTAGTCTTTAATAATCTGAATGAGAGACTAAAAGAATTTAAGAACTGAAGGTATTTGGGATTTAATTGAGGAAATTGTTCTTAACCTTTCTGTTTGTCAGATCAGAAATTTCTCTGCCTAAAATGCTGAGATTACAAGTATTAAAATGCAATTATCACATCTGATTTATGAAGGAAAGCAGAAAGTGGCTTTGAAGATCATGCAGCTTTGCTCAAACACTGAACAAACTGTGAAGGTAATATCACTAGAACTTGCTTTGAAGTTTGCAGTACAAATAATTTGCAATCTCTCATCTCCAGTTTAATAAACTGTTCTTGTCCAAACTCTCTCACTGAAAAGCTTCCAGTCAAAGGTAGGGAAAAGCACATATCAGGATGCAAATCAGTCAAGAAAAACAAAAGAACTATATTTAGAGGCTGTAGGACTGAGCACACATCATCTGCCTGGTAAATGTTATAATTACAATTGATTCAAAAAAGTATTTATCTTCAAAGACTAAATAGGAAATGCACTAACATGAACAGGTTTAATTATTTTTTGCCATTGTTGTTTCAAATATCTTACTGAATTTAACATGATGATAAAAATAAAAAAGCAAGAAGACAGAACAAAAGCATAAGAGAATGGTATTGATTCAACCCTCCACCATCTGTAATGAGAAAGATCAATATTAAAGAGTTGGGATTCAATATTAAAGAGTTTATAACTAATACTGATCTTAACAGCTGTGAAAGCACAAGCACAAGAGGTGACATCTGGAATTATTACCCATTTATTTTTGCCAAGAACTTCTGCCCAAATAGCAAGAGCAGCAGAAGAGACATCAGTGAAGATGGGGTTGTAGAAACACATCAGCCTGAGCTACTGAGGCATAAGCATGTGCTTGAGTTTGCTATAGAGAGGAAGTAATCTCTGGCAGAAATGTGTCAGGAAAAGAATATCCCAAGTATTACTTCAGGAAGATTGGAGTGAACTAACAGATCTGCTTGAAGCTGAGAACTCTTCTACAACAGCTGAAATATAGTCTCATGAATTGATATAGCTGTGTCCTAGTATAAATACAGTCATACGCATGCAAAGCTTCTGCAAAAATGTTAAAATAAAGTAAGAAATTCCTGAAAAAAAAAGTCCCTCAGAACAATTGTGTCAAAGGACATAAAAATATATGAGGCTATAATTTTCAGTGAGACATTACAAGCAAGAGTTACCACATACACTGATTTCTGTATCTTTAGCAGATATTTCAGTATTGAACTTAGCATCTTAACTCTCTTAAATAAATTTGTTAGATTTACATGAAGTCTCCTTTCCCAGTTACTTTTACTCTCATTAAGACATGTGTAAGTACCTTGCTCATTACTGGAATAATTTCTTCCTTTTAAACACAGACAATATTATAAACTCGAGTATCCTCAGTGCTGAAGCAAACCCAGATTCCACTGACATTACAAAAATTATGATTATTAAATTGTGCATCATTGAATGGAATGGAATGGAATGGAATAGAATAGAATAGAATAGAATAGAATAGAATAGAATAGAATAGAATAGAATAGAATAGAATAGAATAGAATAGTTTCAGTTGGAAGGGACCTACAATGATCATCTGCTGCTCAACTGAGCAATTCAGTGCTGACCAAAAGTTAAAGCATGTTATGAGTGGCATTTCCTAAATGGTTTGGGGCACCAATCACATCTCTAGGAATCCTGTTCTGGAGTTTGACCACCTTCTCAATAAAGAACTTCCTGACGCCCAATCTAAGCCCCTCCTGGGGGCAGTGCAGCTTTGAGCCATTCCCATAGGATACCATACATGAGAGACCAAAAGAGTATGGGTTGGGCTCTGGAGTATTTTTCTGAGCTGTCATTTTTATATTATAACTGCTATATATTATAAAAACCCAACAAACTGTGAACATGTGAACTGTGAACATTCATTTATATGTTTGTAAAGACGTCACATGGGAGAAAAGCTGCAGTCAATGTGCTGATGGCACTACATGTGAAATGAAACAATGTCAGGCTAAGAGCAGCATGACTGAAGTGTGTTGGTGAGTCAGTGTTTGATTACTGAAATAAAATGTAGGTGTAGGAAGACATGATTTTCTCTGAACAAGGACTTAACATGTCTTAAGACCACATTACATTATTACTTCTATAATTAATAAATGTTGTTTTGATGTACTCAGATCAAAATTAGTTAAGATATTCAAAACTACCATGAACTTTGTTACTTGAAATGCAGATGACAAAGTATGTTTGTAGAAGGCTTTATATTTAATACTATAGGATCCATTCACTTTGGAGAAGAGCTATGTGTTTTATTAGAAACTATAAAAAGTTACAATGTGGATTTTTTAAAAAGCTTGCATGCAATTTAAAGAACCCTAGAAAGCTACAGTATTTTTTTTTTCACACAGTAGGTGAAATGTTACCTTATTAAAATTTAAAAGCATGCTATCTTATTCAGTCTATCTTATACTATCTTTACAACTTAGGCCTTGTTATATATATGTAAAATAAATGCCAGACTAGGTCAGGAAAGAAAATGAATGCGAGACATACTGGTAATACAGAACTTAAGCTTGGCCATAGTAATTTTGTATAGAAACCAGTATGTTATGTTTGAAAGAAAGACAGTCTAGATCCTTGATGAGAGAAAAAAGAAAAAGTGGGAATTCATCTCCAGGCCTTGGGTGATAATTTAGGCTATGAATGGGAAATCTTGAGACTAGTAGAAAGTACTCCAAAGTCTGCAACTTAGTTCTTAACATAGAGACAGATATTTATGCATGGTAATTCATCCATGACAGCAGATCCAAATCAGACAGAAACATTATTCTAAGAAACTAGGCAGTGATTAAAGAAGGCTAAGAGGATGTAAAACCCTGCAACTTTTTGGACTACTGAGGTTCAAACCATTGAAACTTTGAAACTAACTGGAACTAACTCTAAACCTCAATCCAACTGACAGAATCTGAAGTGCAAAAATCCAGCCCAATTGTGACATCTGGTTTGCTGTCAAAATCTCACTCCTCACTTCTGCCCAGGACAATTATATTTTCTCTGCTGGAAACTAAGTATTATACAATTCTCATATAACAGTAGGATCTTTACAGGAAACAAAAAAAATATGGGGTTCTGTCAATATAGAAAGCAGTAACAAAGTAAGAACATCTTTACTCAAAATGTTTTATTAATGCTGTTACCAGAGGGGGAACCACATGTAATACTCAGAATTCCATTAGTTTTTATGGTGTTGAGTTAGTTATTAAAGACTGATCTCCAGAAACACAAAGGACAGGAGAAACAATGACAGATGGGTGAACCCCCAGAACTTAAATACAGCAAATATAACCTTGACTTGACACCCCTCAGGGCCATTAGAAGATGATGATGAAGGCATGGTCTGGGTGTGAAATCTACTGAGATGGGTCACCCCAAGAAGCTCTCTGGCTGAGGTGTACTACTGCCTACAGGGCATGAGATGCATTAGGAGATGCCTAGGGAAAACCAGTTTGGGATTGTGGGAGATTTATAATATTAGGAAGCTTTTCTGAGAAGGCAAGGAGAAGGAAGGATCAAAGTGGACTGGAGAGGAACTAGCATGGATAATGGAGTAAGAAGAGGATGAAAGGGGAAATGGGAATACATTCTCAGACTCATTGCATGGTCCTGGGGACATGGAGTTGCAGCAGCCTCAACTCTACTGGGGTTCTGGATTCAGCAATTCATAACATGTGTTGCTATCAGATGGAGCAATTCCTAATGGATGTTAAGAGAGCCATTGCTGAACTGACTTCCATTCCCTTTTAATTACTTCAGGCTGAGCTTACTGAAGGAAGACCAGAAAATCAGACAATTTTGTGATTTTCTCAGTAACTATTGACTAAGTTCTAGCAATGTTTCGTAACTTTTAAAGAGCTACAGATTTTTTCATGAGTACTTTTAAGACAGTTAATAAACCACTTAGAAAAGTTACTGGAGGAGATAAAGTCCCATCCTTTGGATTTATTGAAAACTGCAACAGTGCTAACTGATTTAATGAAACCATCTCTATTCTGTAAAACATCCATGAGGAATGACACAAAGAAATTAGTGCCCATTAACAGTGAAGAGAGTTACAAAAAGTTATTTTTCTAGATGCTGAATGTAAAAAGGAAATCAAAACTGGAAAATCAAACCCTTAAATGATTGAAACACGTAATTAAAGCAGAAGTCAAATGATACACACTTTCATCTGTCTCCTCATCAGCAGCTGCAGATTGATCTTCCTCTTCTGTCAGTGTCTCTTCCATTCCTTCTCTGTAAATAAAAGTTTATTTATCCTAAGACCTTTAAAAATATTACCAAAGCAAGTTGCAGATATATTAAATGTAAAGATGTGGAAATAGAAATTGGGTTCTAAAAAATAAAAATCATAAATATTTTATTATCTAAAATGTTATTGTCTCATCACATTAAAAGGTTGGACTAATGAAAGGCTAAGGAAAAAGCATTTAGAAAGAGATTTTACTGCCACCATATGTACTGATATAAATGTAATATTCCTCAATGACAACAGATATTGGATTATCCTATACATGACAACTAGTCTTAGTGTACTGCTTTAGGTAGTTTGTGTGATAAATGCACTGACACCTTTAACACAAAGTGAGGCTAGAATTTTCTTATGCTCATTTTATGCATTCAGATATTTGGAATATTTTACCTTGCATCATCTTCTTTCTTTTCTAATGCTTCATCTGTTGGTCTTTCCAAAATATTAGAATTATTTTCACTCCCACTTGCTAGGTATGCCCTCTGTAGTATACAGGCTCCTGCAGCACAATTACATGAGAGTAATGACTTTAATGCATCTATGTAAAACTAAAGCCACTGGGTTAGGAATATAATTAATATCACTGAAATGTTATTACGCTGTTGATTTCTACCATTTTAGAGCTTTTTTCTTTCAATTTAAAGCACCTAAAAAACTGAATCTGGGATATTGGAAGGTTATGAAGGCTATAAAGGGAGACAGAACTGAAATTATTTATCTTACACTTTCATATATCATATGTTAGTCTGACATTTTATTTGCAAGTGTACAAAAATGTTATGCAGAAACAAATTTAAACCATTCAAATAAAAATATAAATAATGTGCATACATCTACTACTGCAGCTGGTTGGCAGAAATGAAGAATATGCTGTTCCTACTAGGAACACTACTGATTTATTTACTTTGACAAATAGATTTCTATGTGGCTGTGTGGCTGAAACCTTTTTTCATCAGTGGACTTATGAGTGTTTAGACTAGGTCAGGGAACAGCTTACAAAGTAATGACTCAAATGCTGTGAAAATGTAAACTTCACAACTATATGATTATTTAAATGACAGAAATGAGAGGGAATCAGTAAAGAGTCAACACAATTGTGCAAATGAAAAGAATAAAGTGAAACAAAGCTAAATTCAAGGATATGTATGCATAAGCAAAAGGCTACATTTTTCAGCCAAATTTTTATTCTACCAAGAGTATAAAATAAATTGTTCAGATTAGAGCAAGTAATTAATAACTAGGTTTTAAGAACTAGTGAAAATGGCAGAGAGGTGTATATTGCAGGAAGGAAGCACATAACAGGAAGGCTCTAAAGAGGCCTTAATTTGAAAGCCTCTGCTATGAATTCCCAAATTCTTCCCTTCACAAAATTTAAAAAAAAAAAGAAGCAGTTACTGACCAGTTTTCAACATAGCTGTCATGAAGAATTATGTGTTCCAAAATATCTGATCTAGATTAAAACCTTAAACCTTTCAGGGATGATGAGACAACTTTTTTTCTATTTAATTAATTTACTAATTCGTTAAATTCTGAGAAGAGAAATTTAATATAATTATGAAAGCATCTCTCCTACCTCACTGCTCTCCCTGTAGTACAGGAGCAGACTCCTGATGTTTATTACTTAGCACACAGTATTGACATTTCATTACCATATGCCAGCTACAGGAAGATGATACTTTTTGTGGTTGTATGAAAGGACAATGCACTGTGTCCCAATGAACATTTCAATAAGCTGGGAATGGCTGAGAAGCAAAGATGAGGCATGGAAATGCGATTTGCATCTAGGTTTTTTCCAAAAGTGTCTGAGATGAAGTCCTGAATGACAGCTCCTGCAAATACAATTTTCTGACAAACACTGGATCTAGAACTTTCTCATAGAAATGTTCAGCCAGTATTTAGTCTTTGTATGAGCTCTGGCCACACTGAAACACTTTTAGTTACAAAATTTCACAAAGTTGCGTGACTAAGTAGTTTAGGTACTATTCCTGAGTTGTGAGGAAGATTTGCTGATCAGTTGACATACTTCTGAAAAGTTTGGGGTTTTTCAAATAAGAAATCTGTTCTGAGTAAACTGTGTAATCTTGATTTTCTCAGGTTGATTTTTATATTCATGGACACAATCCAATCTCTGGATTGATTCCAATGCTGGCATCTACTGAATTTTCTTGAACTATTTGTGAATAGACCCATCATGCCTTTCTTCAATGAAAGTTTCTGCCACTGAAAGATCTTTTGATAATGGACTGGGCTGAACAGGTGATGATCAAGCATTGCCAAAGATCAATTAAACTTGTGGTGTGGTATGAATCAAGCAGACATAATCCATGAAGACATGAAACTGTTAATGGTATATGAATGTGTTCAATTGTTGATGCCTGGTGCCAACCTTCCTTTTGGCTTGAAAGAATAAAGTAAAAATCCCTTACTCTGATTTCATGGATACTAAGCTATTGTATCCATCTGGGTAGGAAGCTACTGGGGTTTATTTTTGATCCCAGAATGGAGAACAGGATACACCAGCATACAATTATTCCCCCCCTTGCCTTTTCTCTCAAGCTGAGAAATTTCATACCTCTAACCAAATTTTGCAAATGGGAAAACCAAGGCAGAGAAATTTGACCAACAGCCACATTGCAAGGTGGTGGCCAGCCAGCCAGCCAAAGAATACAAAAATTTGATGCTACAAGAGTCTACTGTATTTCCTGCTGGTTGTAAATAGGAGAAAATTGAAACTTGATTAAAAATGGGAAGAATTCTTTACTGTTATAGCAAAGCATTCCTGTTTTAAATTCTCTGTAATTCCCTGACTCAGAATTGTAAGAAATTGTGGTACTCTTGTTGATTCACTGGATGATTCCTTCTCTAGACCCCTGAAGCTTTATAAATAGGACATAACTCCTAGTTTTTCTCGTAAGTATGTTTTACACACAGATATCAACACAGAAGAAAAAAGAAAATATAAAGTTGCATTAGGGTGCATTTACTAACCATCTTTTTCTGTATCCTTCAGACAGACAACAGTGTCAGGTAGAAGTCCTTTCTCTAATAAAGCTGACCAGTGGTCTTCTGACAGAGGGTAGTTATCCACTACCCACCCTCCTCTTTTTGAAGCACCAGGAAACCTGTCTTGGTTTGTCTCCATAAGCTGTTAGAAAATGTCACAATCAGAAATATAAAAATACTTAATTCAGCTGTACAAAAAAGACTGGACAATACAAAACTACTTTCTAAATGCTATGATTTTTCCTTATTGTCATTTCAGGTAAATAAAAAGTAAGACATTTATAACTTTATATGTCCAAATTAAACATTTTAATGTGTAAAAACATTTTAAAAAATAAGAGACTAATTTAACAGTGATTTTTTAAGCTTGCCTATAAAGAATTTACACTCCAGTTTCAACAGTTACATACCATTGAACAAATTCAAAACATTTCAAGAATCTTAGATAAATCTTCAAAAACAAGTCTTTTCAAACTCTTACATCTGGTGTTCAGCTCTTTAATAGTGACTACAAATATAGGAATAGAGCAAGCAGACAATGATCTCTCAGATAATTCTCCCAGCTGTTAACAATTTGTAGCTCAGGTAATTTGCAAGACAGAAATAATTTTTGTATAAGTGTGTGAATATATATACACACATGCATACACATATTTATGTTATATATAAAGGACTATAAAATAGTCCTCAATAGATTTGTCTTTCATGATCTTCCTCAGTGTCTCCTCAACCCTATGTAAACTTTTGGGCTATGTGATATAAATGAAACTGATCTCTCAAATTGAAAAACTAAGAACATATATGGATAATCCATAAACTGTTACATGTTGCTCTTAGGAAAAAAGTACTTTGCTACATAGTACTTGTAGTCTCACCTCTGTAATAGCTCCCTGCAGTACTTCAGCATATATTTGAGGTGATATTGTATCTTCAGAGACTGATGCACTTTTCATGGCTTCTTCTACCATGGCTTGAACTTCTGGGTGCTCAGCAGTTATCTCTGGTATTCCTAACAACATAGATTTTAAAAATGCGTTTCACAGAGAAATTGGAAATTAGGACTCAAATAAAACATTAAATCATAACTCCAGCGCAGCAGTCATTTTAAGCAGTACACAATTGCTCTGAGAAAGAAAAACATCAGTTCTGAATGCAGATGTAGAGTAAATCCATAAACTCAGGTCTTGGTTTGCTGTCTCAGTATAAAAAACTCAACATTTTTAACTGTACAGTATTTTCTACCTCTAAGCTAAATACTGTTTCAATATGAAAAGAATGACATTTCTGTACTAGAACAACCAGGCACTTACAGCATGCTAGAATTTCCTTTGATTTGATTTCCCTTTGGTTCCTAAATCAAAAGGTTGACCAGACTAATTTTTCAATCAATACAAATTTTAGATCAAGGCAGTGTATTTTAAACAATAAAGTAGCCTGCATTCCCTATGATGCGCAAAACATTAATATTGGATCTTCTTATTAATTGCTGGCACAAACAACTGTAATTAATTTAAAAATTTTTAAGGAACACACACAGTTAACAATATGATAAAATTTGGTGAAGAACTGTTTCAGCTAACTGCAGTATCTACTATAATTTGTAAAAAATGCCGTATTTAATTTTTGTATTTATGTCAAGATTTTTCAATGATTCTATTGATACTTTTTACATGCACAAATGTACACATTTATCAGGTTATTTTTGCCAAGTTACAAGGTGCCTAGAAAAGGGGCAGCATCTTAATAATTTCCATTCTGCAAAAAAACTCAATGCAGCCCAAACCCAAACATGTCCTTATGTATTAAAAAATTCTGAAACAATCTTATTCTATAAAAATATATGTAAGGAAAAATACATCCTCTGTTTGTACGTCAGTTTTGCAATAAAATTGTTTGAGCTCTCCAAAGTTTTTAATTAGGATTAATTTCTCATTAATTCTAATAGGATTCACATCCCTGTCCTCAAAAGTATTTACATGGCCAGGAATCTGGAAGGTAACACTGTTTAACTGTTTCAATTTTGGTGTTATAGCTTATCATTATTCTTACTGCAATTCCAATGATTTTTAATCACCGTCAGCACCAATTTTGCAGCACTAGAGGAATACACTGGCCTCTTGTCAGATGTATCTACCCATGAGAAAGTCAAACACAATTCCTTGTTTAGGTGAATAAGGCAAAATGGCCCCATTGTCCATTGGAACCATAACTACAAAAAGGCAATTCTAATTCAACGGACTATTTTTGTTTCCAAAGAAATTATTTTGAAAAGCCTCCATTGAACTTCCTTGGAAAAAATACAAACTTTGTTTAAAAGATATTAAAATAACATGCTATTTTCAACTTTGCAGTATATTTATTGAATTTGTCAAGCTGCAGAATACTAGGCAGCTTAAAAAGTCTACACGTGACCAGAGCTGGAGCGACTTAGGAATGTGCCACCTGTGGTAGCATACTTGGAAGGCTGCTCCCAAGTGAAAAATCTGTATACCATGGATTCACATCAGTCCAGCTGACAAGCTGCTTTCTTGACAAGTATTTAATTTTTGCAGAGATGTAACTTGTCAGAAAGTCATTAAAATGGCATGTGTTCAACCAGTGTCAGCCAGAACCAATTTCTTCTTTCAGCTCAGAGTTCAGATAACTCTTTTTTACATGGCCCTCAAATTCAAAGGATTTTAATATATATATGTAAAAAATGCTGAATTTTACTAAGCTATTCCCTTCACTGCCATGTTCATTTAGTTCATATTTAATGCACAGCAATCACAATAACTTCTGCAACTTTTTCTAAGTCAAAGTGACAGGAATGGCTTCAGTTAAGTAACATAAAGCAAATAAGACAGCTGCAAAGACCACAGAACAGCTTATTCACCTGATTCTTCTGATTGTTCTTCTGATGCCAATCTATTTTTCATTGCTGCTATAGCCTTTTCTACTGCATCCTGTCGCAATTCCTCAATGATTTTTTCTCTTGATTCTTTATATTGTTGAATGAGTTTGTCCATATCAAGAACCTAGTGAAATTATTTGAAAAAATACAAATATTACAGAAGACAAATGTAGCATCTGATCCAACTTCTATAAAATGAAACAATTTTGGAAAAGCTCTGCAGATTTCAGAAAAATTTACATATAATTCAAGTAGAGGGTGGGGGGTTTTTTGAAAAAGAAATTATTGTTAATTTGCATTTATATTTAATTATCTTTGATAAAAAAGTTATTCATAATACTCTAATGCTAAGACAACTGCAACATAAGAGGGTATATAAAAGTATTTTTTAACTGTAGCTACTTCAATTAAAAAATTAATTTCACTAAAATCCTATGTTTCCTCTGTAATCCTTATATTTGTAATGTGAATGTTAATAACATGACAAAATGTGCTTAACTGATTGACAAGCCCCAGCTGATACTCTGCTACCTAAGACATATATGAACCTACCTTTCCTTTATAATTGTCTGCAATTACATTACAAACAGTTGTTCTTCCAGAGAATGGAGGACCAAATACGAATACTTTACAAGGAGAAACTGGCATTGGAGGTAAGAGGTAAGGCCGTGGATTCAACACAAATTTTTTCAATGCCTCCTGGGATGACAGTATATACATTCTACCTAGAAAACTTAAAACAGAAGAGAAGCTAACAGATACAGACAGTTATCTCATAAAATAGGTAGGAAAATCAAGAGTGTCAAATTCCACTAACCTGACAGCAAACTCTGGGTTTCCCATTACAATGTCCCCTTCCTTTAGAGCCACGGGACACACTTGTCCCCACCTGCTCCTACGCCATCGGTATCTGGGTGCTATCAGCTTGTAAGAAGACAGAGCCCGGAAAAGTTCATCCTGTTTATTAAAATAGCAATAAGTGCAAGTGCAATTTTTGTCTGAAGCTACATATGCCTTTTTATTAGGCTTTTTTGAAACCTTTTGATGGATAATAAGCAAATTTAAGAAGAAAACCACATTATGCTTTTTTTAACATTTAAATAAAAATTATTTATTTCAGAATTGTAGGACAATTTTAAAGAGAAATTATTTCATTTTACA
Organism: Dicaeum eximium; assembly: GCA_013396995.1. Taxonomy (NCBI): domain Eukaryota; kingdom Metazoa; phylum Chordata; class Aves; order Passeriformes; family Dicaeidae; genus Dicaeum; species Dicaeum eximium. Next base: position 535,620 of record VWZP01008818.1, on the reverse strand, counting down.
GGTCCATTAAAAAAAATCATACTAAAATAGTTCCTGTAGGCTTCACTTATTATTTTTAGGAGTTTAAAATGATAAAGAGCCATTTATTGAAGACAACAGAAAATGGCTAAGATTTCTTCTAAAGGGTATGAAAAAAGGACCATTATCTGTGTCAGGGAGTAGCAATATTAAAATATCTATTTTAGGCATGCAGAAATATCATATGATAGTGTGATGGTTTGAAATGGGAGTGTTTCATGGAAGCGATGAACATTGGACACACCTCTGTGAAATCACACATGGTAAAGTTGAGAAAAAACCTGGGAGTTTCCTTTTTTCCCGGCAGGCAGCAGAGAAGTAGGAGCCCTCCTGGCCCTTCCTGGCCAAGCCGGGCCCTACAGGTTCTAGAAGAATTGTTAACCCCTTCAGTGCTCCAATCCTCTCTCCAGTGAGAGAAAAGGAACCAGATGAGAGCCAATGTAAAGGAGTGACATGAGACATCAAGGTCAGTGAGGAAGAAGTCAAGCCCCAGATGGGAGGGATGAGGAGATGCTTGAAAACCTTTTGTGAGTTATGGAAAAAGACTCTTTTTTATTGTAACGCATGAGACTATTGGGGAGACGAAAAGTTCAAATTTGAGCAAGGAGAATCTCCAAGTTGAAGTAAGCAGTTGATACAGTAGCTGTGATCCCATAAGGAGCTTGAACAGAGGAGAGAACATGAGATCCTGTGCCCCCAGGAGAGAAGAGGACCTCTGTTGTCAGGGATGATCCTTTAAGAAGATAATGAGAACCTTCGCTCTTTTGCTCAGCTCATCTTTAAAACAGTAACCCCAAGGTTGACATGGCCCACTTCACAGCTCTGGGAAGGCTGTGGAGATGGGAGAAACCTCACGAAGCAAGTTTCCCTGGGCGGGTGCTCGTGAGGACATGGAGAGCCACAAGAGAACAATTTCTTTCCTCCTGTGGAGAAGTTTTCCATAACATGAACAAGAGGGACTTCTCTCCCTCAAGAGAGTTGAGGAAAGACTATTTTATAAGTGGTGAACTGCCTGGAATTTTAGGTTTTGTTTCTTTACATTGACAGTGGGAAAGAAATGATTGTGGGGGGAAGAGAAGTGTCTGAAGAGTTTGTTTTGATTCTTACTTTTTTTTTTTCCTTTTTTCTTTTCATTACTGTTAATAAAACTTTCTTTATACTTTCTTAATGTTTTGAGCCTGCTTTGCCCTTCTCCTAATCCTATCTCACACCAGAAAGATGAGTGCTCTGGTGATTGACCAGCACTGAACCTACCACACATTAGTGGTGCACCGCCCAGGAAAAATTCAAATTGGGAAATTCTAGAATTGGCGAACCAAAACCACTACATGAATTAATGTTTCCACCCGGTTTCGAACTGAAACCCGGACAGATAGGAATAAGTTTAATAGCCTTTTTACAGAATGTGAATAGTGAGTGAATCCTAAAGTCATGGTGACTAAATTCAGAATAGTACAGACAAGTGCTGGCTATGAAGAACTGCAGAAGAACTTTCAGAATCCACAAAGGCAGGCATTAAAATAGCAGTTTTACACAGAAAGTTATGAATTTTCACTGACTCTCACTATTCAGAAATAGATCCCTCTGTGAAAACATTTTTTCAATGTCCCAGAGCAGTTAGAAAACCAACTTGAATGTTAGGAATGCTGAGCCTGGAGAGAATAGATGATAAAGGTTTACGTTTAAATTTTTAAATATTGCCCTTGTCTTTAGTGCAATGGGTCTCCTGCTGCCCTAATCTCAGAAAGGACATAGCAAAATTGGGTAAGTTTCAAGAAAAAGGTAATATAACTGATCAATCCCACAACAAGCTTGTTGTGTAAGAAGGAATAAAATTATACAGAATGGAATTCTTCAGTATAGCTACATAAGAACAGGACAGAAGTCTGAAATCATGCATCATTAGAGGGCAAATGTAGAGAACCAAACTGTTCACTGACTTCTGCATACTGGAGGACACTGAGCTAAAAGGCTGCAGGTTCAACACAAAGGGAAGCAATTCTGTGCATAATGTTCAGTTACGATGCAGAACTCTGCCCTGAACACTGTGGTTACTAAAAGCTTACACACAAACTAAAATAAATGCACAAACTAAATAAATAATAAATACAATGACCTCTGACACAGAAAGTCTTTCACTTGTAAATTTGTTAAGAACTGAGTAAATAGAAAAGTGAAAGGAGGGGTATTTCTCTGAAAATGTGCGGTCTCCACATTACACTTGCATTCATATATTCAAAGTTTTGTTTAAGAAACAGGAAAGATAATCGCAACTAAATATAGATGATGACATTCATCCAGAACTTCGGGTTAACAGTTTTATTTGGAAGGGGCACAACTGGTAATTGCCATGATTCAGCAAAATTCAGCAGTAACTTGTAATGTTTCTAATTAATTACAGGAAAATAGAACAAACGTAATCTCAGTAAGGCAGAATGTTGCTATATTTGGACTAGCATGTTGATTCTTATTCAGGAAAAGAGTAGACTGAGCTAAGGATCAGTTGCTGAGATTGTTATCCTTTGGGTAAAGTTTCTTTATTTCCTTGGAAAGAATTAATTTTTCCTCTATTGCCAAAAGAAACATTTTGTTCAAAGGTTTATTATAATCATTATCTGGTTTTTTTGGAATGACAGATTTTTTTATTTTCATACTTTTTAAGTGGATTTCAGTCCCAGAATGACCTTAAATTCTCATTTCTGAAAGATCAATGCTTACAAAATGCCCTTACTGCGTGGTAAAACAAACTGGTTGTTGTGAAACAAAGATGCTATAATATAAGCTTACAGCAGAAAAGCAAAGTAATTCTAGTTATTACAGTCAATCACACTTTAGAAAATCTCACTTACGTTTTGCTTTCCCTCCAGTGTTTCTTCTTCACTTTGAAGTCTGATTACAGGAGCTGCATTTTGAACTTCCAGAGACTCAAGTCGCCCTACCACTGCCTGAAGAGAAAGTAAGCCTTGATTTACTACCAATCAGAACTGCTTTTGTCTTCAGAAGGGTCTCTAAAATCTATTTTAATTTGTAACTTATTATTTATACAATGGTAACGTAAACACCAAGGCCCAGTTTCTACCTCAGACTCGTGCTAGTTATTGAGCTGAGTTTTAAGAAGCTATTTGGTAGATACAGGCAGTGCAAAAGGCCAAATCACAGCCCTTCTATCTCCTCATTAGGCTGTGAATCCTAAGCTTACTAAAGGACAAGACTGTGAAGGTTCCCCCAAGGCAGTGCAAGTACTCAGATGAGCTACAATCAGAAAAAGAGACAAATCTCTTTGGGAAATCAGATTATGCACATTCAGAAGCAATACAACTTCGGGTAGTTTATTTTGAAAGGTATTTAAACCAAATGTCTACCAATGAGAATCAGGTGATATTAAGTTTATTTGAAGTATTTCCTGAATGCAATATTGATTGAATGCAGATATTCTTGAAATGAAAAAGCAAATTCTGTCATGTTTGGGCTAGTTTTATTAGAGACCTTTGCCTTACTTGTAGGTAAAATGGTTGGAATCATAACATAACTTGATTGCACTTACTATAAATTTTGTTTTGTAACAAAATCTGTCCACAAACAGATCATAAATGAGGAAATTTTATGTTCTAATGCTGCAAAATTACTGCATTTTTCCCCCATAGGACTACTCTTGGTAGAATTAAGCATAAACTGAAATAATTAACTTACAGAATTATAATAATACAATTTATTTCAAACAGAGGAGAAAATGCAGAAGTTCACTTCCTACCTTGCCAAAGACAATCTCCTACTTAATTTTTAATCCATACTCTAGGTTCTGATTTGAAGCAACTTTTACTTGTGAGGCAGAGGATAAGATTATTTATCTTCAAAATTTACCATTATAGGCATTTACCATTTTTAACAGGGAAAACAAGTTGCTCTGTTACAAGACAGAGTAACTCTGCTCTGCTCTGTTGCTCTGCTCTGCTCTGTTGTGTCTAAAAATCTAGACACAAGCATTCAGCAGAATTCTTACAGGAATCAAGGGTCTTATATTGCAAAACAATATCAAAAATTATTAAAGATTATATTCCATTATACAAAATATATTTTAGACACAAGCATCAAATAAAGCAGTTTTGTAAATATATAATACTGAAAATGTTTTAATTTCTCATCATATTTTACACTAATACAGATCAGAAAAAGCACTGAAACCAGATGGACATGATACAAAAGTTTGCAGCCTGCCTGAAAATATTCTCATGTAACATAAATGCAAGCTGGAAGCTGGGGGGCAGAGCAGTGAATCTTACAACTAATAGAGGAAGGAAAGCAAGTATTTCAAAATTCATGTTTTCTAATGTATATGAATGTGTTTTAAACACAAATCAAAATTTTTAGTAAATGAATGCATTTTAAACACAGCTTAAAATTTTGCTAACGGGAAAACAATCCACAGAATTGAGAAATTGTTTTCTAGTGGAGGTTAACTTAGCTGTTGCATAGTTTACTTACATCAAAGACATTATCTGCTTGCTGACTTCCATCCACTTCAATGAGATATCGACAGTCGTGGTAAGCCAACATCCCCTGTTTAAGAACATACCTGTCAATTGAGTATAGTTAACCAGATAGTGACACTGAAGCTCTTTCTCTTCCTATACATATCAAAGGTTGGACTCCTGGGGACTTCAGGAAAATCTAGATTAATTTTATTAATGGCTTATAAAATCTTCCGGAGGTGAACTTTCATTTGATGACACATAAATACAGAGATAATTCCAAAACTGGAATTACAATGGGTTCAGAAGATAGCTTAGATGTCTTAGCTTAAATGCAAAGGAGCTAAAAAATATCAAGATACAATAACATTTTGTGCATGAATTCAACTTTTAATTGTCTAACTACCTTAATTCTTCGCTGGAAAATGACAGTCTCAATTAATATATTTCTCAGAAATGCCAGTCATGAGTCCAATGTTTTAATTTTGGTCCTGACTCTCAATTCCTTTAAAATTTGGACCATATATTTTATTTTTCTTATTTTAAATTTTCACACTGGCAAATAATGTCTTAGACCAAAAAAACCAGCTCATGTTGGTTGTTAATGCCTCTCTCTGAGGACTGAGAACACTCACTCCATTACTGACAAATGCTGGTCTAACCTCAAGCCTAAAATGGCCTGTTGAAGGTGACTTTACAACTTTGCAGGTAATCTGTTCCAGTTCCTCACTACATTTATGGTCAGAGCTTATTTGCTGGCTCCAGTTTCATCTAGTGTGTCTTCTACACTGTAAATTAAATCATCGGCTCTATCTTCGGTAGAAATAGATAATAACTAATTAATTCTTTCTAATACTCTTATAAAGAGAGGATAATAATTTGTATTTCTTTTATATACAATGGTCTTACAGTCTTACCAGTATGTCCATTGTATCTGAGTTCAAACAATAGCATCTCATTTATTGACTTCATTTTGACTAACTAAATCCTCACAGATTGTAGATTGTCTGAAATGTAATCCCAACAATTTATCAAGAAATCAAAGTGTATTCTCCAAAGTTCATTCTACCTATCACCCTATCAGTACAAATTGAACATCTTAGAAGCTTTTTTTTTTTCAATTTCAATTTCTTCATCTCAAATTCTGCCTGGGCCAATTGATTAAACCCTGTGTTCTTTTAATGTATTAGTGGACCACTAAGCATCTTCACCAATATATTCTTTGCTAGTGAACCCTAAGTGAACCCTACCAACTAGTGGAATGAGTTGAAACTGTTGAAGTTTGGTATACATCCTAAAGTAATTTAATTTAAACAATTTATCATTAGCTCACTTATAAGAAATCCATGTGAGATTGTGTAATGATTAAAGACACCAGGCTTTTTGTTTTCCCCTTCACAGCAGTAACAAGTTTGTTACTCTAGCAAAGACCATTACACTACTTTTACACAATTTTATCTATAGGTTTAACTAATCCATAGGGAAATTGAAAGGCATAAACAGTAATTGTCAAGTAGGCATCAAACATAAGGATTTTGCAGTTGCTTGTACTAAGATATTAAAAACAAACAAACAAACAAACAAACAAACAAACAAACAAACAAACAGAACCCCAAACATGCACACACACACACCCCAACAACAACAAAATAAAACACCAAAAACCGAAAAGAACAAACTATTCCTTTGGACCTCAGGCTTTTTTTGGTTTTTGGTTTTTTTTGGTGGGAGGAAGGAGGGGAAGAAATATACAGTAAATCCACTTTCCTGAACACAACAGGGAAAGAAAATGTCATAGCTTCAGAAATTAATAAGTGGTAAAACAAACAAATGGGCTAATTACTGTGAATATAAAGTCACTGTAGGCAATGAAGCAGGTGAGAAAAGGAATCTATTGGAGTGGGTGACAGTGGATGCAGATTACTTATGGGATTGCATTCTGGAATGGACTCTGATAATGGCAACGAAACGACGGAGTTTTCAAATATTTCACTTACTAGATTTATAAAGCATTTGTGGTGGCAGGTAGGGTTTCACTCTTACAACTCAAAGTTGATTACTTAATCTTGACTGCAGAGTAGAAACAACACCTACAGATAACAACTTTGTATCACTGATTTCAGAATAAATTTCAGAATTTGGGGATATGTTGTATCATGACCACCTCAATACAACAAATCTCAAACTAAAAAAACCCAATGAAAACAGTGCAATATAAAAATCTTTTGTTATGCATAATCATATTACTTTGCTTTTTCTTACTTCTAAAGGAGGAAGCACTATATCCTTGTATATTCCAATTCTTTTCTCTGCATTTTCAAGAAAATCTTCAGGCCTGTGCACTAATTGGTTAAAAGATTCTAATTTCTTACGTGGACCTTCTCCAGTCTGCAAAACAGAATTTTAAGGCACAGAAATGATGTATTAAAATAATTTTTGTCTACACGCAAATTTAAATACAGTTGTTTTGGGGAGTATTGCAATGAGTATTAGTCAAGTGATTGCTGACTGTAATCCTATCCTGATGAAGTGTAGTTTCTATGAATTGAGAGCAATATGCCTAGAATTTGCATTGATAAGTCTCTGGCCTCTATTATAAAAATTTGACCTGACTTCAAAACTAATACCTTCATGAAAAAAAAAATCCATTTGTAGTAGTGTAACACTAGAAAACACTACTAGTGTAAAACCAGAAAATAAGTTAGTGTCCTGCAAATATTAGTAAAAAGTTGCTACAATAAACAAAAATTAAAAACTCTTTTGTCTAGATCAAGAAACAGACAGTGTAGAGCCACCCTTCTCCTCCTGATACACACTTTTAACTTATGGTAGGAAACAGATCAGTGACTTTTGAGTCAAAAACTGAGTCCAGGTTACGGTATGCAATGATCAAAATTTCATGTCATTTAAACCTACTGCTTTAAGTGTTACCCCACATCTCTTAAAGCAGGACAGAAATTGAATTAAGATGAAATTTGAGCAAAAGAAATTCATAACATAATATTGTGATATTTTAGAAGATGAGATTTTTTTCTGTTTTGTCTAAAAATTAGCAATATTTACCTCTTCATCTTCTTCATCATCCTCTTCTTCTTCTTCTTCTTCATCCTCTTCATCCTGATCTTTCTCTTTCTTACGCTTGTCAGTAACTTTAGGATCCCACTGGCTCTTCTGATATATCTTCCCTGAATCAGGGTTTAGCCTTTGTCCTAATATTCTTCGGCATAAGTCATAATCTGGACACTAGCAAGGAAAAATTAAAAGGAAATTGTGTTTCTTTTACTGCTATAATATCTTTTTCTTGGAGAGACAAAATTTTTCTAAATTGGTCTACCAACAACAGTATTTCATTATTCCTACATTTATCTAGAATCTCCCTTCTTCCTTTGTTTTTGATCTAATGAAAACAGTTACAATTCTGACATATCTGTGAAAACAGCTTCAATCCACTGAAATCAAAGGTGAAATTATTTGTTTGACTTTGGGGCAAGGATTTTTAGTGTACATTTAGTCTCAGTCCTTTTCCTGGAGGAGATGGTGTTACTACATGAAGTGAACAATTTCATTTTTCTTTCTGGTGTAGTTAGTATCACTCTTCTATTTGTATTGTTGCATGTGAATCTATACAACACATACTCTCAACAATGGGGATTTCTCACTACATAGCATTAAAACAAAGATTGACTTTCTGAAAAAATCAAATCTGCCTGAAAAGCAGGACAAAAATATGTTTCATGGATGTTTTAGGATCTTTCAGAGACCACAGAAAAAAAGGTTTGAAGTAGGCATTCACCAACTTTCATTATGTATGTTCAAGTAAATTAAGTCTTAGAAGTATGGGATTAAAACAAACACTGAGTTTAATCTGTGAAGTGATGGAGTAGGTCCATACCCAGAGGCTTAGCATCTGACAAAACACATAGATGTGCCAATTAGAATCAAAATCCCAATGAGAAAGGAGCACACCACCAGAGGCTGACTATTCAGAGCTGTCTCAGCAGCTCATTCTGCACATTCAAAGCAGAAGACAAAAATAATCTAGTTGATTATAAATACAACATTGCTAGAGGAAGGGCCTGAAAACGTGTTCATGACTATACAGACAGTTATTTTTTTGGATAGAGTCTGGCACGTTCAGTGTGGGCCAGCTAGAATTCCCCCCCAGTGAACAGCTGGGCACAATCTGGAGAACAGCACAGCCCTTGGGCCTTTCCCTGTGGGCAGTCTGGGCACTGCCACCCCATTCTGACTAACAAGACAGCTTAGCGGTGTTTGGCCAAAGCAGTTGGCCCGATGTCTGAAGAGCCCCTCTTGCCTTGTTTCGTTTACTAATGTGGACATAGCAAGCAAGTTCATTCTTTTAAGTTTCATTGAGAAAGTCCTCTGAATCCTACACTAACAATGATTTATGTTTCTCTGATTATATCAGAGTCACTTCTGTAAAATATCTGGTATGTCACACCATTGCTCATGAAGAAATTGAGATTTGTAAATAAGATGAATTAATAATGAAGCAGTTTCACAATTAGTGACTGAAAAATAAAACTATTTACTTTCTAACTTTTGTATGTGAGAAGTTTCTTCCTGCATTACACAAGTGGCAGATGTAATAAATCCCATAATAATAATAATATGATTCAAAGTTTCCCTTTCTTGAAAACCTGTATCTTCTAATTGGTGGAGGTGCAAAAACTGTAACTGCTGCTGAAGTTTTAGGACATGTTCATTCTTTTACCTCAGCAGTTCTTATAATGGAACAAATCAGCGACACTCTATTCCAAAATAAAAGAGAAGAATTTATCATTCTTCAATAAATTCTATACCCAAGTATACAGAGGAAATATTATATTTGGCATGCATAGCATACAAGTCTACCAATAATTAGGAAAAATACTAGGAAATTACTGAAGATGACATTACCTTAATGTTAATCAGGAAATCCGGTTTTAATTTTAGATTCATTATTTTCTCTATTTGTTGTGGAACAGTCATGTATTTCTCTGACAGAGAAGGAAATCCAGTAAGAACATAACCTGCCAAATACATTTAATTGAACACATTTTAAGAGGGTTTGTCAATTATAAAGGTAGTTATACTCATCACCTTTAAACAATACATGTAGTGGTACAATTTTAAACCATATACATTAACACAACACTGCTAAAAAAACTGTGCACCCATGTCTGCTTCAGATGAAATACAGACAAAAAAAAGTGTGTTGTTGGAGGTTTATAGACTACTCTCATCATCAGTTAACTCAATTAAAAACATGTAGACATTAAAGACTATACTCAGACTACTTGCTTTATCTGCCTGGCTCAGACATTTCAGTGCCTAAAAAGTAACAAGCTTTCAGTGACCAGTTATGCCACAAAAGACTTTATAAAAGGCACTGCAAAAAGTACCCAGTCTATGATTCAAAGCATTTAAACTAGGAGTCTAAGCTTTTTTACACAACCTTTAAATGTTTTGGCTTCTAATGAAGGGAGTCGGAACCACTCTCCTGCCTCTCAAAGACAGGCACTGTGTACACGGTATGCACATGGATCATTTGCTAAGCATCTGTTTACACAGGACTCCCAATGCTGAGTCCTGTTTGGCAAATAAATGTTGGCTAGACATGACAAGCACAGTGGTAATATGTTTTCCTAGTATTACAGTGCTAAGCCTCATGGATGAACTGTGGCTTCAAGTTCCTAGGAAAGTACTGTAGCTACTGATGGCTGTAGGCATGCAGTAAGAACTATGAAAATCAACAAAATCAATATTCATGAGACCATGATGAGAGACTAAACAAAAATCAGGTGGATGTTTTTGGCCAAATAATGAGAATATTCCCTTAGAGAAATGTTTAGAATTTCTCCCATGGTGCATGTTTAGAATTTTATGTGATAACATTTAAATGCAAGTCTGGGCAGCAGAAAAATGTGGCAGCAGTCTTTGCAAGAGGTGTTAGGAGTGAAGATTCCTACTTCTATGGAAGCAAGAGAAGAAGAGGATAAGCAAGGGAGAGCAAAATATAAAGTCATTCCTCTACGAAATTAAAATCCTGTATTCCAAACTCTTAATACCTTTAGAGAATTCTAACTGGTAGTGAGGTGTGAAGAACGTGCACAGCCTCTGCTTATCAACACATCCCAGATAACAACAGCCGATGTGAGAGAAATGGAAGTGTAACACAGAAAACCATCCTCTGAGAGTGTTTGCCCCCAATCAATAATGTGAGGAGACTAAAAATCATGCAGTATACCTAAGGCAACTATCAGTCAGATCAAAAAGTAACCAGGGGATCACCAAGAAGCTTTTGAGATACACTTATTGTGTGTACTATTTAAAAACTTGCATTTTACAAACACTAAAAGTAAAAAACCCAACCTTCCATACAACAGTTTCTAAACTCTTGAATGAATAATTTTCAGTGAATTGACTGATTAGTTCCTGCTGAAAATCTACTTAAGCTTCCCAAGGATTCGTTAAGATAGTAGTTTATAAACAAAAAGTTATTAGAAATACTAAAACAAAAATTGGTTTTAGAGGTCAGTTCTAGCTGGCAGAAAAATACTGAGAATGTTGGTTATTCTATTCCTTGCTACTTTGGGCATCTGTAATGCAGGAAGTGTCTTGACTAAAAGAACCAAATTTTACTCAACTTTACGGTCCTGTTTACAGTCTACAGGACCTCTGTGCTCCCCTGTGATACAAACATCTTCAGACTGACTCAAGGAGGGGAACTCCAAAAACACAGAAGCCTCTTCATGCCTTTACCAAAGTCCTCACATACGTATTAAGGGACTGATGTTTCTGCTGCTACCTCTTCCAGCAGTTTTTTGTGTCCTTTTTATTTCTTCCCTATTTCTCTTTTTTATACTGTTTCAAAAGCCTGGTATAACCAGGTAAGGCTATATATTTTGCAAAACTGTTGAGTCTTGTACTAGAGAAGGAATAAAACCCATTGCAACTAAAAGCTTAAAAAGCAGGCTAGTTTACACCTGTAGTGTCTCTCCTATAATGGAAATCTCAAATAAAAGTTGAAACACGAAAAAAACCCTACATTTCCTTTTTACTTCCTTTCCTCTTGGCAGTACATTTGTTTTCTCATCAGGGAAGTAAGTTCAGACACTAGGAAGATCTGCAGCACTTGTCCTGACAGCCTTAATTAACAAAGTCTTTCCTCAAATAGGAGAATTATAGCCACTACCATTACTATCATCATCCATCTTACTCTATGCCACAAAATGCAAAGGGAATAAACAATTCTGTAACAGAAAAAGAAGCTATAATACTTTGCATTTTCAGTAATCTGTTTTCCTTCTTTTTCATTATTTAAAATGTTTAAAATGTTTTTGCTGATGGATTTTTGTTATGTTGTTGTTATAGAAGTATTGAAGAATAAAATATCTATATTTTAAACCCTAAGATTCTTCTGAACAGATAGTATTGTTAAATAAGAGTCATATCAACACTTAAAATTTTGGGAAAATTATTTTCTGAAAATCAACACAACACAGGACCAGTATGACACTTTCTGATCTCCCACATTGGTAAATTAATCTGTAAACACACTTTCAGTTTATTGATATTACACAACCTGAAGAGAAAAAGGTAGAATTATATTTGAGCATCAATAGATGTAAAATGAATGGAAAATTGTAGGTAGGACATTCTAAGAAGTTTAGGCTATAAATATACTTACCATAATGAGCAACTTGTGGTGACTCATCAATCATTTGCAGAATCATTTCTGTCACCAGTTCCTCAGGAACACTTTGACCTTGACAAAGCAATTTTTGACACTACGGTGAAATGCAAAACATAGTAGTTTATAGTAAGTGTTTGTTAAAAATGTGACAGAACTTACTAGAAGATTAAACCTTTACCTGAAGTCCATATTCTGTTCCTTCTTGAATATTCGTTTTAATTACTTCTGAAGCTAAGGAAGCATATCAAATGTAAGAAAAACAATTAATTAAAAATATTTTCTAAACTGACTTGTACCTGCAGATACATATGTATATACACATACACACATAGGAGGATATATGTGTGCTCCAAGCAATGAGACTATTTTGAATGAAAAGCCATTATATTTAGGGCCATTAATATACTTTGCCCATGCAGAACCTGGTGCCTCATGGCAAGGACTGGGTATGTGTTTCTCCCTACAATTTAACCCTGTATATACTACACAAAAATGTGCAACAGCAGTCCTGCAGGATTATTTGAACTACTGATTTAAATTCAATCAGCATCATGTATTGTAATCCAGAGATAAGTATTTGAGCTCAATCACTTTTTAAATTTAAAACCCAAGATTTAGAAGAGCTGTTTAGACACACAAAATCATCTACTTTAAGAAAAGTGACATCCATCAAATTCAAAGACTGCCCTATGTCTCTGTGGATAGTCACATCATACTAGAATGAACCTGGAAGTCTTTCACACTTCTGTATGAATTAAATAATCAGACATTTTATAAAATTTTTCAATAATTACTCTTAAGGCTACATTTATATTACTAATAAACCAGGCCAGGGAAAGATCCTGAAGCTAGATGACTCATGCCTATACAGCCATAAACTTTCTTCTCAAAACACAGTGGCTGTTTTCCATCTGTTCTTACTAGGAATGAAGACTGTTGCACATCCTACCTTTCCAACTATGGATAGGCATTTGGAAGAACAATATTTGCCATGGGCCAAAACTGAGACAGGGAATGTACTAATTAACAATACAGGCAATTGAAAATTAGCAATCTGTGTGCACCCTGGCCATGTTTTACTTATGAATATTGACCAATTCACTGGATAAATGAATAGAAAGTATTACATAATTAAAAGTATTGTGAACACCTTTCCTATTCAGTAATTTTCTGTCCTGGTTTATTTTTAACCCAGAACAGGACAGATGTTGATACTCTGGAACAAGTTCAGTGGAGGACACCAAAACCATCAGAAGAATTGAACAGCCTAGGAGAGGCCAAAAGAACTGACCTTGTTCAGCCTGGAGGAAATCAGACAGCTCTTATTGCTATCTAAAACTACTTATTGGGAGGTCACAAAGACAGACCCACAGTCACCACAGAAGTGCAGTTAGGACAAGAGGCAACAGACACAAATAGGAACATGAGAAATTCAAATGGAGTAATTAGGAAGCAATTTTTCATCAAGAAGGTAGTCAAACACTGCAAAGTGTTTCTCTGGGAGGAGGTGGTCTCTCCATCCTTGGAGATATTCCAGATTAACTGAGTAGCCCTCTCTAGCTGACCCTGCTTTGAGAGGAATGTTAGACATGGTCATCTCTGGAGGTCCTTTCTGAATGGAATTATTCACATTTATGTATGCTGAATTTCTTTGTTTCTTGCTCTTTTGATGTAGAAAATTAAAAATTACTAATTTAATTTAATAAGTAGCAATAAATGTGTACACACGTGTGCGTTCACTAGCTAAAAGAAGATTAAAAGAAATATCATTAACAAAATAAGAAAAGAGTAATTCCCTGAATTAGAAATAAGGCTTAAAAACATGGTAACTGAGATTTAGGTCGGTTGCTAAGAAAAACTTTCTGATGGCAAAGAGTGTGTTACAGAGATAGACTGCCTAGAAATTTTTTAAAACAAATTTGATGAACATTTGTCAGTACTGATTTAAATACATTCAAACTGAGTGGACTGGTTTAAGCACATTCCTGAAGTCCCTTCTGATTTTGGCCTGATCTATGTTTTGGACCAGGAATTAATTTTTTTTCTTGTTATACAATACTACGATATAAAAATGTGATATATACCTAAGTCAAAAAAGCACTTTATTAAAAGTGATTTTTACCATGTTACAATTCTAAATCTTCAAAAGAAGTAAAGGTACTTTATTTGATAAATAACTCTGTTTCCTGGAGTACATCCCCTTGTATTGGACACTGCACAAACAGAAAAGAAAGACCCTCCTATTTTTTCATGGTCTGCACTAGAAAATGTCTGTACTCTTTGGAGTTGACTGAGTTGCCCCCATGTGAACAAGAAGGGTCACATGAACCCCCTTACAGGATTTGGAATAGCATTTATGATAAAAAAAAAAACCCACAGTGATTTTTCTAAGCCTTTCAATAACTAAAAGACCATGATCAGCAATTTTATTTCTGGTAAAATGGTTACTTGGTCCTTACCAGAAGTGTTTGCTGCAATTGGAAACGTGCCCTTTGAATTACAGGGAACAGTGAGGGTGTTCTAAACCAAAAGCTGTTGTGAAGCCAAAGCAATGTTCCAAACATAGCATGTATTTACCTTCTACCAAAATGCTGTTCCATCTCTGGGCTAGTTTGCTAGCTAACGTTTTCTTTCCAGAACCCTTAAAATGAAAAATACACTTTTAAAAGAAAAACAGACAGAACAAAACCAAACATATAACACACTGAAGAACATATTTTCACATGATAAAAACAATGAGAATCTACCATTGGGATTAGGGCCTCTGAGTTATGCATTGGGTAAACACAAAACACTTTTTAAATACCATGCTCTACTGCATATTGCCTAGCATTGCTAATATGCTGCTACTTTTAGCTAATTATCTCCAAAGTCATTATACTGAGTTTGTTTCTGAGTAACTCTGTCTAAAACTCAGCTATGATTTGGCTACAAATTCCTATGAGAAACTCCTTAAGATTAAAATTTATTATCTTCAGCCTCAAAGCAAATTATGACACAAACCTACTCAACCCTTTCTGAGTAGGATACATCAGGATATTTTTTTACTAAAACAACTAATGCTTAAAAACTGCCCTTGTTAGTCCACAAATCTGGTTAGAAATTGACAAAATCTTTATTATTTACATGAATCCAGAGGAAAACCTACATAACTCAAGAGTTATAAGGCTTCCAAGAGTGATTAACTGAATGGAATTTTCCAAAATGCACCATCTTCCACCCTTAGGATTGTGCCTTTTTTTTTTTTAGAAGGACATATAAGAAAACCTGTTTTGACAGTTTTTTTGTCAATTTTTTGGATAAAAAAATAGCAAAACCCCACAAAAAATTACATTCTCAGCTAAAAGTGTATCAACAAACACTCCAGCCTACTCATACCTTACATCTTACAGGTGTGATGAGAATATGTTTTTGGCTTTGCTTTAATGGCACTATATTTTTAATTTAAATATATATCTTAAATAGGATAGGTACTCTGATATATAAAATATATTACCATAAAAAGAAACTATTTAATTCCCTGCTTTCCTGGTAAGGTCTGTACAGGCCTTGTTTTATTGATGTCAAGCATCTACTAAAGGCAATGGCTGGGAATAAGAGAATTTTTTTGTACTGTCTTTCAATGAGCATTTTATGGTGGTTTGGTCTATAAAACGTAAAGTTACCTTTTTCATGTAAGGTTAAAATTTTGGTGTTAATTTAAAACTAGATGAGTTAGTTCACTGTAGTTTTCTGTTGAGCTGAGTGCACTCTTACAAGTGCATATACTCATAAGACATGTTATAAGACAAACTTGTACCAAAAAAAAAAACCAACTCCCTTTAGCAAACTGAGGCAATAATGCAAACCCACATTTGGGGATAAAAAAGAAATCTGAAAAGTTTAGGTTTACAAAACATCAAATTTTTCAAAGCTAAGGAGGCCACAAACTGTTGAGAAAAAGACAGACCTTTAAAGTTAAAATATAGAACAGATCCTTTTATCAGGACACCTTGGTGGATTTTGAATGTTTCCAAATATATAGGATAGAATTTTGTCAAAATTTTTATATTAAGACCTGTAATATCTCATTGCACATCTGTAACTCAGTACATTAACCTGAAGGTTCTTTTATACCAATTTATGTCTTTAAAATGTCAAGTTTATTAAAAACTGAAATATCTTAATAGCATTGTTCTGGTTTTGGCTGGGGTAGAGTTAACTTTCTTCACAGTAGCTAGTGTGGGGCTGTGTTTTGGATTTGTGGGGAATAAAAGTGTTGATAATACAGAGATGTTTCTGTTACTGCTGAGCAGGGCTTACACAGAGCCAAGGCCTTTCCTGCTTTCCATGCTGCCACACTGGTGAGGAAAATGAGGGTGGATGAGAAGCTGGGAGGGAACACAGCTGGGACAGCTGACTCTGACTGACACACAAGGATATTCCAAAGCACATGGTGTCATGCTCAGCATATAAAGCTGGGGAAGAGAAGGAAAGGGAAGTACTTTTGGAGTGATAGCATTTGTCTTCCCAAGTCACCATGAAGTGTGATGAAGCCCTGCTTTCTTGGGGATGGTGAACATCTGCCTGTCCATAGGATGGGGTGAATTAATTCCTTGTTTTGCTTTGCTCGTGTGCATGGCTTTTGTCAACCTATGCATTTTATCCTGTTTACCCTTCTGATTCTGTGTCCCACCCCACCAGGGTGAGTGAGTGAGCAAGAGGCTGCGTGGGGTTTGCTTGCTGGCTGGGGTTAAACCACCACAAAATAAAAACAATCCGGTTGTCAACATCAAAAGAGAAGAAACGCTCTGAGCAACATGTAACTTTTCAGTACAGCAATAACATTTTTAACTGTTACTGACTGGTCACTGAAGGCAAAAATTGGTCTCATTAAATGAGATCAGAATTTTTGGCATCCTCTGCAGGATTTGAAGGGTGGCAAAAGTAAAAAAGGAGGTATTTGACTTTGATCCTTTTGGTAGCACTGGTAAACTTATGTTTTGAAAGGAAAAGTAAAATTGTTAACAGAATATCTGAAAAAAAAAAAAAAAACAAACTTCTATCAGATATCTTACTGGCTTTCCAAAGACAATAAAGCAAGTGGGCTTGGACAACAGAAAAGATATTTCAGCTTCATCTTCATCAAAGATGTCTGTAAAGCGCTGAGCTGGTTTTTGCTCTTGTGAAGCCATATGTTTTCTAAGGCTAGAAGGAACAAAAGAAATTGTTATAAAGTACATTAGTTACATGTGTGTAAAATGACATTAAAATGGAAGTGAATTACAAGGTAAATGGATTTGTAGAAAAGAAAGCTTTTATAAGAAGAAAAAGCATTTACAGAACATACAAAATGCACCCATCTGATGAGAGAAAACCCACTTCTGAAAAACAAAGGACTGTTGGAACAACCCCTGATCACCAGCTGTTGATGACTTCTTCATGACTCTCTCTTGTTGCTCTTTTTTAGTTATTTTGTTGCTTTTTCCTTCCCACTCAAATTACCGCACAATTGTGACTTCTCTCTAGTCCCTGAAATGGGCCATGGGCCTGCCAAGACCTTTGGTTTTGTGCTTCAGACACAGAAGGACCCTGTCATGGTCAATGGAACTACTCTTCGTGTCCACACAGACAGGTACATGAACAAGACTCTGTGGAATTAAATCACACTTCTTGATCTCTTCCACCATCCTCTTCACAAATCCCATCTCTTCCAGGAATGCAGGCAGTAGCAAGTCCAGTGCTGTACAACAAGTTAAAACCTAAAAAAATTTCTAATTAAGGTAAGTTGGAGGAAAATTTGTGTGGCCCTTTCAAACAAAATGGAGGCCAAAACATGAGGAGCTTGCTAAAGTTTGTTTGAAAAAGCCAAAACAAAACATCAGTGTCTTTAGAGGGCCACTTCAATCTCACAGCCCCAACAAAACCTATATGCAACCATTCAACCCAGCACAGCCCCCCACAACTCCCAGTCAGTTTTAAATTAAATTTTAAAATTCAACTAAAAAAAATCTACTTCAGGATGAGAATCTGAAAAAGTTTGCCTTGAAACATAAAACTCAAATGCTCAGACACTCTTGCATTAAACATTTTAATATTAAAAAAATAAAAAAACCACTACATGCGAACCAAATCCCCATTGCCCCGACAGAAAACTCACCGGCTGAGCTCTACCTGCCGTTCCCAGCAGTCTCGCTCCTTCCCAAACCTTCACAAGGGCGAATTCCCTAATTCACAAAAACCACCACAACCAAAGCAAAGAATTAAACCAGACACACACACACCCCCCTCTGCGCACACCCAGGACGATGTCCCGGTGGGACGCCCCTCCCGGTGAGAGCCCCGTCGTGCGCGCCCCCGCTGCCGCCACCGCCCTGCGCGCCCCCGCTGCCCGGGCAACGGCCGCGCCCCGCCCCCTGCGGGCGGGACAGGCACAGGCCCCGCCCCACACACAGCCGTGGGCGGGGCTGCGGAGCTGTTCCTGGTGCTGACCGTGCTCACCCCGCGGGGAGCGGTTCCCGGNGCTGTTCCCGGGCTGTTCCCGGGCAGCCCCCGCCGCTCCCCCCCCGCCGCGCCTCGGGGCTGCCATGCCGGCGGCGGCCGCCGCCCCCCTGATCAGCTCCGTGCAGAAGCTGGTGCTGTACGAGACCAGGGCTGTAAGTAGCGTCCCCCGCCGCCGCCGCAGGTCCCGGGGCTGCGGCCGCCGCACAGCGCGGGGGGGATGTCCGGGCCCCCCCGGCGTGTTGGCTCGGCCCTGCCCGGAGCTGCTGCGTCGGCTGGGCTGCAGCGTGTCAAAAACTACGCCTTACCTTTCTTTGAGTGTGTTGAGATCTGGTTGTTTTGGTCACACCCTCAAAACATCTCAAAAACTGGGAAAAGACGGTTTTAAGTTTCTCGTTTTCACTGTGCCTCTGCCTCGTGACTGAAGCGGGGGAATGGCCTGTGACAGGCAGGTCAGCGCAGGGGTGGGAATGCAGGTGGGGCCCCTGCTTGTTCTGTCCTGTGCCTGCTAAAACTGGACAGCTGAAGGCGTCCGGAATTAATATTTGAATTAAGAATGGCTGAATGGGTTACCACCTGCACAGACCTGTTTGCTGTTTATGACACCTCATTGTCTGAATGACTGGTGAAACAGCTTCCAGAGTTTTCAGCCTGACCTCTGGAAGTAAGCTCTTGAAGATTTTCAGCATTCCTTATGTCCCATTGCAGAAACCATAGGCATGTGTTATTCACAGTACTTTTTTGCCATGTGCAAACTGGATTGGAGGTTGGAGTGATAATTGGCTGCTTTAGCCATGTGATGAGCACAGTGTGAGTCAGAAGCCAATTCTTGGTGTAGATACCACCATTCCTTAGCTCTCGATCAAATTTCTTTGTGTTTCATAGTGTGTTGGTTTCTCCCTTGTTTCACAGTATGTTGGTTTTCTTCACTTGAGGTAGTTTTTGGTAGGGTTAGGAACCATGGCTTTAAATGCAACAATTAGGTCTATTTTCAAGTTCAGATGTTTCCTGTACTGATAACAGAAAGATAATTTATACACTGAAGCCCCGTGGAAACTTCCCAAAATGTCACAGATGCAAGAATGATCTCAGTATTAGTGGGAATCTGACTTCCAGCTTTGCTTCTGTCAGAAGCAGATTTCTGCTTTTGTAATAATTCCCCACTGAACAGCCTATGAAACAGAGACAAATTAAAGTATGCAGAGTTTTTGTTACAAGTAAATTTAAAAAATAAAGGTTACACTCCAGAAAGTCTTTCCAGAGTGTTACTTTTTTACTTATGCCTAAATGAATTTTGAAGGCTACCTTATTTCTCTTTCTCATTGTTGCTGGTAAATGCTATTTTTTATTCTGTTTTCACCTAAGTTATTGTTATACATAAGTAGGGCCCCGGGCAAATGTGATTTCTGAATCAGGTCCTGTGTTACTCAGTTTAGTTGTTCTTGGCTCACAACTCATGCTGCATCTCAGTCAGCTGAGATTTGGCTTCTTGTGACTGGCGTGGGTGGATACCTGGCCTGCTTCTCTCTTGCTGAGAGACACCGTGCTGTGTGCAGGGCAAATATTGTGCTTTGGAGTTCTGTCAGCTATCTGCCATTCTCTGGGCCTCTCCAGCTGCTGCTGTTATTTCAGGAACCACAGTCTTTTGCGTCTGGCCAGGGGTAGCTGGCAGTCTCTGCCTGAATGGATGGGTTTGGCTATGCTGTGCTTTGTTCAGAATTCAGTGAGGGGCAGATCCAGCAGTCCTGATCACTCCAGGAGGCAAGGTGGTTTTCATCAGCTGTGAAAGGCAATGGTTTGTGGATGAGCATGTGCTGTTTGAAATGTCTCAGCTGAGCAAGGGCATCTCAAAGATGTTACTTCAGTCATTCTTGTGAGTGATGGAAATGGAATTTTATTTCCCCGTGAGTAAGGTTTTGTTCTTACTTTAAAAAAATACAAATTGAAGCACATTGTGGTTTGATATTCAAATTCTAATAATTTTTTCAAGAGAAAAAATTCAGTAGGAATCATTTTGGTATGANAGAAAACTCACCGGCTGAGCTCTACCTGCCGTTCCCAGCAGTCTCGCTCCTTCCCAAACCTTCACAAGGGCGAACTCCCTAATTCACAAAAACCACCACAACCAAAGCAAAGAATTAAACCAGACACACACACACCCCCCTCTGCGCACACCCAGGACGATGTCCCGGTGGGACGCCCCTCCCGGTGAGAGCCCCGTCGTGCGCGCCCCCGCTGCCGCCACCGCCCTGCGCGCCCCCGCTGCCCGGGCAACGGCCGCGCCCCGCCCCCTGCGGGCGGGACAGGCACAGGCCCCGCCCCACACACAGCCGTGGGCGGGGCTGCGGAGCTGTTCCTGGTGCTGACCGTGCTCACCCCGCGGGGAGCGGTTCCCGGCGGGAGTAGCGGGTGCGGATGCGGCGGCGCCGCCGTCTCCCCCGCCCGCCCCGGTGCCGCCGCTGCCGCTGCCGCCGCCGCAGCCACCGCCGCGCTCGGAACCGCCGTTGCCGAGAGGCCGCGCGTGACGCGGCTCGGCGACGCAGGCGCGCTCTCGCGGCCACAGTGGGCGCGCCTGCGCGTTGGCGCGCCGGCACTTCCGGGTTCCCTCGGTGCCGGCGGTGGTTTCCCGCTCAGCCCCGGCGTGTTCCTCCCCCGGCTCCGGCTGTTCCCGGGCTGTTCCCGGGCTGTTCCCGGGCAGCCCCCGCCGCTCCCCCCCCGCCGCGCCTCGGGGCTGCCATGCCGGCGGCGGCCGCCGCCCCCCTGATCAGCTCCGTGCAGAAGCTGGTGCTGTACGAGACCAGGGCTGTAAGTAGCGTCCCCCGCCGCCGCCGCAGGTCCCGGGGCTGCGGCCGCCGCACAGCGCGGGGGGGATGTCCGGGCCCCCCCGGCGTGTTGGCTCGGCCCTGCCCGGAGCTGCTGCGTCGGCTGGGCTGCAGCGTGTCAAAAACTACGCCTTACCTTTCTTTGAGTGTGTTGAGATCTGGTTGTTTTGGTCACACCCTCAAAACATCTCAAAAACTGGGAAAAGACGGTTTTAAGTTTCTCGTTTTCACTGTGCCTCTGCCTCGTGACTGAAGCGGGGGAATGGCCTGTGACAGGCAGGTCAGCGCAGGGGTGGGAATGCAGGTGGGGCCCCTGCTTGTTCTGTCCTGTGCCTGCTAAAACTGGACAGCTGAAGGCGTCCGGAATTAATATTTGAATTAAGAATGGCTGAATGGGTTACCACCTGCACAGACCTGTTTGCTGTTTATGACACCTCATTGTCTGAATGACTGGTGAAACAGCTTCCAGAGTTTTCAGCCTGACCTCTGGAAGTAAGCTCTTGAAGATTTTCAGCATTCCTTATGTCCCATTGCAGAAACCATAGGCATGTGTTATTCACAGTACTTTTTTGCCATGTGCAAACTGGATTGGAGGTTGGAGTGATAATTGGCTGCTTTAGCCATGTGATGAGCACAGTGTGAGTCAGAAGCCAATTCTTGGTGTAGATACCACCATTCCTTAGCTCTCGATCAAATTTCTTTGTGTTTCATAGTGTGTTGGTTTCTCCCTTGTTTCACAGTATGTTGGTTTTCTTCACTTGAGGTAGTTTTTGGTAGGGTTAGGAACCATGGCTTTAAATGCAACAATTAGGTCTATTTTCAAGTTCAGATGTTTCCTGTACTGATAACAGAAAGATAATTTATACACTGAAGCCCCGTGGAAACTTCCCAAAATGTCACAGATGCAAGAATGATCTCAGTATTAGTGGGAATCTGACTTCCAGCTTTGCTTCTGTCAGAAGCAGATTTCTGCTTTTGTGATAATTCCCCACTGAACAGCCTATGAAACAGAGACAAATTAAAGTATGCAGAGTTTTTGTTACAAGTAAATTTAAAAAATAAAGGTTACACTCCAGAAAGTCTTTCCAGAGTGTTACTTTTTTACTTATGCCTAAATGAATTTTGAAGGCTACCTTATTTCTCTTTCTCATTGTTGCTGGTAAATGCTATTTTTTATTCTGTTTTCACCTAAGTTATTGTTATACATAAGTAGGGCCCCGGGCAAATGTGATTTCTGAATCAGGTCCTGTGTTACTCAGTTTAGTTGTTCTTGGCTCACAACTCATGCTGCATCTCAGTCAGCTGAGATTTGGCTTCTTGTGACTGGCGTGGGTGGATACCTGGCCTGCTTCTCTCTTGCTGAGAGACACCGTGCTGTGTGCAGGGCAAATATTGTGCTTTGGAGTTCTGTCAGCTATCTGCCATTCTCTGGGCCTCTCCAGCTGATGCTGTTATTTCAGGAACCACAGTCTTTTGCGTCTGGCCAGGGGTAGCTGGCAGTCTCTGCCTGAATGGATGGGTTTGGCTATGCTGTGCTTTGTTCAGAATTCAGTGAGGGGCAGATCCAGCAGTCCTGATCACTCCAGGAGGCAAGGTGGTTTTCATCAGCTGTGAAAGGCAATGGTTTGTGGATGAGCATGTGCTGTTTGAAATGTCTCAGCTGAGCAAGGGCATCTCAAAGATGTTACTTCAGTCATTCTTGTGAGTGATGGAAATGGAATTTTATTTCCCCGTGAGTAAGGTTTTGTTCTTACTTTAAAAAAATACAAATTGAAGCACGTTGTGGTTTGATATTCAAATTCTAATAATTTTTTTAAGAGAAAAAAATTCAGTAGGAATCATTTTGGTATGATTATTTGAAAAGACTTGCTGTGCTTAATAGTACATGGACTAAGGGATGTTGGAAGGGACTTCTGGAGAGCACCAAATCGAGCCCCCTGCTCAAGGCAGCTTCAATGAGCATATTGCTCAGGGCTGTGTGCAGTTGAGTTTTGAATACCTTCAAACAGAGAGATTTTACAGCCTCTGCAGACCACTTGCAAGAGTTTGTTTCTCTTACCTACACTGTCCTGTTACATGGTTTTAGCCAGCAGCAAGACGCTGCCAAAGCTTTCTGAAGGCTCAACAAACCTAAACCCAGTTCCAGCCTCTCCCAGAGCACCGCATGCTCTGTCCTGTGGATCATCTGGAGAGCTCTCTGCTGGAATCACTCTGGTGTCTCAATGTCTACCTTATACTGGGGAGCCCAAAATTGGATTTCTGGTTTGATCAGTCGGTGTTACAGCTCATTCAGTGTCATGTTGTGCTGCTGACAAACTTCTCCCCGAGGTATCCCTCATGCCATCTCCTTTGCATAAGATCTCACAATCATGCAGTTGCCAGCTGTGACAGTCACTTGTACAGCATAAGCATCATATAAAAATAAAAATTAACAGCTTTCTCCTGTTTCAGGCTGCTCTTCTGATTTCCCTAAGGCCATAGACTTCTAGATCCAGCATGTGGGATTTGGAGTTGTGTCAGATACAGGCTAACAAGAGCCTGTATCCTAAGATTTCTGGTGCAAAGAAGGGATTATTTGTCAGCAGTAGGAGAAAAAATTACATTTACACTGGTCATACAGTTTGTTCCTGTAAAACCCCTCTGTGTTAAAGCAGGAAGAGATGAAATGGGTGAGGAAATAGAAAAAGTGGAAATGGTTTATAGAGGGTTTCTTTGTTTGGGTTTCTTATTAGATAAAAATACAATAGTATTATTGAAGTCAAAGAGGATTGGCTCTGGTAGTGTTATTGGAGTCAAACGAGAGATGGCAAGAGGTGAGGAGAACTTAATTCATGGTGTCAATTGAATTAACAGAGAGCAAAATTCTGTATTTTCTATTAATGTTTATATTTAGGGTAGTTGCTGAAACCTACCTTTTCAACTGATGTTTTAGGTCAATAAATGCCATGGAGATGTTAACTGTATCTCCTGCTTGTCCTAGGAAGTTGAAAGCTTGTTTAGAAGTAGTCAGAAAGATGAACTGAAGGTTTTATTCAGATCAATGCCAATTATATTTCCTCGTATACATATATTGATCATTGAAATGCACACCAGAGGGCACTAAAGATATTTGAGCACTATGACTAATAAAAGACAAAAGATATTTTCCTCTCTTCTTCAGGAGAAGATGGAATTTGTGTGTTTCTCCCAGATGAAGCCTACCTGAAAGCTGTAGGTTAGTTCACTGGAAATTATCATTCTCCTGAAGCAACGTGACATTGAACAAGACAATTTGTTTTGTCTCTATAAAGTCATATCACTTGCTATCTTTCAGGTTATTATGAGGCTTAATTAATAGTATTTTATTCTAGTCAGGTTCTTTTACAGTCTCCATCTCCACAGTATCTAGATGACTTGGACAAGCTTATTAAGTAATGTGACTGGCATAATTGCTTGTAGATATTTCTGCCTTTTATTCACCAGAGAAAACTATGGGCCTTTGTTTTATTTTAAATGTTGTTTATTCTAATAATAACAGTGTAAAGATTTTTATATTAAAAACTCCAAAGCTTGCATATTTAATGTTGAAGTTAACTTATGGTCAATTTGGAGAAACTTCAGTATAGAATATGATTTCACAGAAAAAGCCATAGAATTTTTACTGAATTATGTAGTGCGCTGATCTATATAGATGGGTATCTGACACATTTAAAAAATGTTGAAAGTAGTGAGCAGCCTACTGGGCAACCATTAACTACCATAATTTTCTAGCTAGAGGTGGCTGTGAAATGTGATCTCTCTGGAACAGTTTCATTAGCAGAAGACAGCTCCTTTCAGCTGACTGTCCCATTCCCTGTGTATTGGCATTCTAGAAGTGATAGTGATGGAGCAGAGCAAGGAATTGGGATGAGAGGAGGAGTTTTGTAACTCAAGAAAACACTGTTTCTGTCTTAACTGTCTTGCCATACTGCTGGATATATGGCTATAAAATAGAGAAACTTGATCTTCTGGTGTATGTGGGCTCTGAGAGCATTTGTGAACAGGGCGGGTGGAATTGCGGTGGTGAGAACTCCACAGGTTTTGAAGGGTATTTGCTATTCAGGCAGATCAAAACTAAAGTTCTAAAGTGGATGCATCCCACTTGATGTAAAAGATGTACCTACAAATGTCTGCCTAAGTTCTGGCAACATGGATTTTATTTCTTTTGTTCTGTGTTGTACTGAGTGTCGTTACATGATCACTAGAGCAACAGGAGAGAGATACACTTACAGATTTGGTTTTGGTGTGAAGCCACCTTTCTGGATGGGAGGCTTGTGGATAAACAATCACAAATTGGTGTATTTAATGAGTCTATGGGAAAAAAAAAGGTATTTATTTCAATGTAACAAAGGATGAATAAAAATAGGCATTTTCTGGAGGAATCTTTCCATGGAGTAGCAAGAGAAAAGTCCTGTTTGGGACCAAAAAGCTTTGGTTGCCTTGGGACAAAAGGGATTCACAGAATTCTGTGGCTTGTAAGATGCAGAATGGGTACCATTCCTACACACCCAGGGAGTGGTGCTTGGCAGCATATGTTCTTAAAATTTCTCATGTTGAAGGAGCTTCTTTTGAAGAGTTTCAACAGACTGTGGGAAGCAGACAGCTTTGCTTTTCCAGATACCTCTTTTTGTCCCTTATCATGTCTTCCTTTCTTCAAGTCATTCTGCCAGTTTCTATGAGAGATGAAAGACAGACACTTCCAGAATTACTCTAGGTCCTGTAGAAAGAAGGAGTAGAGTGGAGTATTTACAGTGAGGTGTAATTATACTATGATTGTGTTTTAACTGTCAGTAAATTTAATATATTCTCCCCAGGTCAAGTCTGTTTTGCCTCTAATGGTGTTAGGCAAACTTTCTGTCCTGTCCCATCACCTTTTCCAACTTATTTTCTGTGCCTATTCTGCTGAGGATGGGGAGTGAGTGAGTGGCTGTGCAGGGATCTGATGGCCACGGTGAACCCACTTCTTCTGGGCTTTGTGTTTTTAGACACATCCATGGTCTCAGTATCCTTTGCAAGCTTTTTGTCTAAGATCATAAATGTTTTCTTAATGCTATTTGAAGATTTAAAAATTGGCTGTATTAGTGCACTGCCTATTTTTCAACTTGTAGTGTATTTTTGTGATTTTTTTTTCCTGCTGGTTAAGCTCTTTGTAGCTTTTTAACTGAGGATCGAAAAGGTTTTTTGCTGTGCTAGCATTCCTTAATCATAAATGGTCTATACAAAGAAGCAAATCTTAGTTATAGACTCAGGGTTCTAAGAAGTAATCTTAAAGAAAAAATGAAAAAAAAAGAAGCAAGCAGAATGTTTGATTTCAGAACTATTATACTGCCATTAAAAAAACAATAAATTGCTCTAAGTATTTTTATTTTGTTTAAACTCCTTTTAGAAGAAGCTGTTTTGCTTGCTTTGGCTGAATCAAAAGATTGATAAAAGATGGTGTAAAGCCTTTCAATTAGATTGCTTTGGTTAAAACTCAGTCCCAGGTGGAAATGACTAATGCTGTTCCTATCTTGTGGTTGCTTAGTGATAATTGTGCAATAAATTAAGCTTCAGTCCAGCTCTTGTATCTGCCTGGTGTGTTGCCAGAGTTTGTAAAGTGTGCTTGTTAACAAATTTCAGCAAAGGGCAGGGGCAGGGTAAACCTGGAAGCAGCATGGGTCATCTCAGGTGTAGTTGGAGGGCTCTGGGCAGAGCAGGGTGAGGGAGCCAGCAGTTTCTCCTGCAGTCCTGTTCTCTGGAAAAACTACTTTGGTGGTCAAGGTTGCCTGATTGTCTAAATGCACTGACTGTGCTGTGGAGTGGAATTGTTTGAGACACTTGGGAAATGCTTCAAATTATTCAGTTCAACTTAGTAATAAACAGAATGAAGTAATACGGATAAATACTCCCAGAAAGGTTTCCGTAGCTTTTGGTCTTTTTTTTATTGTAACAATTTCTGTTAATCAAAAGAGTTGTAATCACTACAGCACATTTTAGCTTTGATTAATTTTACAATTATATTACAACCATAGAAATTTATTTGCTGTTACATTAAATTTGCTCGGTGTTGTGTTGATTCGGTATTTTTCTTTCTGATTTCCAGTATTCATGTGATGGGAAATATAATTGCAGCACATGTCACTGATACGATTTTATTTGTGCTCTGTGTCATCCAGTAAGGCAGACTTTATTCATTAGATGCATAAATTAGGTAGCAGAAACAGCTTATGCTGAAGTGTCTTTTTTGTGTATTTTTTTGCATCATTAATTTTCATACAATCTTTGTTTTTCTTTCAGATCTTGAAGGTTGAATTTGAGCAGGCATATCAGGCTGTTTTTCAAGTAATTCTGAGGTTGTTAGTCAATCTTGAAAACTTCCCAAGTGGAGGTCTAATTATGGGTTCCTAGTTTGGAACACTAACCCAAATTAAAAAGTTTTTGCAGATGTTTCCTTTATTACTTCCACAAGAATACCCTCTAACATGCAGTGGGTAAAATGCTTATTTGCTAAATACAGATTTCCTATTGCCTGCCTTACTTTAAATCTATTGATGCTCAGGTTTGATGCTGCTCTCAAGTGTCCTTCCCTAATACATGACACAATCTGGCTCTCCAGCTTAAAACCCGTAAATTAGTCTTTAAATGACTTCAGAGAGCCTGTTAAGTACCATGCATTATGGTGCTTGCTTCCATGGTCTGCAGGTACAATTACTCCTCATCTGCTCTTACTCTGCTGTTGTTCTAAGCAGCAGTGTGGATATTCTCACTCTCTGGTAACAGAGAGACATAGCTTCTCCCAGGCTTGGCCTGGGAAACTTAGAGAAAAGAATTAAAACATTATTATCTTATCCCTTGCACCTAATGTTGTGCAGGATGTTTACAAGTAGGTGTTGTTCCCTTCTTGGCCAGTAGTGCCAGAGGAGTCTCCTAAAGACCAATCAGGTCTTAGGTTCACGATGCTCTCTATAAGAGTGTGATTCTCTATTAATAAATGCCTTTTATGCCTTCTGAATCATGGAGTCAGTATGTCGTATTCATCTGTCCCCTATATCACTCGTGTAATGCAGTAGCAGCACCTAATGCTGGCCCTGTAACTGTGCACAGCTCTCTATTGCAGCTGCCAAGGTGATGTGGGGTGCATTCTTCATAGCACTTCTTTATGTTTTATTGGTTAATTAAAATGGAAATGGAGAAGTATCCAGCTGAACTTCCCTGGTAATAGCATTTGCAACTCTATATCCATCTCTCTCTCTCTCTCTCTCTCTCTCTCTATCTCTCTCTCTCCCCCTGCCCCCTCGCCCCATGTGTCATGTGTGTTCCAACTTTAAATGTGCTCTATGGTTCAAACTGCCATTAGGACAAGCATCTTAGAGATGTGCTCTTTTATTTTTATTCAGTATAATTTTTTGGTAACCATGGGTGTCACTTTGGGAAGAAATTGCACTCATTTAGTGAGCTGGACATAGTGGGACATCACTGAGCTGTACTGCAGTATTATGGAATACTTAAAATTGTTTACCTTTAATTAACAAACAGTTTTCTACAAATAAACAAGCTGCACTCTTGAAATGCATACTAATTTATCATCTGAGTATTACAAATGAATGTATTTCCCTCTGCCCATTCACCTTTGCTGCCTAAGGAAAAGATGCTATAATGGCATGGTCAGAGCAAGTGTCTGTCTTGGTGGTTTGGTGTTTATGGCTGATGGTGGGTGATACCAGCAGAAGAGCTGTACCATTTGGTGCCATGCACTATCTTTATGATTTCCCTCCTGGGAAGCAAGAGCTCGGCACTAAGGGATCCTCTGCAGAGGCTGCTCTGAGGAGGTCAGACTGGGGAGCCTGGGCTGTGAACTGCAGCACATCACTGCTGAAAAAAATGCTGTAGGAAACACTTTCCTGTATCAAAGTGCTGCCTCAAAGGCTTAAGGGAGGCAGTGTTGTGATGGCAGATGGATTTGAAGGGCCTTCTTGGTGTCATTTGGGAGTAAACAGCAAAATTTACCACTCAGCACAGTAATGTCAATGTACAAGGTGGAGCCAGAAGTTGGTGGTGTTTCTTCTTATGGCTTTTAAAGTCAAGAATTTTTTTCCTATTTAGAGCTTACTGAATATCTATATGCTTTTGTGAATTCAAGGAAGCTGAAGAGGCCTTTAAGTTCTTCTTTCACCTTAAATATTTTGAGAGTAAAGATGTTTTTTAACATCTAATCACTATAAATTATGAATTTTGAAGTTTATATTAATAAGATTATTGATTTCCTTTCCCACATCTTAAATCCATGTGACTCTTAGAGTTAAGAGCTGACTGCAGAGATCCACGTGAATTTGCCATGCTTTCCTACTAGGCTGAGCATTATTAATGAGTTCCACCTTGCTGTGCTAGCACCACACTGATTAAATGAATTAGAAAAAATGAGAGCTACTTTTAGCAAGTCAGTCCTGCAACCTGTGCTTACTGTTAATTCCTCTTAATGTAGAAATTAATTTATATTTTGATTTCCTTACATGAAAAATGGACATACTGTGTGTTTATCTGTGGTGATTCTTTTAGATTTTAAGTGTGAAATAAAGGTAGTGTTTTTTTGAACAGTAGTATTGTTAACCAGAAATTTTTAGTTTTGTGGAAGAACATTGTTGAGAAGACTATCATAGCAAATATAAATAAAAATAGAAGAAAACTTGCAGTACTGAAATACTTACAATTTTACAGTGTTTAGTATGGATCAACAAAGACTAGTTGACAGAAATAGCAAAGGAATACAATATAGCAACAGAAGTTTTAGATCATGAAAAGTTAAAAACTCACGTATAAGCTTCTGCTAAATTTTACAAAGCAAGTGAAAAGACAGTAATGACTGGGACAGGGTGTGGTTGGACAGTACCTGGTGTAAGTTTCAGTTTATCTTCCCTAAACAGGTTTTAACCTTTGCTTTTAATTTTTTTTATTCCTTGTACAAAGGAGAGAAAGAGGTCTTTTAAGTTGTAGAGGTTGATTGTATACAAATGTATCTCCTAAGACACTGGTGTATAAAACAGTTTATTAACAGTCTATAGGGAATATTGCATATTTGATGTTAGTAGGAATGGATCTAGTCTAGGCAATATAGAAATGGCATTGCTAATGTCTTAAGTTACAATGGGTTTTGGTTGCTTTATCTTGTATAATATTCTGACTTGTTTTGTTGTTTTTCTTTTATGTAGCGGTATTTTCTAGTTGGAAGTAATCCTGCAGAAACCAAATACCGTGTATTGAAGATAGATCGCACTGAACCAAAGGATTTGGTTATAATTGATGATAAGGTAAGTGTCTCTGTGTTCAGTTGCTGGCCTTTTTTCCCAGTTGTTTCAAATAATACTGGTTACTTGTTGGTAGCACTGAAATGGGAAACAAAGAATGTAGAGCAGGCCTTTGGTTTATTGTATATTTCACAGATTAAGCAAATTCTGCTACTCTCTGACATGAAATAACATTTAACTACCCAAACAGTAACTTCTGTGACTTTGTATTTTAAAGCATGTTTATACGCAACAAGAGGTGAGGGAACTTCTCGGTCGTTTAGACCTGGGAAACAGGACAAAGATGGGGCAGAAGGGCTCTTCTGGCTTATCTCGAGCTGTCTCTGCTTTTGGTATAGTAGGTAAGTGTTTTAATTGATTTTATCATGTCTTTTGTTTTCCTAGGAGGTGAGGCTTATTGTGTCATGCTGTATATCTGTCTGTCTTCCCTGATTTTATTTATTTATGAAACTAAAAAGGATTTAGAAATTTGTCGTGCTCAAAGATAAGTAAGTTTCTGTGTATTGTTTTTAAACAGGTGGTCAGTGCAGGAGAGAAAGTTGTGCTGTAACTAGTCTTTTCTTTGTCACTAAGGGACAGATCTAGGAAATAGCCAAACTCTAGGAACTTGGTTGAAGATGTTATCAAACTCAGCTGATCTTAGAATACAAATCATGTGGAACCTGGCTCCTGAATTCCAGAGCTCACAGAATGCTTTTTAAAAAGAAAGTGAAAATCAACGTTCTTCATTTCTATATTTCTTTATCACACACTATTCAGAAAGATGACTTTTCATTTTGGTTAACTTTTTGCAGTGACATATTTAAAGATTTCTTTTTCATGTTTAAATAAGTATACCTGACTGGTATGTCAGCTGAATTTTAAAATGCTGCTCAGCTGTCCATAATCCTCAAGCATTGTTTCAAGGATTTAATAACTTCTAACTTAATCTGAAAGTCACTGCTTTCCTGCCTATTGTCTGATACTGAGGTCAGTATATTGATGGCTGATGTCTCTAAAGTAAATGTTAATATGTTCTGTGACAGCTCTCAAGAATACTTTGTAGTTTATTAGAGTCAATATACACCTGGACATCTAAAGGCAAAGCTGCAGAGAAAGTGGAGAATGCAATCACTTTAAAGGATACTCCTGAATTTTGCATAGCAATCAAAACATAATAAAATTCTATTCTAACCCAAAGTGGCAAATTAGGCAGACTTTCTTCTTCATTCTTTTTGCCTGTGAAGCATTTTGGAACTTACCAATGCATCCAGCTTTTCAGATGGTGTTTATGTTTCTTACTGATTTAAGAGTATTCATAATATGGGTAAACCTAAAGGAGCTTCTAACAGCCTTGCAGCATTGAGTTGTTTTTTTGGGGTTTTTTTGCACAAGCCATCAGTGCTCACTGTCTAAATATGTGACAAATATTTGGTTGGAAAGTGTTTGCAATCAAATAAAACTTTGCATCCCAGTTTTATGACTGTTTATATGTCCTGTTCATAACAGGAGAGTTTCTATTCTGTAGCTGCACAAATGTATTAGTTAACAGCTATGGTATATGTGTTTCTAGATGACTCTTAAGAAGTAACAGACTCTCTTTTAGATGATATTCTTCCAGATTACATGATTCAGACCATACCTGTATAAACATGTAATTTGAGGAAATGCAACTGGTTGTTTATTTTGGCCTCCTGGCTCAGCTCAGAAGAACAGGGCTATTTTTTCTAAAATTGTAAAGAACAGCTTTGTTCTGTCCTCTAGTTATTTCATTAACCAGATGCAGTACATTCAGTGCACTCAGAATGGGGGTGCTGATAGGCTGAGTTCTGGTTTACTGTGTAGTGTTTAAAAGTAGAAATTACTTTTAAAGGGAAGGAACCAGGCCAAGAAAAAAGGCTCAGTTCTTTATCAGACTTTGGTATAATGTTGGTGAAATTCAAAGGGCAGAGGCTGTTCACATAAGTGATTTTAGTACCTGGAGGATACAGGAAGAACTGTGACTACTATTTAACAACTGAAATTCAATAGTCTGCTTCAAATGGAAGGTTTGTTTCTTATTGTCAGCAGGGCCTCCTGTCTTTGTACAGGTGAGAGCATTTTTCCAAGGGGGGCTAATAAGGTGGAAGAAAAGATTGCAGTTCATTCAATCACGTTGCAGCCTCCAGCAGTGACGGGGAGGAAAATGTGTGCTCTCCTCATCCTTCTTTACTTTGTAATACAAGGCTAAAAGAACTGAGTATAAATACAAGTAAAACTATGAATTTTGAGGGTCCATTTGTATCATATCGTCATCATCATCACCTCCCTCCCCAAATTAATTTATTTGTTGATAGTGCAGTAGTGAGTGAGTTTCAAGCTCTCAGCAATTTATCAGAGCAGCTACCTCCAATAGCTAATTAATGTTATTTATTACTTATTAAAGCATATTACTACCATACTATACTGTATTAATAACACATTTGAGTTCAGGGGTGGTTATGAATTTCTATTTTTCATTTGAATTTCTACATTTGTGTTTTATTTAAAGATTTGTTACACTTTTTCCCAATCATGTATAATGGCGGTATCCAAAGGAGGCACTCCATGAAGAAGCATGGCTATGTCCTGGAGGGAAGAGGGGCTTCAAAAGCAATCTTTTTATAGGCAAAACCAGACACTGCCTGTTCTACCTTCTTAGCCTTCTGCATTTCAACAGGGTCAAGCATTGATATCTGAGAGAAGAAACAGGAAAAGGAGTACCCCACTACTCTGAATGGCTGATCTGGGGGAGATGCTTCTCTAGCCAAGGAATTCAGTTCCCTGATGTTAAGGAGGGAGAGCACAAAGGTGTTGTTTTACCCACAACTCTTTTTGCTGTTCTGTGCCCCTCCCCAGCAGAGAAAGCATGAACCTGAAAAGAAAATCGAAAATTGGAGTCTTGGATTCTTCCTTACCCTGGAAAATTAACCTTTTGGTATCTGAAGTAAATAGAGTATGCCTTACTCTGAACAATGAGAGTCCTATAAAAAGAAAATAAGAGTATGTTAAGTAGACAGAAACATAGTCTAAATTTTCAGTGTCCTAACTCTGTTACCTAGTATTAAAAATATCCACAGTGGGTGGGGAAATAAGTAAAAACTCTGAATTTGATTAATGGGAGTGAATTTTAAGACTCTGTATATATACATATGCATATAACATTAAGAACAAAAAAAAAATTTTGAAGTCTTGAAACAATTCTGATACTGTTTTGCTAAATATGTTCTATCAAATAAACACAAACATGCAATTAAAAGCATTGTAATGCTGTTTTAACAGGTTTTGTCAGGTTTTTAGAAGGCTACTACATTGTGTTAATAACAAAAAGAAGAAAAATGGCAGATATTGGAGGTCATGCAATATATAAAATAGAAGATACAAATATGATCTACATCCCAAATGACTCTGTAAGAGTCAGTCATCCTGATGAGGCCAGGTAAATAATGCTGATAATTAGTGTGTAGTTTTTGAATATTTTCTAAACAATGTTGAACTGCAACTGGAAACTTCAGTCATGGGTTTTTTGTATTAGTATGTCATTCAAGCCATTTTATCTTGTTGGTTGGAAAATAGGCTACAAGTTCTGTGGCCTGTAACCTGGAGAGTAAATACAACTGTCATAGTCTTTTAGATCTTTTAGTCTTTTTAGAGTTTATTGTCCACATCTCCATGCCACAGCTAAGTTTAGCAAATCTGCAGCAAGAAGTGTCAAATATAAGCATTGTTCCTGCAAGGGCAAAGTAATGCTAATATTGGTTTGTACAGTTTGGGGCACTGTTCTTTACTTAGTAGCTCTTGCATGATGTTAGCCTCACCTGAAGAGATGTTTTGTGCCCTTCAAAAAATGCTGAGTAGATTATTAAATGATTCTATGCTGTCAGAATCTTGTGAATGTTGCAGTTGTAAAGGGTGGTGAAAAAATTCGCTGGTAAGTTTAACTGCTTGTGTCTTTTCAGTCACTTTTTTATGAAGAGAGAAGTTTGAGCCTTTATGTTTTTATCAGGGTAGGGTAACTTTGCTTCTATGAAATAGTGGGCAGCTGGTATCAGTAAACTGCTTTTCAGTCTGCAAAAGTGTGATTAGTCAAAAATGGTGATTTATGATAAAGTGATGTCAGGTAATGAACCAAGCCAGTAGTAAATACTAAAAAAAGCTTCCACTTTAAGGTGGGATTGATCATGGACCTCAGTCTCTCCTCTTAGTATGCAGCAGACCATGTTATCTAGCCTACATATTTATGGTGTCAGCCATTTTATTATTCATAGACAGTGTAATGGTTTTTTCTGGGAATTTGCAAGGCTACAGCAGATTTTACTAGATATTTTTTTCTTGTTAATTTATTTGAGAGTAATTGAAAAATTTTATTTCTTTTGTGGTGTTTTTGAGAGTTTTCTTGTTTAAGTCCTGAAAAATTTGATGTGCATAAGTGGAAAAAATAGAACCACAACTTTACAAACTTTACAACTGTGTAAAAAAATGAAGTATGTGTATGAGTAGGCA
The DNA here is from genome assembly GCA_013396995.1 of Dicaeum eximium. NCBI lineage: Eukaryota > Metazoa > Chordata > Aves > Passeriformes > Dicaeidae > Dicaeum > Dicaeum eximium. The sequence goes on along the minus strand of VWZP01008818.1, from coordinate 500,333 downwards.
TCAGTTTTTTGGTTTTTTTTTAAAGGGTATTTGATTTATTTAATCCATATGCTGACATTCTAGGGTAATTACCTGTCAAAACAATTACAGTAAGATAGGAAGGGAACATAGGGCAAGAATCAATATTATGTGTAATTTCTTTCCTGTGATTCTCTGAATGACTTCTTATGGTCTGTGGTTAAAATAATAATTTTTCCTACAACTTGAATTATTTTGCTAGGTATCTGAGAATCTTTCAAAATGTGGACCTTTCTAGCAACTTCTATTTTAGGTAGGTATTAATTACTATTCCTTTAAAAAAATACACTTGTTAGAAGATTATAGGTTTTGTTTTTGATACCCAAGACTTTTAGGTTTATATTCTGGAGAAATAAGACACATGATCATGCTGCTTGTCCATTTTCATCTGTGTATTTTGAACTGCTTTCTTCTTTAATCAATTGGCTAGGAATTTAGTCTCCATTAGGTCAAAAAATATAGAACTATTAGTGGCATGGAATAAAGTAGATGCTGAAACTACTCTTTCCACTGATTGTTCAGCCTTGCCAGATTATGCAGAAGTTCTGTCTTTAGAATAGCGTTATGTTTCAGGGGGGTTGCTTGTCTTGTTATTTATTCTTTATTGATCTCATTTTCCATAAATAAAGCTTTATCTTGATTCAGGAGCAAAGGTAGAGAAATAGGTCCTCAGTTAAGATACACCTTGTGTGGGATATGTGTTTTATATGGCTTTCTAGGCATTGCAGTTCTCTTGCTTATTGTTTCATAAATGCCATACCTAAGACAAGTTTCTGTGTCCCAGCTACTATTAAGTGAGATTTTTGGGACAGCACAAAAATGGGAGAAATGTGGTGATAAACCTGACAGTAGCAGTTAGAAGACTTGAAGACTTAAAAAAAATCTGTGTCTTGCAATTACCATAAGGTGTGTCAGTCTAGAAGATGCTTCCTCTTGGAAAATGAAGGCTTTCACATCTGGATCTGAAGATAAAACCTACCCAAGTTTTGTGTGTGTTTCATGCTTTGGAATGTGAAAGATTTTTTGTAGTGTAAAACCTGAGTTTTTCTTCCATGCATTGTCTCCCAGCCCTAATACTATACAACTTCCCCCCACTACCTCCTTTGCTTGGAGATGACAAATTTGTGCTTTCTGTGGTTGTACATAGAAGGGGAAGATTCTTATGTGACTTTAATAAACACATTTGTCATAAAATGAATCATAGAATGGTTTGGGCTGGAAGGGACCTTACAGATCATCCAGTTCCAACCCTACTGCACTCACAGTACAGAATTTCCTCCTAAATCTCTCCAGTTTTAGTTTAAAACCATCCCACCTAGTCTAATCACCGTCTGCCCATGTAAAAAGTTGCTCTCCCTCCTTTTTCATAAGCCCCTGTGAAGTACTGGAAGGCCCTAGGGAGGTCTTCCCAAACACTTCTTTTCTCCAAGCTGAAACTGTAGAATTAAGATAAACTACATATTTGAAATTTCTTGTACAGAAGAAAATGAGTAAGTGAATGACTTATACTAAAGTATGTTTTTGGCACAAATCCTGTGTGGCATAAATGAAAACTTTCCTACTGGCAGATAATTTACTGTTTATGGTTTATTTTTCATTAAAAGAATTGTTTTCATAAAACGTTTTTGTGCTCTCTGTTTTAACTGCATATTTAGCCTGATTTTCACTTTCAAGAGGAGAAACATAGGATGGTACTAATATTCTTTCTTATTGTTTAGAATCTTTTTAATTTATCAACTTCTTTTAAATTGTTCTTGGCTGAAAGCATTACACATTTTCTGCAGGATTTTTATATAAATTCTGAAGAAAATTAGAAATCAGTTATAAGAAAACATTTGTCTAAGGGGAGAGTGGGGCAGCAGCCTGAACATGTCTCTTGCTGGGATACTGTTTAAAGGTTCTGTTATATGCAAACGGAGCATGTTACAGACATTTTTTTCCCTAACAGATGGGTCAGGATATTATTATGGAAATATGTTGATGCATGGGTTACACTTTATCATTAGTGATAAATCCAAATTCTGAATGTTTAAATAATGGTTTAGATCATTAATGAATATCTAGAACTTATCTGAGGACAAGTAGTCACTGTTGCTGTCTTAGACTAAAATGGAAATATATGAGTATTTGTGATTTAAGTGTAGTGTATATTTGGTTTCTCCTTTTAGTTTCTTTTGGTTTCTCCTTAGTAGCTTAAAAAATTTAGCAATTAGTATAGAGTGTTAGTAAAAGAGATATGAGGTGGAAAACCTGTAACTATTACGGAATTAATAGAAAAAAACCTTTTCTTTATTCAGCAGCCACTGCATTAGTATGCATCTGTGCTGCAGTCATAAGTTTGGAGACAGATACCATTTTTGTGGACTAGTTTTTTGGCTGTTTTGGGTTCAAGTAGCAGTTAGAAGGTAGCAGCACTTGAATCTCATAAAAATGAGGTTGTCAATGTATATAGATATTTCTAATGGAATAGCTTTTTTAAAACTTCTGGAATGCTTCTTGGGAGCTTCTTACAATAGCTGTGCTTCTTGGGACATGGTAAGTTAAGTTTCTTGATATGTTTTGTTCAAAAGATATGTTTAGTTTTCAGTTAAAAGAAGAATATAAACATATTTTCAGTCTTGCAAACTGTAAACAGTTTCAGTGTTTGTAAAGCTTCTTTTGGAAATCATTTGTATCATTTCCCATTATAGAATCAGAATCTGTGTTTCTTGTTCAGAAGTCTTTTCTATAAAATAGTACTGTGGTGAATATAAATACAGATGGAAAGTAAGGGCTTTCAGAAAATTCCTCTGCATCTACAATTATTAATAAATGTTTCCTGTCTATCAGTTACAGCTATGATCTATCTCACTCCCTTCAGTATAATCTTACTGTCCTGAGAATGCCACTTGAAACATTAAAAACTGAAACAACCCAGACCCGACAGGAGAGTTTTGATATATTTGAAGATGAAGGACTTTCAACACAGGGGGGAAGTGGTAAGAAACCTCATCTAATTAAACTGATGTTGTTGGTCATGAGTTCATTTAAAATATGTTCAACTTAGGTTTACTTTTGAGAAACATTCATATCTTCTGTTGTTGGTCATTAGTGTCCTAACAATTGTGAGTTAATAAAAGATTTTGTAAAGTGCCAAATACATTTCAGTTTGAACAATGTGATTTCTAGAGGTGTGTAGTCATTGTTTTAAGTTACATTGCAACTGGGGAAGATGACTGAGCATGCTGACATTTTTCAGCATTTGATTACTCAACTGACTTCTGAGTCTCCAAACAGGAGTGAGTTACAAGGAGAGTGGGAAGCAGTAACTGATTAAGTACCAATACTTTTTTTTTGTTTTATATTGGAGAATACTGACAACAGAAGAGCTGTATGAAGTTAGCATCATCTTACTGTAGTAATCCCTGTCCAGAAATGTAAGAGAAATTACTCATTTTGGTTGGAAACTTCATCTTTTCGTTTGGATCTAACATATTCATAAGAGTATGAAGATGAGCAGCCAGAGAGAAAAACTATTTTCTTTCCCTTTTTTTCCATGCGCACACACAAAGAGAAAGTTTCTCCTGACATTCTTAATATTGGATTTTATTCTGTTGAATGAAACCCCCATGCCTCCAAGAAAAAGATATTAGTAACATGGTCATATATATCAAGATATCAGCAACTGATTATCAAATACTACAATATCAGGAAGAACCATAAGGAGTGAAGAGAGCAATAATTCCTCTTCTGCAAAGACTCTAATATGGAGGATCCCTCAGGAATCCATACAAAGGCACCATCTCTTCCATGTCTTTGTAAAAACAATCAGAAATGAAGATGCCCTAACCTTGACCCCATTAGCACTGTGTGCTACTCACCTCTGTATTCATGGAATATGTGTAATAAATAGTCACCTGTAATTTAAGAATTAATTCTCACCAAAGTAATGCTGCTAGTAGTAAGAAAGAGGAAAAATTTCTGGCTAAGTGCTTGTGACCAGCTTCTGCTGACTGTCTAAACCCCTTCATGAAAATCTTTTGCTTATGTCAGTTTTCCCTGGGCTTACAGTAAGTTGGGTCTAGGTAGCAATAGTTTATTCAACAGCTGCATTTTCATCTGCAGTCTGTAAGAACTCCTTTTTCCTCCAGCAAAACATTTGACTGCTGTAGTTGTCTGCTATAATTGGCATTCATATTGTTACAGTATAAATTCATCCTGTCAGAAACTTCATTTGAAAAAAGTGTGAAAAAATGTAGGTAATAGAATTCTTGTCCTCTTTCTTCTAAGTTTCAGATTCATTCAATTCCCTCTACCACCTTTCAGTGACAGTTGTTATCTTGGTCCTGAAATTTGGAGCAGAAAAAGACTGATTCCAGATATATCAGAAACAGAATTTCAGTTTGTAGGTCTACAATAGCTGTGTTTCTTGGTGTTAGTGCAAATTTGGAAAACATTGTTGAATTATGTGAAAAATGATTGATATGCATGATCTTCCAGAACTTAGTAGGTAATTAGAGGTGACCCAGAATTGTGAGAAGCTTATAAAGTCCTCCTGTAAGAGCATTTTTGCCTTAACTGGAATTCACAACTTGATTTCCCTTGTTATCAAATCTCTTGATGCTCCTCTGTAGAGATCTCTTTTCAGTACTGAAGTATATCAGTAACTTCTGCATGAAGACACCCAATCACTACAGTGACTGGCAATTCTAGAAAAACTGCAAATCCTCATAAACGCTGGACTTCAGCATGTGCCTGAAATTATCTGTGTTCGGCAAACCTCAACGATGCCAGTAAATGATACACTGAGTTACAGTCAGGGGAAAATCAAAACAAAGATCCAATGTCCTCAATTTTAAAGCAGGTGAGCTTGTTTCTTAATTGCTAATGCATTTTCATTGTAACAACTTCCAAGGTGTATTTGGGATTTGCAGTAAGCCTTACGAAAAGTACGTGTGGAATGCCAAGCTTCTGGAAGCAGTAAGAACTGCTGTTCATCGTGACTGGCTGTTGTATATTATTCATGGATTCTGTGGGCAATCAAGTATCCTTCTGCTGTTGTAATCAATTTTGGGTTATCCATTTTGAAAAAACCCAGTTGGAACATTGAATTATTTCTTTGTCATATAAATACTATTCAATTTTGTACTTATTGTTTGGCTTTTATTTTCATTACTTTCTAAGTAAGAAATATAGTTACTATAAGAGGGCCCTAACACAGGTAGACTGGGTTTTCAGTGAGGTTCTGTTTATAAGCATGGGGTTTAGTAGTAAAGAACTTGAGAGGATTTTTAGGCTCAGCTGTATTTTTTCACAGATGTTTGAGAAAAGGAAGAAAAGCTAAGCAGAACTGAATTGCTGACTGATCTGGTTTCAGCTGTGTTTCAACCATGACATTGCCGTAGAAATGCTCTTCTATTAATCTTCTCTAAAACATTTTTTAGTGGAGAATACTAAGACATGTGAAAGTCTCTTTTCTTGACTATATACTATTTTAAACTGTTAAAAGGGTCTATGTACGTTGTAGCAGGAGGAGCAAAAGTTGAAATGCATGCCACAGTCCAAAGAAATGTCATGCTATGTGTTAAGAATTTTGTGTGTTACAAAGACACTGTTTTATTCACCAATACTATCATGTTAGCTTAAAATTTCTGGGGAAGCAAGTACAATTATGAAGTTGACATTAGTGGTGTCTGCAAAATTTAATTTTGCTTTTTTATGATTGTAAGACTGCTGGTCGTTGGTTTAGTCCCCAGACAAAAAGCTAGATCTGTTTTTATATACCACTATTTCATTTGTGGTCTTACTTAATCAAAGCTGGATCTGACCACCAGCATTATGCCTGCAGCTGCTTAGTGTGTGAGCAAATGTGTTCTTAACTCTTTCTTGTGCCTCCCTTACACTGAGGAAGCAGTGATAATCACACTAGGCTCTGATTCTGTTTGGTTTTAATAAAATGGAAAAAGACTACAAAAAAACAACCGCTGCATCCATAGCCGGTTGGCCTCTGGCTTTCAGTTGTTGTTACTTAATTCGTTGCAAATTTGTCTATTTTTCCAAACAAATAATTAGAGGGTGACTAATATACTTCATCTGAAAATGAAGTTCCCAAGTTTTAATCCCAGTATTCACAAAAGCAGCATTTGCAGTGCTAGGTGTATCTTGTATCTATTTCACCTCCGTTGTCATTTCAGAAAAGAGAAATGCTGCTTCTCTTCTCTAGGTTCTGAAAAGTGGATGATGTATTGCAATGTAGATTCACTTTTCAAAGTTCTTAAAACAGATTGTTGGAACGGGCAATGTTCTCTTCCAGCTGCAAAATAAGTTTGGAAGGGATACTCATCACTGTTAGTAAATCAGATATATCGGTTTCATACACTTTTGTTAGAACTTACTTGTGCGTGCATAAAGTAAGTGAACAAAAAATTGCATGTGACGTGTAAACCTTAACTTCTCTTACAAGAACTGTTGATATATGGCCGCCCTATATATGTCACTCTGATAGCCAGAAGATCAAGTAAATTTGCTGGAACACGTTTTCTGAAACGAGGAGCAAACTGTGAGGTAAATCAAATATGATTTTAGGAGTTGTTTTGTCCTGTCCCTCCCCAGTATGAAAGCTTGAACTTGACTGAGTGCAGAGCTGAAATGGTTTTCAGGGTTGTTAAGGGTTTGGCTATAAATTATGCCATTAGATGATATCATCACAGGTATCATTACATTTTTCGTTTGCATAATAAAGTTGTTAAAATAATAAATTTAATAGTTCTAAATTGGCACTTGTTTTGTTTTTTTACACGTAAGATATAATGTTATTTCCCAAACTAAGGGGAAAAAATAAAAATATGGTAATTTACATTAGGGATAAATGGGAATTGCACCTTCAGTGTTGTTCTCACTGCTGTGGTTCAGTGTCTCACAGTCTAATTGTGCTCTGTTTGTAATGATCAATTCTCTGTACTGCATGCAGCTTTGAATGTCATGTCTACATCATATGTGTATTTCTGTTTGGTTTAGGGAGATGTTGCTAATGAAGTGGAAACTGAACAAATACTTTATGATGCTTCAGTTATGTCGTTTTCTGCGGGGAGTTATTCTTCCTATGTTCAGGTTCGAGGGTCTGTCCCTCTCTACTGGTCTCAAGATATTTCAACTATGATGCCTAAGCCACCCATAACACGTGTGTACAAATTATTCTTTGTGATAGATAATGGTTAGTGCTGTGTCCTAAAGGAACAGCTGAGAGAATAAGTGAAAATTGAATTTGCAAAACTGAACAAATTGTCTGTTCACTTGTGCTTTGTGAAGCCATAATTTAAAGTAAAAACTTAAGGAAAAAAATCTCCATCTTAGACTTCACATTTGGAAATTAAATAGGAAAAGTTTCTTTTTGAAGATGAGAGCATTCTTTGTATTACTTTGTGGATGTAATAGTATTTATCTTAGTATTGTGGATGAAATATTAAACCTGTTGAAAATGGTGGAAAATGTCTGGGCTGAGATGAATAGGGCCAGAATGATTGTTCTTTATAAGCATTTCATGAAAATTTAAGAAGTTGCCTGCAATTTGGCAAAGAGAATATTTTTTAACAGCTTTCATATGAAAAGAGGGGAAAGTATTTAACTGTCATTACTACCAGAGAATTAAAGCATCTTTTGTGAAGGTACTATTAAGGGAAAATTCTACAGCTTACTTATTATCATCTTCAATTTATGTTTATTTCAGTGGACCAAGCAGATCCTTACGCACACGTTGCTGGTCTTCACTTTGACCAAATGCTTCAGAGATTTGGCTCTCCCATTATTATATTGAATCTTGTGAAGGTACAATGTTTTGAATATATTCTATGTGTTTAATATTTAATATGCTTCTTTCTGTAGAGTCGCTGTGTAATTTTGGTTATGTTCTAAAACTAATATTAGCTTACAAGTGGAATATTTTCTTCATAAATCTCATCCTACAGGATATAGTACATAACTTTGCTTCCACTACAACCCTTCAAAAACAAAATTTCCCATGTTTAGAGATTTCTTACAGTAACCTTTTCACTGTTCTTTTCAGTTTTTTTGCTATTAATAATTTTTGCTATTATTATTAGATCTAAGTCCAAGTAAATTTATCTCTAAATGTAATTTAATATTAAAAACTACTGAAATAGTATGGTTCCATTCAAAGCGAGGTTGGAACTAGATGACCTTAAGGTCTCTTCTGACCGAAACCATTCTGTGGCTCTATGAAAACATGTATTATATTAAAGCAATGGCAACACAATTATAATTTTCAAAAAGTATTGCAAGACTGGGAGATGGGAGCTGTTGTTTGCCATCTCCTGCCAGTAACGGAGAAGAATTTCCCTTTGTCCTCCCATATTCCACAACCGAATGGGATGCTTCCCTTTCTGCCTGTGTTTTTGCTTCTTTTTTGTGGTTCTCCATTTCATCTACATTGCCACTTTCATTTCTGTGTGTTCTTCTTTACACTTACAGTATTCAATTTTCAGCCAATGATTATGCACAGTTGAAACAGGTGACTTTTACTACTAATATAAAACGGTTGTTAAAAACCTAGAATGTTCAGATTTTTCTATCTTTTCTGTTCTTATTTTATTTGTAGTATTTATGAAGAACTGCCTGCTGGTTTTAAAGCTTCCACTTTTGATTTCCATTATATATGCATACGGGTATGTGTGCATGTATATGGGTTATATACGTTTGTTAATTGTGATGTTAAATTCCTTTTCTTTTTGCTAAAGGAACGTGAAAAAAGAAAGCATGAAAGGATTCTCAGTGAAGAACTTGTTGCTGCTGTGACATATCTCAACCAGTTCTTACCCCCAGAGCACGCAATTATATATATACCCTGGGATATGGCCAAATACACTAAAAGGTAGAAAAAGTAGTTTCTCTACTAGTGCTTGTAGCTGCAATGCACATATGGTAGCAAATGTTACTGAACAAAACAGTAACTTGCAAACAAAACAAGGGAATGTGATTCAGCATAATCATACATCATGTCTCACAGTCTAATTTGAATCTCATTCATATTTTTGAATCACAGAAATTTTGGTAGAGAAAAATCAGTGTGATATAAAAATCAAGGAGTTTTAGGTTTTTTTATGTCTTCTGCTTCTAGTTTATGTAATATATTTTATCAAAAAGAAGCAAAATTACTCAGATACAGTCAGCCTCTCTCTCCTGTAAAATCTAAGAACACTATCGACATAATTACTGTTGGATGAATAAAACTGTGATATGGGCCGGTTTTTAAATAATTTTTAGTATGGAAAAACTTTTCAAGTAGTGAAATTTTTTTTAGTATTAATGTATCTTGACTGTCTCTTTTTTTTTTTTTTCTCTCAGCAAACTTTGCAATGTCCTTGACAGACTGAATGTGATTGCAGAAAGTGTAGTAAAGAAGACTGGATTTTTTGTAAACCGACCTGATTCCTACTGCAGTATCTTGCGTCCAGATGAAAAGTACCTATAATTTATTTGATGCATAATGAATAGCACCTATTCCTTAGAAAGCTATTTGGAATTTCTATGTTTATTAAAGTATTTCTTATTTTAAGACTTACTCATTTGGAAACTACTAAGTGACTTCTTTTGAGGCATACTAATAAGATAATTGGCATCTAAATATTACTAAGTCTGTTGTTAACCAGTGGATTTTATGTTTTTATAAATACAAAAGTTAAAACTTTTTTTAAAAATAGAAACTGTATTTGCTTAGACTGCTGCAGATGAAGTCTCTCAAGTCCCTGAAAATCCAGAAGTAACTATTGGTCACTGAGTAGATCAATACATGATACGATCTGTTATTTAATGAAATAATTGGAAAGTCGTTCTGTTTTGTTTCTTTTTCAGGTGGAATGAACTGGGAGGTTGTGTTGTTTCCACTGGTCGCTTGCAGGTACTTAAATATACCTTTTTAGTTTATAGTTATAGTGATGTAGGTCTGAACTCCTAAAGAACAGTGAATCATTTCACTTAAATACCTGATTGGTGACTCACAGACTGCTCTTGAATTAATATTTATGGTACATATTATTCTGGCTATCCTTCCTAGAAATCTAATTGGGAATTAGGGCCTTAAGTTCTTGCATGGTACCCTAAAACCTTATGGTGTTGGAATTGTATCTTTGCTGGCCTTAGTCTGAGAAATGCTTGTATTTTAAACTAGTTTCCATTACTGTTTAGTCTGTAATGTTACCAGTGCAGTGAAAGTTAAACCAGCAGCATTTTAGCAAACTGCATCATAAAATGTTATGCAAAAGAAGTGAGGAATAAGCACATACTTAACCCTGATAACATATTCATACACATTATTATGGCTTACTGACATTTTCACCAGTACTGAATATTCTGTACATTGTTACAGTTTCCAGCACTGAAAGAAAATAAAACTAGAAACAAGTCTTCCTTTAGGGTCAGAAAAGTACTGACTAAACTGCAAACCATATAGTATCAAATTTATACCTGAATGTTATGGTTATTTACTCTGAACACAAGGCATATTCTTAAGAAGCATTAGTTGCTTTGATTTGCCATTCATAATTTTGCACTTCTTGTAAGTTAGAGGGCATTTGACCATTCCTGTACTAGGTGATCACTGAGATATGTTTGTTGAGGGCAGATAAACAGCAGAGCAGATAGAATTTGATCTCTTTAAAAAAAATCAACTCTAGTTAGATTTTTTATGTTAGTCTTACAGGTTTAGCTGTAGTAGGAAAGTGATTATTTTATCTTTAATAATTTGAGAGTCACCAGTGACATACATGTAAGCATTCAGATCACAGGTCATCTCTGACTAGACATCTTGTGAGTCACACCCAAACTGTGACTTCTTCAGGGCTGTTTGTGAGTTGAAGGAACATCGAGTTGCTTGATGATAAAAGCAAGAATATTTTGAAAACAGGCATGACAGCAGTCTGATGTAGCTTCCTAGAGATGAATTTCTTTTGACTTTTTATTAGAAATGTCTTTCCTGAAATTTTTGTGAAGATATAATTTGAGATTTGATAAGACTTAGCTAGTAGTAAAAAAGTAATAATCATGAGTGTTGTAGTAATTTGTTGATTAAGATAAATTTTTTATTTGCATTGCTTTACCAGACTGGAGTCCTCCGAACCAACTGTGTGGACTGTTTAGATCGCACTAACACAGCCCAGTTTATGGTGGGGAAATGTGCTTTGGCCTACCAGTTGTATTCATTGGGATTGATTGATAAACCAAATTTACAGTTTGATACAGATGCTGTAAGGTAAGATAGATTAAAAGAGTATGCCATGGTTTTAATTTTTAATTTTGAGTCAAAAAAATGGAGAATTATGTCCATGTAGAAGAAACGTACAGTTATTTCTGCTGGAATGATTTAATGTTTATTCATCCAAGTTTAAAACATCTTTCATACTTGAAATTGTGAGATAATCCTGTCATGCTGAAAGTTCGATCTTCTGGAAAAGGATGTTAATCAGTCTTAGGATAAAACCGCTTGATTTCATTCTTTTATATGCCTAAACTTAAAGAGATGTGGTTTCCTTTGAAATAAATTTAAGAAAACCTCTGCCCCAGTCTTTTACACTTGCTTCAATTGCTTGAGGCAAAATGCTGACTGAGAGTGAAAACTGAAGTAAACACATACTTCCATGGAGAATGCCAAACTGGTAATTGTATGGAAGTACATCTTACCTTGCTATTTCCTACTTTTTCTTTGGAAAGATTTAATGGTTTTTGATTTATTGAAGAGAAGTTTTTCAGCAAAATTGTTTTTTCAGATCAAGTGTCAATGGTACTTATACAAGCATACTCAAACTCTTTATGAAAATCCAGCATTTGTATTGACATGCTTTGGGGGTCAGGGTGAACTAAGCCGCTTAACTTGTAGACATGCTTCAGAAATTAATGTAGGAGTCTTTAAGGTGCTGTGGTTTTATTCCTTTAAGCTGTTGTTGTGACTGTGAAACTTATGGCTTCATTCCTATTTTTAACTAGTGGTTTGATAGTTTTAGAGCATGAAGACCTAACTTATATTCAGAAAACACAAGTAGTCAGGCTTCAGTCCCCTTCACTTGAGATATACCTTCAGCTCCTCCTCTTTTTCTGCATTAGTTTCCAGCACTTGCCTGGTGCCTGGAGCTGGTATGTGCTGCAGAAACCACCTCACCTGCAGCATGTTGGTTCACTGCAGGTGGTGGCTCCTGGTCCCTGCCTAGTGGCCAGGGAGAGCACCTGCTGGTGGCTTCCTGCGTGTGCTAGCAGTGCCTCTCATCCACCATGTCCCAGCAGCTGGGAGCTACACATTTACCTCTGGGAATAAATAATTCCTGCTGCCAATACCAGTTGCTGTGCAGCCTCCTGCGGCTGCTGGTCAAAGAAAAAAAAAAAACCAACCCACCAAACCCAAAGAAACAATTCCCATACGTGATGTCATGATCTCTGAAGAATTTGTGTGGAGGCAGGTGGGTTTGGGGTTATTTCTTTGGGGTTTTTTTTGTCTGTTTTGGGGTTTTTCTTTTGCTTTTTTAAAGTTACTTAGCAGATGTTTCCTCCCAATTGATCTTACTGTACTTGACCTTGGACAGAAGATTTGCTGGACAGCTATTTAGTTTTTACAGAAATTGATTTGCTGCTCAGATAAGTGTTCTTCATCCAGATCCTTTCCAGGGGAACTTCAGTCAGATGGTTGCTAGGTTACATATGCAATACTGTCCCTTTTATTGGAAACTTTATTAGTGGAATGCTTTTGTTATCTTGTTTTGGTGCCTTTTTTTAAAATTTTATTTTGTTGTTTGTGTCTTTCTTCCTTTTCACTCCTCAAGGACTTCTTTCCTCTGCAGGTATTACATGTAGATACCTGAGTTACTTTGTCTTCTTATACTGATGTGAAACACATTCCCACAGGTTTAATGATTGGGTTGCTTTTTAGTTTTGGGGAGGGGTTGGGGCTTGTTTTGTTCTGGTTTGGGGTTTTTTGCCTCTTAACTAAACTTCCAGTCTTTTTTAGCAAAATATCATCCTTGTCATGATCTTGTTCAAGCAAGGCCATAGTCTTCATTTCTGAGAAGCACTTTTCAGTCTCTTATCTTTTAGACTGAGCACCTTCTTCTTAAGATAGCCTCTTTTGTCATTGATAGGAAGCTTGTTTAATTTTTGCTATTTGGACTAGTCCCAGTTTGGATAGTGTCAACTTCTTCATACCAGAGGACTTTTTTGCTTTTTAGCCAGCTCTCCTTGTTCAAGTCAATTCTTAGCCAATTCTTTTTGCTCACATCAAGATTTTCCAGCTTCAGCAAATGTTATCTGGCTGCTATACACTTTTCTTAAAAGTCATGTTTATTCATTTTGTACCTTTGAGTCATCATTATTGTAACTACGGAGATTTTTGGAATGTTATGCTAACTTAATTCCTGGTGTACTTAACAGAAAATGTAGCCTTGAGATATTGATATGTTTTGTCCCTTTTAGTGTAGTAAACATGCCTTGGTTAGTGAAGATATATTGTTTGTTTTCTCCCCATTAAGTAGTAGGACATGTTAATCTTCTTCCTGAATCTACAGAACTGCACACTCTATTTGTGTGACCCTCTTCTTTTATATTAAAAATAATGAAAAGTCTCAAAGTCTAAACCTTCTTAGTAATTATTATGTCGGAATAAAATTTCCACATATTTATCTGAGTAAAGGCAAAGAAATTGTATTGCATTTGCAGAAAGACTTTATTATATTTTCTCTTAAAAATTCTATTCAGAATTTTCATAGATGACACATTTTGCTTTTCCTTCAGATTATTTGAAGAATTATATGAAGATCATGGGGACACACTTTCTCTGCAGTATGGAGGCTCTCAGCTTGTCCACAGAGTAAAAACTTACAGGAAGATTGCTCCATGGACTCAGCATTCCAAAGATATAATGCAAACACTCTCAAGATACTACAGTAATGCCTTCTCAGGTAAATTTAAATGCTTTCTTTCAAGCCATTGTTTACAAAGCATCTTACTCATTATGTTTCAATAATCTACACTATGACCTTATGACAGAGTTCCTCTATACTATAATTTCCAAATAATTCAGTAACATCTCAAATAGGTATTCTGATTTGATGATGTATTTCTTTATCCTATGTTGTAGCATGCAGCCTTTTATTTAGAAAATGCACACATGTAGCACTGCATCTGTCAGTGACAGTTGAGATCAATAGAGAAGCAGGTAGGTGTTACAGAGTTTTAAAATGTTGGACAGAATATCTTCACCAATATAAGGAAACTGGTAAATCTAAACATGAGTAGAAGGTGTCATTTGGAGTATTTCTTGTGATGTTTCTGAGAGCTCAAAACAATGCAAACTCTAATGCGTGTAATTGTTTTGTGAAAATAGGAGCTACAAACTTTAAATCTGTGGTAGAAAAGGCAAAATTAAATTCAAAAACCCAGTAAAAAACCTAGGGTTTTTTTCAGTTAAATAAGCTGTAAAATATTAACTTACTCCTTTATTAGCTCATATAGTTCATTAGTTGAATACTGAGTGTTCTACTTTCTTCTGGGCAGCATTGCTAAGGGAAAACTTCTTTGAAAAATGCTGAGCCTTATCTTATGCAAAATAACAAAAAAAAGCATGGTGTGTTTAGAAGTCTTGCAAAAGATCTAAAAGAATGATCAAAGAACAGTCTAAGACATGTCAGAAGGGCAAACACTGAATGCCACTGTGTTGTAAATATTCTGTCAGTCCTCTATTACTCTTTTTCACAAAAGTTGCATAGCCAGGGGTGGAAGAACTTTTTTTTCTTTGTCCTAGTAGACTGCAATTATTTAGAGACTGTGAACTTTAAAACAATGGGTTGGACAATGGCTAGAAATACTTCAGAAATCTCTGATTTCTTTGGCTGAAATTATTGCTTTTGTGTATATAACAACATTGAGAGCACACCATTCAGAGTAACTTTTCTGAATGTTAATCACATAATTTGTGTATCATATTTGTCCAAACTAAATGGGAAATGGATAACTTGTTTATTTTAGTGATGTGGTCTCTTATTGTTTGCATTGGCAATAGTCTGTCTTCATCAATTTTTTTGAGCCAAAGGTAGCACACTTGCAGTGTCACCTGTACTGTGACATAGAAGATGGAACAAATCTCTGAGCTGTTCACTTTTATGCCAGCCACTGAAATGGTTAGGTAGAAGCCTGAGCAAAGTTCTAGGTCCACATGTGGGGTTGTGGTCTGCTTGCAAGGATAGTCATGATAGGCATGTCTTCTAGTAATAAAAGAATTTATTCTAAAAAAGATGTTACAAAAAGAAGAAAATATTTAGAAATAAATAAATTCCATCTTGTCATCTCAATGAACTTGTAGGCAAGTACACAAACAGACATTAGTCTTTACTGAAGTCAATGCTGTCTTTGAATGAAATTTTCTTAAAGGTGCTGCACACTTTCCCCAATTTACTTATGATTTTGGTATTTGATACCATTTGAAGCATATATTTTTGGTGCTGTATGCATTCCTTGTGTTTGAAGATGATATTGTTGAAATGTAGCATTCAATGTCATATTTACTTTGTTGCATTTTTAGTATGGAGTTTTAGAGTATTTGTTTTAATGAAATGTAAAGGTTCACTGTCCAACACTGCCTGTTCAGATGGCAACAGCTAGGTTGTTAATGTAGCACATTGAGAGAGTTAATTTTATTCTTTAAGTTTTCTAAGAAAGCAGGGAAAAAGGAAACCGTTTTAGAACAAGATGCTGATTTGCTGTACTGCATTTATTATTGTTGCTATCCATCATATATCCTTTAAAATGCAAATAAAAATTTGAGGGCTAGCTAGTTAATGAATCAGCATTTCCTTGTGTCTGAGAAACTTTTTTTAATGTTTGTGTATTTCATGTACCTGAATTAAACAGACTCAGAAAATTTTAGTGGTTCGCTTGGAGTCATACATAATATAAGATATTTGATATAAGATTAAGAGCAGGGTTGAAAGAGGCCTACTATCACTGCCTCCTAAATAAATCTCTTAGCCAGACATCACTGCTTGTCTATCATTCAAAATACATTAATCTAAAAAAAAATCTACTCTTATAAAAAAGTGTTTTCATCTGTTGACCTCAACAGTCTTAGGATAATTACTACTAATTAAGTTGTACGGATGAAAAAAAGTAAGACATGTAATAAAAGTAAGACACAAGTAATAATTTGGTGGAGCTTAGAATATGACAAGCTAAATTGATGATTTAAACCAACAGGAAACAAGTCCAAATTAGTAAAAGATGTTCATGAAATTTAATCATTTTACTATGTATTGGCAAGAAAATCCCAAAGAATTCATGATTTGTATGTTTTGTTGGAAACTTGTGTTGTATGGATATTGTTTAATTTCATTAAGTAATTCTTCCGTTATTTAGGCTGCAGTAAATTCACTAAGGTATGTCAGATTTCCTGAAACATGCCTTAATCCATGCATGTGCTTCATGCACATACGTGGGAGACAAGAATTGCAGTGTGAGCTCTGACTTCTGCCAAGCCTGGGCTCCTGGGGGAGAAGCCAAGGGAAGAGGCAGCGTTGGTACCAGCCCCACGTGCCCTGTGCCATAGCAGGTCTGCTGGAAATGAAGTTCCATGGTGCTGCTTGAAGCCCAGAGGGCCCTGCAGCAGTCACAGGACACAGACACTGTCTCTGAGGAGCAAAGAGAAGCAGTCTTTGAATGGGCTTGAGCTGTGCAGTGCTCCTGGTATTAAGTGTGCCTCTTGTCTAACAGATGCGGACAGGCAAGATTCCATCAATCTCTTTCTGGGAGTGTTCAAGCCTGCAGAAGGAAAGCCACATCTCTGGGAACTTCCCACTGATTTTTATTTGCATCACAAGAACACCCTCAGTCTGTCACAGACCAGGCAAAGGTATTTTGCTGTTCTGTTTTTTGTTTTATTTGGTATTGCTCTAATAAATTCTAAAAAATACATGTTGCTAATCAAATAATTAGGTCAGCCTGTCAAAAACTTGCTTACTGGTTTTTATGTTTATACAAAAGCTTAAAAAAAACACCTTCAAGAGATTACCAAAAAATGCTGAATGTTGTTGTTTCAAAGGATTTGCTTTAGTATGTTATTTTCCTGTGGTACTTAAAAGAAGTTTAATTTCATATGAAATTCTATCCTTCAGTGTAAAATGCTTCAGTGTTTTACTGAAGAACAGTTGCTACAGTTTCATTAAGCAATATATAGGTGCATTCTTCATTGTCACATTTATTAATGGTTGAATTGGAATGGTTGAATTTGAATTGAATGGTTGAAATTGAGATTATGTAATAAGGATAACATTTATTTTTCTATGTATTGCATTTAGTCTGCAGCTCTGCATACCAAGAAACCCATTATTTTCTACATTCCTTTCAGCCTATGTCTAGCCTGTTTTAAAGACTATTTTTCTTCATTTGTGTTCCGCTGTAGTTGCATGGTAATATACAGAAGTAATAAAGTATAAAATTTTAAAAAGTAATTCAATTGCTTCACGGAGGGAAATTTTTTTTTGAAGACTGTGAATGCTGTGTGTTTGAAAAGAATCCATTTTAACAAAAAGGACAGTACTCAACTTGTCAACTAAATAATCTCTTAGGATTTTGGCTGGTTTTATCTTTATTCATTTTGTGAACCGTAAAGCTCTTTAGTACAAATGGCAGATCTGAATATCTGCATTTAGATTTTTGTCTGGGCAAAACTGCAAGTGTTTAACCAGTGTGATTAGTCCCTGTTGGCTGCTTATTCTGTTAACCTGTTGCAGCAGCTGGCTCATCATGTGGCTCTTTATGAATTTCAGTCCTCTTGTATTGTCTTCTTAAAGGTAGCTTATATGAGCCATACAACCAAGTGCTATTTCAGGCATACATTAAACATGCAATATTAATTTTCTCAACTACTCGTTCTGAACATTACTGTATGTCTAAAATTAATTCAGCTGATATATTGCAAATGTGCAAATGTTCTAGTCTCCCTTTCATCTGTTACTCTGTTAAAACAGGCAGTCTCCTATTTGTCACACATACTGTTCTCAAATGAGGTGGAATATTAAAAAAAAATATTGGTACTCTTCATTTACTTGTTAATTATTTTTAGCTTTCATTCT
This sequence comes from Dicaeum eximium, assembly GCA_013396995.1. Lineage (NCBI taxonomy): Eukaryota > Metazoa > Chordata > Aves > Passeriformes > Dicaeidae > Dicaeum > Dicaeum eximium. The sequence goes on along the minus strand of VWZP01008818.1, from coordinate 482,220 downwards.
AACAAGAATTTCTTCTGAGCAGGTATAATTTTATACAATAAAGATGTTTCATTATGTGAATGACACCTTCCTGTAATAACTAGGTGAAATAAATATGTGAAAAAAAAAACTCCTCTAAGTAATTTCTTGTTTCTACCATAATTTGTACAAGTTCTTTGGGTAGCTTTTTCCTGCCTGTGTGTGTAGTGCCTCTTTTAGGTTCCTTGGGCACAGGAGCAAAAGAAATAATGACACTTAACAAAATCAGGGATATAGGAGAAGGAAGATGATGTTTCTTGTAATTGAAACTTCTTTTGACTATCTGTGCTTTTCCTATATTGCCTCCTCATCAGGAGGAAGATTTTTAATAAGGTTCATATCTTACTTCTATATAATTTATGATTCACGTGAAAGGACAGTGAATATGGAAAGGAGACTTTGTGTGGCCATGTTACTTATCATTTATGCAGGCAACAAAACTTGGTATGTCTGCATCATTTCTGAAGGCACTGGAGAAAATCACTTATTATCATGGTACTTTGAGAAGAGGCAGGACCATCAGGTGTAACTCATTTCTTACTGTCTAGGACATACACAGTTCTTGGAACTGAAGTGTGTTTTCTTGCCTGTCCTGTACCATCTCCTAAATCCCACTAGCAAGCCTATCCCTGGCCATGGGAATACACCCATTGTGTCTGCTGCAGATGGCTGCATTGACAGGAGTGGGAGATAGCCACGTTAATACTCTGATTACAGCCCTCACAGTGTTGTGAATACACACACATTTGAAATAAAAATCAATGCAAACAATTGTGTTTTTATTCCATGTAATGAAATAGAAGAAACTATCAGAATAAATCAGAGAAGAAATTAAAGTATATTTGAGAAGAGACAATAAAAATGTGTAAACATGAATGAAAGCTAAAACGTCCTTTGTTTTATGAATGTTGCTTGACGTCCTTTGTTGTTTTACAGAAATCCTGAATAAGCTTCCAGCAGGGCTTTAATTTTGCTGTTATATATGCCAACAGCTCTCAGACTTATGACAGCTGTTACATCAAAATGTATTTCTTTGTGTGGAAGTCAGCTTCTTTGACAATCATCCAATCTTATTATCATTGACATTCACTTCTTCATACCTTTTTCCTAAATTTTGGGATCTGAATAACATCTGGGAAGGGATGCCTTCTCTCCACTCCTCTCACCCTCCAACGATGAGAACAAGAGAAATACATAAATACTTTTGATATGCACTAAGACTTTAATTTTCAGTGCTGTAGAGGTGGGCACTTGAAATGTATTTTTTTAGTGAAACTAAAACTCACTGGACACTCTTCTGTCCATACATGTATTGAGTTTCATGTGTTTAAATTTCTTGATTTGAGAGCAAAGTGTTGGACAGGGGCCTGTTGAAATCCTCCATCCAATTCAGTAATGTTGGCTGAAGCGACACAATATGGATGGGTCAATGTTATGTTCAAACTGGATAGGCTGGGAACAAGATCCAATCTCCTGTATCAATTGTGTTTCTGTTTTTTCTGTACAGCTATACTTACTGGTGGACCACAGGTGTGCTCAAGCATTTACCTCTTCCTTTCGATGAAGGTACGACCTATATTTGTTCCTTGCCTTGCAGAGTATCTTGTAAAAGAAGTTTTAGTCACAAATGCTTTTAAATTGTTTTAGATCCCAAATCTGGAAAAAGGAGTGTTTCCTTCCCCTCCTCCAAGGAGACATGGTTTTTCAATTGCAGGTTGCAAGAGCTAAAACTTGACCTTTATATGTTTATAAGTCAGCGCACACTTACTATTTTTTTCTTTTTTTCTTGTCTATTAGCATATATTTATAGTCTGTTCTAGTGGTCCTATTCATGTTGCAGATGACACAATATGGCTAGTGTGTCTTATTTCTCTGGGGTGCTGTGGAGCATGTGTTATTAGGAATTGTCATCATGAAGTGAAATCAAATTACAGTGGTTGATAGTGCATATTTATTAAAGATGTGCGATGCATCTTCTTCATGTCATATTTCCTTGTCTCAGAGGGGATATGACTGTAGGAAAAAATTGCCTGGTATGGTTGCTAGGTGAGCAGGCTACTGTTTGATTAGATTTTTGCAAGAGTCAGTAATTGCAAGTAAAAAGATTTTTTTTCCCCCTCAGTGACATGTGCTGAAAACAAACGCAAGCTGACAGTGAAGAAATTCCACAAATACGAAGAGGAGATTGATATCCACAATGAGTTTTTTAGGCCATATGAGTTGAGCAGTTTTGATGAGACCTTCTGCTTGGCAATGACCAATTCTACACGGTACATTGGGATGTTTTGTGGCTCTAAATCCTTGGCTGGAAGTCGATTTGGTGTGAATTAAATATGCATTTGATTTATTAGGTTAAATATATGTAACTTCAAATTTAGAAAAGTTCTTGGAGTTAAATCACAATGCTACATGGAAATGTTACTCTAAAAAAAATCTGTTAAAATAGCAATTAGATTTCCAATTATTTTTTCTTATGGATTGCCTAGTGTCTGGGCACTTGATGCCTGGGAGATGAACTTTTCTCTGTAGACTCAGATCACTGAGACTACTTTCAAAACAATTGTTTTCTCATTGTTCTGCTCTCATTTTGCAGTTGTGTTCTTCAGTTCATCTGCTTCTCACAGCTGGTCAGATATTTTTGAGGTTTTGTTGTTGGCAGCAGTCAGCTGGCTATTCAGAGCATAATCTGAATCATGGTTTGGGTAAGGATTTCCAGGCAGATTATGTTTCATGAAGTTGTTTGACCCAATTTGTGTATTGGCAGCATTTTGGAAACAATGTACAAAGCCCTGAGTTACCAGGCTTCTTCATCACAGGAATGGAGCACAATGCTTTAGCATCTTTGGCACGTGGTGATACTTGCAGCTGTTTTATGGAACTAAATAATGCAACTGAAAGCTTTTAAAATACCTAGGTTATATGTACATCAACTTGAACTGGTAAAGTTAGAACTTAAATCTCTTTATGATGTTTTTTTTTTTTAGTTCACAGGTAGATGTTGAAGGTGGTTCTTCCAGAAAATTTAAAAATTTGATGTGTTGCGCTTGGTTCATGAACACTTTTTCCTTTCTATTTTGGCAGAGATTTTATGCCTAAGAATGTGGGAATTGATCCAAGTCCATTCACTGTTCGTAAACCTGATGAAACTGGAAAATCTGTGTTAGGGTAAGTCTGAAATCAAAAATTTTGTTCTGGTTTAATAGTAATGGAATTGTAATGAAAATGTATAAACTGTTATGTGTGTGTCTGTGAAGCATATTCTGTTACATGGGAAATAAAAAATTAATTAGTGATATACTGCAGAATTATACGCTTCAAAAATCACATCTAATTTGAGATTTTTGACAGTAGGAATTCTTAATTCAAATTGTTTAGTGTTTTCTGTTCTCTCTCATTTCTTAAAGTGAAAATCCTGACAAGATTTTATCAATAATATACAGAAGTTATTAAAATTTGATCATTTCTTCATCCTAGTGGCAAGTCTATTCTCTATTGGTGTTGGCAGCAGTGCATATTTTCTTGTTGACTTCTAAAAAAATTATAAATTTTTCATAAATAGTGCATATTCTGAAACAGCAATAAATGCCAATTTCGGCATAGTCTTTGATAAGATATGTTATTAAAATATTTATGGATAAAATTATATAAAACATTCCAGCAACATTTGCTGGGACAAATGAATGCTTCTTTTAGCTACTTTTGCATCCTGGACGTGCTTTGTTACTCCATTTATTCCACTACTGTGTCCCACAAGGGCTGTGCAGAATCTTCCTGAATTCATTCTCTCTTTGGTAGCTCATATTAAGGAAACCTTCTGTCGGTAGTTACTGTGCTGTCACAACACTAAAAGTTCCTCTGAAAACTTGCTGTTCTGTTAAACACTTGACTCTCATGTGCTCTGATTCTGGGGGTCTCATTGTCAATAAATGTTGAGAGTAGACTATGCTTATCACCAGTAGAACCTCATTTTGTGCTACTGATTCCCTGGGAGTAAACAGGAAGACTGTTCAACTGTTACACAGTTTATCTCTGCTAAGAATTTGACTTTATGAGTATTTTGAGGATAAGTTTTGTTCTTCTGCTTTGGTAGAATGTCAGATTTTGGACTTATTTGCTTCCAGGTACTCCATTAAATAGTTGACCATTATGTAATTTTTCCAGGCACTTCTGTTCAGACTCTTTGCTGTGATTTTTAGGGATTGATGTGGGACAGAGAATCAGCTCCATCAAAGCCACATTCCAGGACTTCCTGCGTATCACTTATAAGGGTTCCTCTTCATTGACTGTGTCATAGGGTAAAACATGGCTTCATTCTTGCACCTCACCCATACTTAGCCTTGCAAAAGGCAGGTACCTTTGCCTTGCTCATTTGTCATAATCTTTTGATCTAAGACATTTCTGAAGGAAATTTGGTGATCTCTTTTTGTCTGTAGGCATTGAGGTCCCAAGGATGCATAGATCTTGGCTGAGTACATGTTGGGAGTGGGGTGAGGATAATACTCTTAGCAGTGTTTGCCTACTTGCTCCATTCCTCAGCTTTCAGAAAGGACTGCTTTTCTTGTGACCTTCACCTCATCTAGAGAAGTAGGGAAAAATCCCTTTGTTTTCCCTAAAAAGAATGCTTATGTCATCATAACTTCCTGTAAATTTCAGTCCAAGGAAATGTCAGGTTCTGCTGAGTCAAAAATCAAACTTGCCTGTGGTGTTATTGTCCCCAAGGCATTTGTTCCAGCTGTAAGATTTCTTCTCATAGAATGTCTCTGGGGGTGGGGTATGCTGTCAGATCAGAACCTTTGGAAGGACTTTTTTACTTGTTTATAGATGTTCTTTGAGCATATAGAGTGTAGCTAATTCATTACAGGGATAAATGCTGTGTGAGTTTCACTTCAAGAGACAGTATCTGTAACAGTCATGGTGTGCTCCACTGAGGCTCAAGTGATGCTGATGAGAGCACTAGACCTGCGTCTCCAAATAGCATTTGCATCAATCTATGTGCTCTTTTCACAGCCTTTAGCATGCTGCTGTCTTCCTTTAGAGTGAGTCACACACTCATGTCAGTTATACATAGGACAGTCACTGCAGCAAGGAAGAGATGTTCCTTCCCTATTTCCAGGGATTTGTCCGTAAACTGTCAATTCATTAGTTAATGTCTATTCATTAACTGCCTTCTCTGAAAGATTGTGACAGTGTCTGAGAAGAAATTGCAACTAAATACTGTTCTGTGGGCAGTAGGAGAGGATGCAGAGCACATAAGTCTGGTAGGATTTCTGATGGGCGAAGTGATGTGTACCTTTCATAGTGCATACAGTTACATCCAGTGTTAGCTTATATAGAGATGCTGTATCTTGAAAGCTTCTTATAAATAAGGCACCTCTTTATATTGGCTAGAATTTCTTGAGTGAGAAATACATACTGCATCAAGAAATGTTGCTGATTAAAGAATTCAATTGAGGGGAGAGGTATGGAAAACAAAGAAAAAAAGTGACATTACCACTAAGATTTGGAACCAAGATTAAGGAAGCTATTGGAGTGGATATTGTTATTAATCAGAAAGTGAAACTTTCCAAGATCAAAACCAATGTTATCTCTCGATTAATTTTTATTCCTTTTTGTTTATTCAGTTGTGGGGAGGGATTTAAGTAAAGAATCAGAGAATTGGTGGAGAAAAGCTGACAGAATCCTTTGGGCTTTCTATAAATGATCTGGAATAAGACATTGAAGAAGACAAATTGATCAGGGGTTTTAAAAGATGAGGGAAAAGTTACCCCAGAGGTTAAAACTAATTTCCCTGGAAAGATTTTAACCAAGATTAGGAATTTTAAATATTCATTGCTGATTTCATACATACACACTGCCTTTCCTAATAGGAACAAAAATAATAGAGAAGAAACTGTGCTGCAGCGCAAAACAGCTGCTAGTGCTCCTCCACCCCCAAGTGAGGAAGCAGTGTCAAGTAGTTCTGAAGATGATTCAGGGTCAGATAAAGAAGATGAAGGTGCTGTTTCTCAACGTTCAACTCCAGTAAAGGTGACTGATACAGGAGACAATACAAAAATCACAGAGGTAAGAAATTACTATGTTAGGCAAGAAGGCTTAAAATTCACATTCCCTTAAAAAAGTGTAGAACAGTCAGAAGTAAAGCACTGAGAAATTTAGTGACAAAGGTGTCCAGTGTAATTTCTTGGTGTAGATGTTAGCATAACTGTAGCACAACTGCTTTTAACCCTTTCTGTTCTTCTTGTAATGTAATAGTGAAACACAAAGGCAAATAGCATTAAAAAAAAGAAAAATTCTGTCAGAAACCTATGGGATTTGAAAGGTATTTGGGTCATTACATAATGTAAAATGCACCTGTATTTGTGCGTTAATTCAGAGCCGTAGTGCACGTCTGATTGTTGTCCCTTACCGTGCTCTGGCACACATCATTAGGTGACCTTGGAGCATGCAAATGAGATTCCTTTTCTCCAGGAATGTACTTGATTTACCTACTTAATCAACATTTAGTCCATGGGAGTTGGTCTGGAGCAAAATCTCCTGAAAGACATGTAGCATGAACCTGAGGTCCTGAGAACCACCTCTTGAAATTACAAAACCATTCCTTTTGGACAATGCCACTTGTTTAGGTCAATTAACTGTAAGTTAATATTAATTCTGTCTAAATTTCAACCTGATTTATGTGAACACTGTTAAATTGCTGTCCCATAATTATGTGGTCTGGCATTTTAAAAAAATTAACCAACTTCAAAAATGTTCATGATAATGCTACTGAACAGGTCCTATGCTATTACTGCTACTAACGTTGCAGATAATGGCAGTGAAATAAATTACATTTGCCCAGTCAGGTGGAAATAGTATATATTTTCAGTTGAGCTATTAATCTTTTTTTTTGCTAGCATAACTCCCATTTAGTTGGAATCCCTTGGGTGCTAATTTAATGAAAATATTGAGTTGTATAAAGAATTATGGGAGTATCTATTTTATTAGTTCATGTAATAGTTCTTCAAATTCTTTCTTGTAGGTATCCATTCTGGATACCATTGAAAGTATCTTAGCAAGAGGTTATGCTAATGTATACTATAGAAATTTGGAAAATACTTATGTTGTCTGGCAGGGTTGTTGTTTTTTTTTAAAGTCACAGCTAATTTAAATGGTTATAGGATTGTGCATGTTATCACTTCTGAAGAAAATTGACTATTTATGACCTTAGCATAAAATGTAGTGCCTGATAGGCAACTGACAATTACACTGCCTTTTTTTTTTCCTTCCCGCGATTCAAATTTTTATTCTATTCAGTCTTTAGCCCAGGGTTGTGTGTTCTTAGATAATGGATTTTCAGCCTTCAGTAGTGCAATAGTGTCTTCTTCCTAAGCCAGTACAAGCACATTTATTTATTTGTGTTTATGCAAGGTATTTTATCTGAAAGTTTTCCATTATCTCTGAATAACAGAGTATCTGTTCTCCAGCAAATCAGATTGTTTCTATTTTTTTAACAAAAATCCAAATTGAAATTTTATTCTTGGTTCTTACTACTGCATAATTTATCTCACATCAGTTTTTCCCTGTTTTGAACACACTTCAGCACTCAGAACTAAGATATCCTTTTAGATTTTTGAGATGCTTAAATGAAAGGGCTATGTAAACACAAAGTATGATTTGAAATATTGAATTTCAATGGCTTAAAATTGGGTGAGCTATTCTGACTTTTTAGTAATGATATGAAGAAATAGATTTCAATTTATTAGCACCTCTGCATGCATTGAATTTTAGTCATAATTTGCATTGTTAATTCATGCCATTCCTTTTTATCTGGGGAACTCAAAAAGTTTTTTCCTTTCTGTTCACATCTCTGAAATGTGATAGTTAATAAAAGTTAATTTTAAGTTAATAAAAGTTAAGTTAATAAAAATGCATTTATACTTCTGGTCAGGACATACCTTTCTGAAGTTCTTTGAATCATTTTGAACTAAGAGAAAACTGTCTTTGTATTTGACTCACAGTCATATGTGTCTTGTCAGAAACCCCCCCTCAGTTTAGCACTGAATCACTAGACACAGTTAGTGAACTACTGCTTGTGCACTGATTCCTTGCTATAGTTGACTGACATGATTACATAATGTATAAAATAAAAATAGTTTTGTTCAACCTGAGGTTTGTAATTATTGCAGAATTGACAGCAGGAAATGTGAAAGCAAATGTGGGAGCATGTTCTGAATGAATATGATTTATTCTATATTAAGTTTCAACACAGAACAGAATTTAATAGCTACACCATTATGTTCTATGATTTATTCCCCTAATATGTTGTTTTAGCTGATGATATCTTTTAAGAATTGTTGTTGAATAAATGTGTTGATTAATATTTTTGATAAATTATTTTCTTAAAAAAATGTGTAAGCTATGATTGCTGTGGGTGTGAGAAACCTGTTTGTTTTTGTGTGCACTTCTGAAATGATATTTTGGTTTCTAAGGAAGTTCTTCCTTAAGAGCAAACTTTCTTTGGATTCTTAATCTGAATCTTTCTTATGTTCCAGAATGTAGTGCAATCAACAAAAGATGTGTATGGAGTCAATCTTTCCAATATCCCTTCAGAAGATGATCTTGCAATATATGCAAGGTGAGATAAATTTCCAGTGGTAATTGGTAAAGGATAATTTGAGCTAGCTAAGTGGAGTTTGTCAAAGTACTGCCTTTGATTAAACTTACTTAAATGAGAAATTTGCCTATATATACTATCTCTTTCAAAATCAAACTGTTTTCAGCTGTCTGTGGCAATTTGATTTCAGTGGAAGCTATTCAGATGTCTCTGAAAGCAAAATTTGGAGCTTAAATGAAATCAAAGATGCTTCAAAAGAAATACCTGTCACTTAATATAATCCTAGAAATTCGTAAGTAAATTCACAGGAATTCTATATTCCATTGATAAGTAAATTCCACAGGAATGGTTCCATGATTGTAAGCTTTGTAATCTGTGGGGTTTGCATTTTTCAAGTGCTGAATTACTCCAATTCAAGTCAGTCATAATGAAACACCTTATTCTGTAAAAATGCATATAAAATAATAGAAGTTGTCTTTTTGTTTAACATGATGTCATTTAGGGGTCTAAGAAATCTACACCTCATCTCAGGAAAGTACTGTGTGTATATTGAAGTGAATACTTGTGAGACATGCATTGAAATGGACTTGTGTGCATTTGTTTTTATTTTCTAACGTGTAAAAGCAGTTGCTACCTTGGTATATTTGAAGCCTTTTCAATTTGTAAGGGAAATTTTAATTCACTGTGATATAATATTTGGTGATATGTGGTGTTTCATCCTGACTGACTTTATTAATCCACTTAAAGCATTTTTTCTTTTTACTTAAAACTATTTTTCTCTTACTTTTTCTTTAGGTGTAGCTATTTCTCTTGCACTCTTTTGTTCTTTAAAATTCCCATTTCCATCTATTTCCTACAAGCTGAGTAATTTGAAGATACTACACTTGAATAGGATTAAGGAGGATGTTTCTCATCCTGAGGAATATATCTCAGGATATCTCAGAATATATATATCCTGAGAATAGCTGAATTTTTACCTTCATCTATGCCTCTACCTTTGTTTCTTTTTTATTTTAACTCTAGAAGATGGATGCAAATTTGACAACTATCTTTTGATACAGCAGGTGATTATTGTGGTTTGGGAAATGGCCCAGTGTGAGCTGGTATCTACTTTGAGTCTCTCTGTGCAAATGAACACTTTTGTGTTAACATCCAGAATTGCAGCTACTTCCAATTTTATAATTTCTTCAGGCTGAACTAATGTTCAATTTATTGTTAATGTCAGACCGTAAACCCCTTGGAGGCTTTGAAGTTCCCTATTTATATCCCTTTTAAGAAAAAAACAAAGCAAACCTTACATTTATTCCATTTCCCTCGACCAATGCAGGTTTTAAAAATAGAAAAAAATTACAAATTCTTTATCTCTTTTAGCTAACAAAACATAGTGCTATTTCTGGTCTGGTGTGCTGATTAATGTAATAAAGGATGTCAGTAAAATCTATACTTTGCAACATGTACATCACTTGAGAATAGCAGCAATTTCTTTCACAGTATGATTACAGTTCTCACATCAAGGCTTTTTCTGTTACTGTAATGAGGGAAATGGGGAGGTAAGATCCTGACTTCACGTGACATCGCTGGACACAGTACGTGTCTTTTCATTATTAGGATTGGGGTGTTGCAGATTCAAAGAACTTCAGGTTAAGTTGCTTTACATCAACTGATCTGTATTAAGCCTATTTGCAAGTGCAAATAAAAAGTAATTTGGATCTATTCAGCCTGTTTTCACTGATGGCTGAGATAATTCTCATCAAAGGAGAAATCACTGAAGCCCAGATTGGTTGAATTTGGAAGGGACAGGAAGTCCCTCAAATAATTTGAGGATGTGTGCTGCAGATCAGCTGTGTGTGGTATCTTCCTGACATCAGGAAACTTGCTTGTGTGCATTTAGGTCTTGTAACTTTCGAAATACTGAACAATTTGAAGCAATTAATTAAAATACTTATGCAATTGGTTTGCCTTTGTTTTTTTTTTTTTAAATTGGTTTCAGTAGCAGGCTCCTGCAGTAGATCTCGATTATCTTGATTTGCGCTTACATTACTAAATAAGAGAATTTTAAGTATTTATTCCTTTAGCAGTGATGTTGTTTGTCTCTGAGGCTTTTGTTTCTGCAGTATAGAATCTGAATGGAGCAGAAAGAAAAGCTGCAATAAGTTGCTTAGGAACATGTTGTTCATTTGACTTCTATACACTCTTTCATGCAATTGGTTTTGCAGTGGTAATAGTTGCTTGTTAAAATATAGTAAATAGTCCTGAAGTAGACCAGTAAGACTTCTTAAGCTAAATGGAAGCTCACTCTTAAGAAAAACCCTCTGCCTCAGAAAATTAAACTAGTAAATCACAACTGACATTTACTTGTCTTTTCAGTGGGACAGCTGTGTTGGAGAGTGAACAAACTGAGTGCAAGATGGCTACATATATTTACATTTGAAACTGTCTGACTTTTCCTCCTATTCTGAGTGACTAAGATTAGTGGTAAACTACTTTTCAGAAGATTTTGTTCCACTTCATTGCTAAGAAAAAAAAAAAAAAAGATAGTATTTTCCATTGGCAGTGTCTTCCAGCAAATATTTGGAGATGGAGAAATTGTCCCAAAAGGTTGTGGTTATAAATAAGTGATCTGGACTAACAGCATTTCAGATGAATAAACAATATTGAATTCAGCAGAGGACTGACTTAAATCTGAAACTTGAGAGACTTTGTGTCTTTTGCTGATTTTTCCACAGGCTATTTCTCTGACTGATTGCTTTGAGAAAGACATAGTAAGGTGACTGTAGAGGGCTGACTCTTTCTTAGGGGAGGCCTGTTTCTTCCCATGGCATCCTAGGTTACACCAATTGATAAGCAAATCTTTTTTCAAAGGAGGTTCTGAGTTCATGCATGCACCCTCTATGAACTTCTAAAAATCTCTCTTGTTCACCAGAGAAGTACATAATGATCAATGACTTACGTAGCATGAATCAAAATCTCATTTCTTAGTGTAATTTTCTTTTGTTTGACGATTTTTTGGGGATAGTTCTTTTATTTCTGTGATTTATTCTTCGATCTACTGCTTTTCATAGGTTTGTTCAGCTGGGACAGAGTCAGCATAAACAAGACAAGGGCAGCCAGCAATTTTGTTCAAAACACCCCTTGGATAAGGTCATAAATTTGTAAGTATTCTTCTTTTTACCTTTAGCCTGATTTTGCTTTTGTCATTAGATATCAAAAGTGATCAGGTAAATTTCATGTTAAATTGCTTGAGAGTCACATTTCCATTTTCTTTGCTGCATAAAGGGACTCAATGCATAGCATGAAGAACTAGTTTTTTGGGGTTTTGGGGGGTTTGGGGTTTTGGGGGGTTTAGTTTTTGTTTGTGTTCTTTTGGGGAGTCTTGTTTTTTGTTTTTTAGTTTTTGGGTTTGTATTCAAAAGTCTTAGCAATCCTGAATTAACAGAAAGTGCTAAATCTAATGAGTTTAGAGAGCAATTTCTTCTTGCATATGCTTCACTAAAAAACATTCAAAGTTACATTTGAGTCTTTTTAGTACTAGTGTATAAAAAGGGTCATGGTATTATCTAAATGTCATACTAACATTGAACCAAGTCTTACAATTTAGATGATCAAGTACTGCCTTCCTAGTTGACATCTTCCTGTACTGTAAGCAGCCTAAAGTTTCACCAAGGCAAGGCAGAATTTTATTTACTTCTGTCGCTGGGGTACGTGATCCTTTATCCAACAGCGTGGCCACTTCTTAGAACTGCAAGAGCTTTTCTGCAATCCACTGATTTACAGAAGCCTCAGCTTTGTTTCCTGCACTGCCTCTTGTCCACCCCTCTGTGCTGGTGAAGTGAGGAAACCTTGAACACAGCATTTATACCTAAGTAGGGAGAGAGACTGGGTGACTCTCAGTTGGGCTGAGAAAGAATGACATGAAACAGATGTAAGGCTGAGATACTGAGATATGAGATGATACTGTCTAATAGCAGTGTTTAGTCACCTGGTATTAATACATTTAAAGTGTTGATACCACATTTGTAAGTAAATGAGGCTGTAGTTTTGTAATAAAACATGCCTAATGGGTATTTAAAGTAGAAAATTAGATTGGCAAACTGTAAAACTGTTTTTCAATATGAGGGAGCAAGCCTCAATGTTTTAAATGGACGTGTTTATTAAGAAAATATTTTGTAAGAAGAAGAATATTTTTGCTATGGATGAGGCCATTTTTTTTTGTAATTGCAGAATCTCCAGCAGGTAAGACAGTGTAGGAAATAATAATTCCTTTCTTACCCCTTTAAATGTTAATTTTTTTTCCCAATGCTGAGCTGCTGTTAAATGAACACATTAAAGAGAGTCTCTACACAGAATTCTGGTAGCTTTGGGATAGTCAGATGTTAATTTTTCTCTGTAAGTAAGTGTTTTGGGGTTTTGTTTCTGAATATAGAAGGGTAAAAGTCATAGGGCACTCTGCCTCCTGTCATTCCTTCTCTGGAAGTCATATAGATCATGTCTCCTTTGCCAGTTCTACCAAACATGTTCCTCTGTGCACATGAGAGAGGAAACAGAATATCTTAAAGTTGGTAATTTCTTTTTCATTACAGTATATCCCTAGACTGCTTAAAAATTTTCTTTGGGTTTTGTTCTGTAACTTTTTAAAAATGTTTAAATACTGTTTGGATGGTGACAGATTGTTCTTTTAGTTAAAGTCATAAATGTAGCCATTCTTAAAAAGCATGTTGTTAAACTCTGAAACAAGGAAGCTTTCTCTTACTGAGTTTGAATTGCTGCTCTGAATCAGAAATTTCCTTGGAGAATACTAACTTTTTAGAGATAAAATAGAATGAACATAAGTGTACTCAAGATTAGACAGAGGGAGGGCTTTCTGTAACAGCAGCCGAGGTACAGCTTACGCTTGTTTCCCAAGGAGCTCTTGAAGAAATTGAAAAATTATACTAACCTATATTAATTTGATGTTAGATGCCTTTTAAATTAAAAAATAAATCTGACTAATTTAATTCTCCAGTTGTTGCTTCATATGATACAGTTGCAATCAAACCCTAGTTCTTTTTAGAGTAAAATTAAGTACTCAGTCTAAAACTTTGGTTTCATGTCAGTGGTGAGATATAATACGTAATTTAGGCTTAGGTGAGTTGTCTTTTCCACACTTCTCAATAAAATCTTTTTTAGTAACCCCACATTTCAGTCTTAAACACTTGAGCATTCTAATCAAGTACATGAAGCCACTAAAAAAGAGAACTATTTCTTATTTTAATAATGTTGCTGCAGTGATATTTATGAATTCAAATATGAATTGTATAAATACTGAAGAGAAGGTTCTGGCTTAAATTTAGAAACTATAAGTAGAGACTAGAAATAAAAAATGGGAACTTGAACAGGGACTAAAGTGATGCAGTGAAATAATACTGAAGTTGAGTAGAGGATGTGGAAGGATATTGAAGTTCTTTTTTTTCTTAGAAATTCCATGAAAGAAAAAATGATGGAATTTTACTTAGAGCTAAACAGAGCTGGACTACTTTTAGCACAATCTATTATAATGTGTATGAAGAGAGACTGTAAGTACTGTAGTGTAATTACTGTTGGCTGACACAATGCACCTGTTCCTAATTCCCTAATATTCATATTGGTAGGATATAAACAATACTGTTGTAAAAATGCACTCTCAAAACCTTTTCAAATGTACTTCATAAATTCATCTAGGAGTACAAGAAACTTTATTCCCTCCTGAAAAGAGAATTAAGTGTTTTGATTTCCCTGTAGCACAGAAGAAGGGTGTGGGCACGCATAAACATCCTTATACTGAAGCGTGGCTGGTGCGTACATCAGGGTCCGAGCTGTCTTCAGTGCCTGTGCTTCAGGTCAGGTCATGGAATGCTTTGGGTTGGAAGGACTCTTAAAGATCATCCAGTTCTTCAACCCCCTGCCATGGGCAGGGACACTTTCCACTAGACCACGTTGCTCAAAGCCCCATCCAGCCTGGGCTTGGACACTGCCAGGGATGGGGCAAACACGACTTCTCTGGGTGACCTGTTCCAGTGCCTCACCAACCTCACAGTGAAGGATTTCCTCCTGCTGCCTAAATTAAACCTGGCTTCTTTCAGTTTAAAGCCATCCCCCCTTGTCCCATCACTTCATGCCCTTGTAAAAAGTCCCTCTGCAGCTCTCTTGCAGCCCCCTTTAGGCACTGAAAGGTGCTGTCAGGTCTCCCTGGAGCCTCCTTGACTCTATGCTGAACAACCCCAACTCTGTCAGCCTTTCTTCATAGGAGAGGTACTCTAGCCCTCTGATCATCTTTGTGGATATTGCTTAGGATTCAAACAAGGTGAAAAAGTATATTTTGTTTACTTTTTAGATATACTTCAGAGACTTGAGGAGAACTAATCAGTGTTGAAACAAATGCAGTGGCTTTCTGGTGATTGCTATGTGTCTGAGAGCTAATCCACATCCCCATGCACTTTTCCACAGAAGTATGGAACATCCTCATTATAACTGAAGGTTTTAACTATATCTTTTACTGTAGAGACAATGATACTCTTGGTGAAACCATAACACCAGGAAGCCTACTCACAAGTGGGATGAAAATAATTGAAAATTGCATGTCAAGGGTGCTGTCCTTCATGACATAAAGTTTATGCTCCTATCTACAGCATTTTCTCTGGGAGGCCATAAAGCTACAGGTCTCTGGGGAAACCTGATAGCCAAGTTATAGATAGTGTGCTGTACTTCATGACTATTGTAAGATATTAAACTTTTTAAGTAGAACAGATTTTTACATTAATATGTTAGAGGAATAATTTTTAATTAAATGACTGGGTAATACAAGCACTCTACAAATAGTTACAGCTTAATACAGGGTTATTAATCAAAGTTGGCACACATGAACATGCAGTTCTTTCAATATATTTTTATCATGTTGATGCAAGTAGGAGTAAAATTGAGATTTGTTTATTAAATGCTCAAAATAAAATGCACTTTGCTGCCCAGCTTCCATTGTACCTAAGGAACGGATTTTTGAATCATTAGTGCTTTAGAAGTGTCGTATCTTTAGAAACCAATCAATAAATAGAGAAGGCATCAATTTAGTGTAATGGCTCTGTTTTGTTCTTTTACTTAATTGTGCACTTGCTAGTGGACCAGGCAGACCAGTTATATTTGAGTAAGTGACATCTTTGTTGTTAGATAGTGACATTGATAAGTTAGTACAGTGTGCTAGTGTCAAATGCCACTGCTAGAGTCTCAGCTTGGATGCTTCACACTGATTAAACAAGTACTGCAGAAACTATGGATGCTTTGGAAAACAATTACTTTTAAAGTGTCTAGACTAAGGTTTTTTACCTTAGTCTGAAAACAACCACCTTAAATAAATTAGAAGTGATAATGAGAAGAAACCATCACATTGCTGAGAAAAAAAATTTTAAGTTTTAGTGTATGCAGCCAAACTCTGTGGGGGATCAGTGATTTTATTGTCTCAAGTTCAATAGTATACTTGTATAAGTAATTCTGTCTTTACAGTCAAAGAGTAATCAAATGAATGTATGGTTATGCAAAGTTGAAATATAAAATTGAAAAGTATTACTTTAATCTGGAAACCTTTTTGTTTTATATACTGTATTCCAGTTGTAGTGGAATATTAGGCACAGTATATCCTGCGTGACATGCTGCAGTAATTTTTTAAGGCTAATGAACTGTCACGTGATGAAACATGAAAAATACAACATATTTTACTGAAGTAAAAGGCTGAAAAATGAAGGAACAAGAGGTTTTGGCAGTTTTAATTGAGATCCTCATTTAGAAACAGTGTCAAACATTAGTTTGTGCCCATAATGCAAGTAGGAGTTTATTAGGGCATTTTATTTATAGAAGGGCTTTCCCTTTACTTAAGTGTTCCAGTTCTTACTTGGTTTTTTACCTCCAAAAGATGAGATTATACACATAAAAATAACTTCTTTTCTCCTGAAAAGCACACAGGTAGTGAGTCATGACTGTGGCTTCTGTAAAATATGGCAATGATGCTAATAACCGAATCTTCATTGCATTTGGGCTCGTTATGTTTGCTTTATGAAACAGTGAGCTTTGACAGTAAGTTGCCATTTTACTTTCTTACCTGAGAAGTTTTGAGCCCAAAAATATGTGTATATTATGATTCAAATATGTATTGATTGGATGAAGAAGATTTTTAAAGAATTTTCATAAAATATCTGAGTGCTGTTGCTTATAATAAATTGTCCGTTTCTCAATAATTAGATGGAAATTTCTTACCTAATTAATCCTTTCTGTGGGTTGGCTCAGAGTTTAATCACTTGTTATAATTGCTACTAAGTGGATAGCTCAATGAAGTCTTTCTGTTACCTGCTATAATGCATGGCACAGATCTACTTTAGCTGGGGTACTTACTGACCGTAGCAGATCTGAGGAAGGATGAAGAAATGAGGGCAGGGCAAAGGGAAGTGAGAACGTATTCTATAATGGGATTAATGACAATTTACCTAATTACCCTACTTGGAAAGCTGGGTCTTACAGGTCTGCAGTAGTGATAAAAATCTAGGTAAATGAATCATCTACTGGGAACTTGCCCTCTCATTGACTCTCCTATATGTTTCAAGGAAAAGAAATACTCCTCTCTCTCTGTGGAAAATTTTCACCTAAAACTCCAAATATTCTGCATGTTTGGTTTTTTCCAGAATACCCATCTCCTCATTTTCTCAAGACAATATTTATGAAGTCCAGCCTCCAAGAACTGATAGGAAATCAATAGAGATTTTCCATGCACACATTCAGGCTGGAAGAGGAAACATGCAGCCCCTGGGAAGAGATGACTTCCTCATGTACAGAGAGTACATTCGAAACAGATACATGTAAATCCAAGCTGGATTCTCCTGCCAAATCTACTGTACTGATAAGTCACAATAATAATTTTAGAAAAGAAATCTAGTTTTGTTCTTTTGCAGTAATGAATTTATGACTAACTTTTATATTTATTACTCTTTACTGTTATCCATTTATTATATTGTGCTTTAAGGGGAAAAGGTGGTTTAATGTCTTATTTAAAAGGTTATTTAATCTCTTTTTAGCTGAAAGTGTATCCTAAGAGACTAAGTGAATCAGAGCACCCAGAGTCACTAGAGAGTATGTAGCAATTTGTGGCAAAGAAAATATGGCATCTTTAGTTTTTTTATATTAATTTCTTACATTGTTATGTTTGCTAATAAAACTGAAGTGATTTGTACACAGGAATCAGAAGAGAATAGTTTTCTTCCTCTTTCTTCCGTGACAGAAAAAATCTTTTACAACAGAATATTTTCTGGTATTTCTTGAGGTTTTTAACAAAGTGAGTGCTAGAATGACTGCTTGCAATTTTCTGCTTTCTTAAGCAAAAGTGAAAAATATGTGGCTTATGTCAAAATCAAAATTTGCATCGACACTGATAAACTTTTTAACCTTAATGTGTGTCAAAACTAATCTCACTGCTGCTAGTAGCTACAGAAACTGTGCCACGTGCTGCAGGGTGAAGATGGCTTGTGACTAATTATCACAGGTTTCTAGTGGGAGTCTGAGGAGAGCCCCATAATGACTGCATCTGCAAATGAGGGAATGTTCTTCACATTCCTGGGTTTGGACACCTAGGGAGTGCCAAACAATCCTGTCATTCTTCTGTATGACAGGCATTATCCTTTTGAAGCATACTCTTCCCATCCCTGTGTTTGTACTCCTATGAGATGCCTTTGGGTTCAAGCCTAGAGCCTCCAGGGAAAGTGGTGTTGGTAAATGACCAGATCAGCTGGGAAGAGGAAGCAGTAGTTGGGTTAGGCAAGACTGAACATCATGTCCTGTGCTGGGTAAGAGGTAAAGAGGCAGCAGGTGTCTAAATAGGTTATTTTGGGCTTGTGAGTTAAACATAAAAAGGGAGGGAAGGGAGGGAGGGAAGAAGCCTACTATTTGCAATTGCAAGCTAAAATTCCCAACACTTTGTAGCCCTTTGCCTTGAAGAATACTGACAGTATCAGCAGCATTCTTGACAAAACATTTTATTCCACAAGCTTGTACAGACCATGTTTCAGGATTTTCTGGAATAGTGGAATAACTGTTTTAGGGATGTAGCCAACTGCATGTAACAGGTGTAGAGAACATGTTTGTATTCACAGTAAATTGCTTTTCAGGCAGCTACTGTAGATTTGTGGCTGCTCACTGCAAATGTGTTTGCATATCTTTGAATATTTTATGCAGTAAGTTGCACCTCTCTCAGTAATTCAATATAAGAAAAGATGCAGTGGGTAAAGGGAAAAATGGTTTCATGTGAAACAAGTTTGCCCCAGGGAAGGGCTTACATGCAGTCAATGAGAACATGGTACTTTGAGCTACCAAAGCATTTTGGTGTCCATTCTCTTTTGTTAATTGTTTTGATCCAAATGGTTGTGTTTTAGGAGATGCAAGAATGAAATTTCACTTTAGATAATGATTCATAGCAATTGTCAATGTTTTTTTCTCTGGAAAAATAAACTTGTACTGAATTCTTTTGCCCAATATGAAAACAATTAGAAGGAATAAATGCTTGCTTTGAAAAAATGTAGAGCTGGAGTTCGTGTCTTAATGAGACAAATGCATGCTTTCCTTACTGCACTAAAACTATTGCAAGGAATTTTTTCTAGACTATCACAGACTTTATTTTTGTTGATGATAGATACTGGTAATTTATAAAAGTTACCCTTGAAAGTGTACCACTTACCCACAGATAACTCAAAAGATGAAACTCCCTTTTCAGCAACAAATGATGTTATTACAAAATTTAGGGATAGTAATAATTTTATAGCTCTAGGAGAAAATATGTTCAGCCCTCAGCAATTCAGACACTCCTCAAAGAAGAGGATTAAAGGAGGTTGGTTTACAGTTCTGAGAGCTGAGTGACATCTCAGTGATGGCTTGTGTGATCTACCATCAGCATACTCTTAGGTCTGTTCAGAATGTTTCCAGTGCCAGTGTCAAATTTCAATAGGCTCGTTTAAAGAAAAGCAAGGCCAATGCACAAAGCAAGACTCCCAGCTTAACCCAGAATAGACTTAACAGCCTGAGTGGACCTGCTGCCTAACGCACATAAATGATTATTTAAAACAAAAATACACTCAATCACCCATCTAACAAGTTCAGCTGGATGAAGGACTCCCAAGGTGCAGCCTCTGCATCCACCTACTTTATCCCATTCTTGTGACAATAAGGGTCAGTTCTCAAGAGTGTTAGAAGTTCTCAATAAAGGCATGTATTTCCCTTTCAGAAACAGAAGAAGAAGCGTGTAAAATAAGGATAAACGTGGAAAGAGTGGGCTTTGTTGGCTCTGAAGAGTAACATGGTGCTCTTCTTCACTCTAAGTGCTAATAAACATCTTTAACTTTAAACCATATGGACAAAAGAAATATTTGAGAAATATGTTGATTTTTTCCTCCAGAATATGTTTAGTTTGTTTCAGTGTGCTTAAAGGTTACACTGTGATACAATCCCAAAATGTATACCTGGAAAATAATGACTTCAGGTTCTTTTCCTGTGGAATCAGGAAGCATAAATATCTAATTAGGACTGATTCGGTCATTTCTGTGCCACTTCTGTGCCAATGGATTTTGATGCCTGTCCAACAGCGTAAGCTTTGTGCTGTGACTGCAGGAGCAGCTCTTTTCTGCAGTTTTCATTGGTAGTTTCCCCTCCTTGTGAGCTTTGTGTCCACTTGCAAAACCCACTGACTTTTTGTTCTGTTCCTCTCATTTTCCAGAGGGACTCTTCTGTTTTCCTGAAATAGGACCTTTCAGTGTTCACACAGCTGCCAGGAGGAAGAAGCAAAAGAACTGTGTATAATTCTGGGGTGACACTTGTGGCAGCTCTTTGTTTTGTTTCTGACTTTCTGAGATTTTTTCACATCATCCAGAAGGTTCTCTTGGCTTTCACAGACTCGGGCCAGCCTTCACTTGTGTAACCTCCAAAGCATATGCCCTGCCAAATAGACATGTTTTACAGTCATAGGAAATACCAGGTTCACTCAGGAGATCATTTCATTCTCCATAGGGTTTCACCCTATCAGTAATTTCATGAACAAGTCCAGTTCACTGAGGGTAAAACTGAGGTATGTACGCAGGAGTGTTCCATTTGCTGGCATAGTTTCAATCCAAATGATTGCCTAGAGGCAGACAGGGAGAAATCCAATGTGCTTGGCTTCTAAATGCCTCCCTTTGTCTTGTATATATTTTAGAACCTAATTAAAGTTGTCACTTTTAGAGGTGATTCAGAAGTAATATTAAACTAGTGCATAAAGTTACAAAATATTAATAATAAAAAATCATACATAGAAATTACAACCCTTGCAAATATTGATAATCACCAGTCCCCTTCTGGAGTTCTTAAATCTACCTGCTGCAAAAAAAAACCATTGCAGCTGCTGATCTGTCCACTGGAACCAAGCAAGAGAGTGCTGAGAAAAGGCATGAAAAACAATGTTTAGTGTTAACATTGCTTCTCCAGAAAGACATGCTCTTTGCATGACCCAAGGTTTGACTAGAACATTTATATTCCTTTTTTTTTAAATACATTCATCTTTGTAGCATAGAGAGATAGTGTAATCAAGGTAGGACAGCCAACAGCATGATCTGAACCATCTCTCATGCTCCATTTGCATTTCCCCATTCTAGGTGAGTCGTGCTGCCAGCACTGAAGCCCAGTGTGGTTTGCAATCATTGCAAAACTCCTTCTTGAAGCCAAACTCTGTAGTTCTAATATGCTGTCTTGCTTGTCTTATTACTGATGTATTCTGAGTTGCCATCAATAAGACCATGTGACTTTTCTTAACTTGTTTGATTTTCCACCTACTTCCCTGGAAATACAATGTGGATTACGTAAAGAGGAGAAAATAAAAGGAGAAACTAAAGAAAGTGGTAAGATTTTGACTCTCAATCAAACTTAAACCTTGCATGGAGACATTCTCTTGCAGGCAGAGCTCCCATAATAACTTTTCCCATAATAAAATGAAATACCTTGTGCCATCCTCTTCCTGGGTTTTCCCCAGATCAGACTATTGGATAATTGACTCAGATGCTCACAAGTCTAAGCTCTGAAACCTGATGCTAGGTTTAAGGTTCTACACTGTATTTTGAGGGATTTTAAAATTTTTCTCCACAGCTTGCAAAGGTATTTTGTAGGCTCATGAACTCCCTTCTTAGCAAGAGAGGGATCACTCAGTAAAGCCTTTCCTAAGGGAGGCAGGATTTTAAGGAAGAGTTCGACCAGTTACTGGGTAGAAAATCCTTTTCCCCAGATGCTCTGATAACCTTTCTACATTAAGTCCTAAGGGAGGTGTTTAGGTATTTTTCCTTCTTGTCTCCCTTCTTTCCACATAAATCACAGTCCTTCACAGTGGGATTAACACCAGGGGTGACAAGAGCTGAAATGCATCTCAGTGAGGCAAGGGGGAAGGAAAAGGGCAAATAAGGGAAGAGCTGGAGCTGTCTGGGTGAAAAGAGAGGGTTGGACACAGGTGAGGTGTATTTGAATAAGCAGGCTGAGGCACAGGGAAGAGTAGGTTGGCAGGGGGGCTGCACTTGAGTTGCTAGGAAGTGCAGAAGAGCTGTGCCTGGTCCTGGGCACGCACACAGCGCTCGCTCTCACGTGTGCGGCCGGGTGGGCAGGTGGAGGGTGTGGGGCCGGAGCTCACGGAGCCGCAGAGCCCAGCTCAGTGTGTGAGCATGGCCCAACACGCTCAGGGACACGTGGAGCAAAGAGCTTGTGCTGCTGTGGCAGGGAGGAGCCTGGGTCACAGCACGTGGAAAACAAGTGGCAAGCCTGCCATTGAGACATACCCCGTATCCACATGAGCTCTGACTAGAGTCACAGCAGTCATTTGGAAGACACATGTGCCAAGCCTGATTTGAATTTCCAAAGGTCACATTTCTCATTCTCTGTGTGCCAGGATTCTCGTTAACAAGTGCCTCCAGCTGGCCCTGTGCAGTGTCCTCAGGACATGCTGTTGTAACCGAGTCGTGCACATGGGGCTTCCCCGGAGGCTTCAGTCTCATCTCACTGCTTTCCACTTCTGTAGGAGCAGGGGCTGTGTCCTGCACACACTATGTAGGGGAGCAGATTTTGACCTAACAGGCATGTCCTGCTAAGTGTTGCTCAAAACCTATAGAGCAGCTTTCTGCAGGTGTAGGCTGGTTTGTGGCACCACCTGATTGAATTCTCCCTTACCTGGTGGCAGTGGCATCAAAGCTAGGTAGGCTATAAACAAAGAGAAGGGCTTCCAGTCAGATCACCTCTCCTGGGGGACGAGAAGTTACCCCTCTGCAGGAGTTCATTTCTCCCCATTGTGCCTGCTTGGAGGAGCATACACAAATGGCTTAGCCAAAACACATGCACTTGAAAATCTAAAATTAGATGAGTCCCTCAATAGCCTTTATAAAAGCTGGCAGAGCTATGAGATAAGTAAACAGCTACATTATAGGGTCCCTTACAAAAGGATTTTATGGCTTTAACCTGTCTCATCTACTCCAGACACAGCTAGGTACTCCTCTGGTACAATGCTTCTCTAAAATAAGGGCATGTGCCACCTCAGGGCTACCCTGTGGTGTCAGGGGTAAATGGGACTTCTGATCTGTCACCAGCCAGGCCAGAGAACAGGCTGCTCAGGGTTAGAGAAGCTTGTCAATCATCACTGGCTTTGAGCAAACCAGGATTTTGTCTGTCTCCATTGCTGATGGGTCATGGTGACCTCTCTGCCCATGACTCCTCTCTATTAGGAGCCTCATGCAGGGACCAGCTCTCCTTGTGAGTCCCCTGGGACTCACAAAGCTTAGCTGTGCATCTCCTCTGTCTGCTGACAGCATGTTCTCCATCTGCTGCCTTGGCTTGACTCTCTGATTAACATTATGTTATGGAATGTCTTCTCCAGTAGCATTTATACCATTAGAGGCTCCACAGAATTATCCACTTCCCACTCAATAAATGCTTTCCCTTCAAATGCTGGTTTTGGAAAGTGTTTGCACTGCAGCCTGCTGAGCAAAGGCCATATGAGGAAGTTTCTGAGAGAACTTCACTCTGCCTGAAGCTCAGAAAAGTGTCATTCACCTGAAGATGAGTTATCTGCCTTTTTGATCAGAAGTAATTGGTTACAATTAGGAATCTTCACTTATCTGCCATATGAATACTGCCTGACCCTCATCTACCTCATGTATCCTGCTTTTGGATGTTCAGCACTAAGTGTCCCCCAGATCACTGCATCTGTTGGTCTGTTTTAATCACCACCACTCATCTCCTCCATTTATTAGATGTTGGTGAATTATTATACTCCCATTTATTAAATGCAGAACATACAGTGGTAGCATGAATACTGCATTGGTTAGTTGGTTTTGCAGATGTCCCCTTTAGATTTCTTTTCTTATAACTTAGATAGATGGGGTTTTGCCTGCTCTCATTCTGCATATCATTGCCATTGTTGATTTTATCGATCTTTCTGCACATCTTCAGTATCATGGGTCTGAGCACAGGGTCACAATTCCTGCTCTGAGCAATCACAGAACATCTCTTCACATTCCAGGTCTAGAGTTTCAGATGTGAAGCTGAAAAGTTTAGTCAAGGATGTGTTTCTTGCTAATTGTTCTTCTAGGCGTTAGTTTGTTCCTTCATTGTTTTTTCTGGACTGCACATTTGGACTGATTCAGAACTAGATGTCTCTGATTATATCCCCTGATATTTTCCTTCTTTTAATTTTTTTTCTTTTTCAGTGATTTGGCTGTTAGCTGTGCTTGTAGAAATAGAGGTTGCAGTTCATAAAGGCAGCTAAAATCCTTTCCATGCTTTCAACCATTTGTCGCTGACTGAAATTGCAGCAAGGTCCAAGTGCTGAGAGTGCGGTCCCAAAATACCCTTCTAGGGCCACTTCACCACTTCCTTATAAGAGGAGAGGCTATTGAGAAAAACCCTGAGGAGACATAAGCACAAAGTGTCTCTTTCCCCCCTTTATCAAAGGCTTGCCTCTCACAATTGTCTCAGTTCTCTCCTATTGTCCCCTGAAATCTCCGACAGCTCTTTATGCCTGTGCCGCGCAGGGATCGCCTTGTCCTCTGCCACGGGAAACATTCCCAGCCTCTCCCTGCCTGCATTCTCAATGATAGGAGCATGTTCCAGGCTGAGCATCTCTGCAAGGCTGTGTGTCAGCACAGAGATGGGCCAGCTTGTGTTTGGTCACAGCAGGAAGTGGGAGGTATTTTGAAAGAACATCACTTTTCCCACAGAATTCCCTGAAGCTGAACTGTTTTATTTTCTGTTAGAGCATAAGTTTTCCAGTGTAAAATAAAAATATCATTAAAGCACTGTCAATATTACAACGTGTTTGGTATGGTATGAATTTTTTTCAAAGGAGCTGTTTACCTTGAGCTGCTTATTAGCTTAGTCTGTAAATACCCTGAAAAATATTTATCCTCAGTGTAAGTGCTGTAACTCTGGGAAGGATACAGTTGCATTCCTCATAAGCATAAGATGTTTTTCAGCTTCTAATTATGGACCAATCACAACACCCCTATAAAGAGATTAATGAGCTTTGATATTTATATGTAATGAATATTTCTCTATTTTTCAGTTCCTTTTTTGTTACTGATTTTTAAAAAAAATTGCCAATACTTTTCAGCGCTGTGGTTTTATAACATACATTTGCACTCAGCTTAGGGTCATTTTGCACGTTGTCCTGTTTGTAACTCTTTTCCCTCCTCTGCTTTGTAGTTTGCTCATGCTGGTATGCTACACTCCATGGTCTCCCTTTCAAATAGTCTTTCAATAACCTTGGGGGGGGTTGGACACTTGCTACTTGATGTAAGGTGCCTGAAAAATTGCTGTTTCTTCAGTCTGAGCAGAACATTCTTCATTTCAAATGACACCAACACAAAGGGAAGTTGCAGCTACAAAGGCTATGATGGAGTTTTAACTCTGGAAAGCCGATGGCAGAAGGAAAGTGCACACATTGCCTGGTCTCTGCCTCATCAAGAGCAACTCACTTGTAAGAACACTGGTATCCAGTGCTAAGTCTTTCTCACGTGGAGCTTTGTGGGAATACTGCTTTGAGTTCAGTGGGAATAGCATCAGGCTTAAAATGTGAGCATAAAAACTTTCTAAAATCTGTGATACATGGGAGGAATTAGGCCATACTTCATATGCAGAGTATTTTCCTCACATTGTACAGCAGCACCAAGTTTAAAGCAGCGAGGTTACAGTTTAACCAGGGGCATCATTCCAGTGACACCCTGAAGATCCTACAGAGTGTAGATGTCTTTTGCTGGCAGTAAACATATTGTTTTCAACCTAGATCAGGCAAGAATAACTGAAAGAATACATTACAAAGCCTATCTTTCATTTACTTATTTTCCTAGGAAATGCAACCAATAAAATAAATTTCCATCAGAAAGGTATTTTTAGAAGAAGTGGCCTCTTCCCTGACCAGACTCACAGCTCTCCAGTCCTTGCTTGCTGTGCCTTTGCTTTCCCACCTTGTTCTTCTTCTCTTCTCATCTTGCCATCTGAAAATTGTTTCTTTCCTGTGCTCATCTAGGCAGAGCACAGTGGCTAGACACCAAATCCACCATTCCTAGGTGGGGACGTAGGCAGGGATGAAAATCTATGGGGGAGCCAGAAGGAAGCAAAAGCAATTGCCCGAAGTCCTGGTGCTGTGTCTGCAGGCACTGCCTTTCACAGCAGGGTGAAAGAAACCTCATGTTCTCCCTCAGTGGACAATTGACAGTTTTGTTGTCTTTCAAACTGCAATTTTGAGAGTCTATTCAGGTGGTCCACAGCCAGCACTAAGTCAGTGGGTCCATGGCCATGGTCTTTATTGCTTCAGACCACACAGCAACCAACAGTGCTGCAAGGTGTGACCTTCTGCACCAACTAAACACAAGGAGAGTGTGAAATAGATGTTTCCTGACATCCTCTGACACAGAGGCCCCAGTTCTGGGATTTTTTTTTTCAAATTCCAGTAGGAGTGTGGTATAATTGTTCTCCCCTTCCTTTTTTCACCATGGCTTCTTCTCACCTGCCTGGTGTTAACAATGCACTTGCTTTCACTCACATATTTACACATTTTTGTCCTTATATCTCCCTGCTGCTCTCTCATCAAGCAGTGCTGGCCTCATGTGTCCCTGGGATGTGCTGCTGGGGAGGGCAGATTCTGGGGCACTCTGAAGTATCCCTGTCCTTAGCTCATGAGTTCTTTGCTATATTCTCTCTCTCCTGTCCACCTGAGGAGGAGGGTGATAGAGTGGCCTTTTGTGGGCAACTGGTGTCCAGGCAGAATCAACCCACTGCTGTGGGAAATGTCAGCAGAACCCAGGAGAAATAACCCAGGTTAAGGATGAATCATCAAGAGTTAATGACAGAAATTGCATCTATTTTTAAGATTACACAACAGGAAAATACTGACCTGCATTTGGTTTGAATTTGAAGTGGTTTGGTTTACCTTTCACTTATTTTGAGCTGAAAATGTGCTTATTTTAGCGTGTTTGTCCTGCAGAATCTGTGACATTGTATCCATCATCCATTGTACACAGTGCACATAGGCATTATAATTACCACAGCATACAACCTGTCACAGTCCCTGTGCACCTTCCTCTGAAATGTATCCCAGGATTGTGCAGATTTATGAAACACTCAGAGGCACATGCATTTCAGACTGTGCTTGTGTTTCCAGCTGTCTTCTCAGCAGCAGCGTAGGTGGCAGTGACATCCATGATGCTTCCCTGATCATTTCCAGAGTCCTGATTTTGGTTGCTATACTTTTGCTGAATTTCACTCCTTGGGCTGAAATTTTTTATGGCAGGACAGCAAGAAATTCAAGAGTTGCTGTTGTTTTCATGTTGTTGCTCCAACATATGTTACTGTCTGCCACGAGGAAGACAGGGTCCACCCTCTGTATATATGTTAGATATATAACATCATACACATATTAGATATTATATTTATGCTGTACTACAATACACTATCCTGCACTATGCTGTACTATAATATGGTTTTTAATGTGTTTATATCATTCTAATCCAAACTAGATAAACCTTTGTTTGCCCTAGCACTTTATGAGAGGAGCCAGATGAGCAGCCTTTCAACGGGAGAGTTCTGTTTGTTCATTTGTGTGAGTCCCACGTCATTGCTGGAAAAGGAGAAAAAAAAAGCCATTTTAAGATCTCCCACGTGTCATGTAGCCTTGATTTAGATCCTGAGGGCTCTGTACTATGGATATTTCTGTCAGTGGTGCTGCCTAAATACCTACAAACAAGCATGCCCTTAAGTGCTTTGTTGATGGAGGTCCAGAGCCTTTGGCAGCCTCCTGGGCAGAGCCCTCTCCCTCTCCTCCCTGCAAGGCACAGGAAGAACTCAGCTATGTCCTTCACTCATAAGTATTTTTAAAAATTCGAGAGAGGGGAGAGAATGAAACCAAACCAATTGATGGGAACTCCTTAAAGGGGCATTTCTGTCTCCTTTATCCTCCTCTGACCACCTTTATGTCCTAGCAATTATACTGATTTTGGTGGCACAGGCTGCTCTTTGACCTAAACCCAGCAGACTGAGGCCATGACTGAAATCAGTGCACATGCTCACAAACTGACTGAAAGTAACTTGAAGATGACTACAGGGAAGGCCAAAATCCATCTGAACTCCAAAGATCCACACCATGGTCCTGAAGGCCAAGCCAGTGAGTATATCTTTTTCTAAATACACTGCTTTGAATCCTGTTCAATTGGAAGAAGGGAATTTGACTGTTTTGACCATTAGAAGAAATGTCCAGGCCATACAACAGCTGCCTTTGGCATGGTTTGGGTTCCCTGAACACCATGCATGTATTTCTGGGGGTGATTTTCCACATAAAGAGGCAGGAGTGCTCCCAGGTGCAGACCTCAAAGGCACTTAATGCAATGCATAGTGTGCAGTGAGAGCTTCAAAGGATGGAAGCATCAAAGAAAACCTCTGCAGCTGCTGCTGACTGCAGCAAATAGATGAAAAGACAGTATCATGAGGATTCTCCTTATTTTTTACTTCTTAACAGGGGATCAAGCAACTGATCAAAATTTCACCTGCACTGAAGTGATGGACTAGATCACAAAAGACTGATATTTTTGCAAGCTGACTGTGTGAATTGGTTTTGAAGCCCAGTTCTTAAAGCACTGCCCTGGCACTGTAGGAGAAGGGGGTGCACTGGCATCCCTGGAAATGAGGCAGGGTTAGCCCTGAGGAGGTGTTGAGGAAGGTGCTGTCAGCACAGTTACAGCAGGGAGGGACTAACAGGCTAGCACCCACCTAATAGAAGGGAAAAGATGACCAGAATCAGCATTTAATAAGTTTATTCAGCATATTTTGAACTCAGCTGCCCTATTGATGCTTTTTTTTTAAAATATCATAGACTTGGAAATAATAGCCTTTATTTAGGTGCTTATATTGAGCCATATCAGCGCTGCATGTTCCAGTATTAAGGCTTTGAAATGGATATTTGATATGAGATGATTATTTGCTAAGCCATCAGGTTCAAAAGTAGATTTTTTTGGAAATAGGCATGACCAGAGCTGTTTTTTAAAAGTGACCTGCAAACAGCTTTTTAAAACTCAGCAGCTTTGCCTTTCACAGTATGCTGCCTCATATTGACCAGCAACTGAGTTTATTTCTGAGTACTGATGTCCTCAATTCTTGATGTCCAGCAACTTCATTTTCTGTGTTTTTCAGGTGCCCTCCCTGTGACTTTGTGAGAGAAACATATTTAGGAATTGATAATATCATAAACTATATCATGTTGGTTACAGTTCAGTCTTCCTTTTGAATTTGGCTTATGCTAGCAGTCAAGTACTCCAAAAGAGTATTTTGTGTGTTTTGGTGCTAAAAATAAATGACTGTGTAATGAAAGACATTGTATTTAGCATTAAATTAATGCTAACAGTAATTAAAATGTATTCCTAAATTCTTTAGCTTGGATTTCTGGTGACTCACCCAGTGCCTTTCACTCCATATCTGGATATTTTTGGAGCATGGATGAATTCCAAGTATGAAATCTCAATTTAGACAGGGCAAAAAGCATAACAGCAGGTTGGGGAAGTGACCAAAATAAGGGCAAATTTATATTCTTCATCAAGACTAAAACCCACTGAAAAACCTGCCCTGGGATAGCCATGACCCAAAAGCTCTGTTCCACCTTGTTATCCCTCTGTGTAGCTGCTAAGAAAGGTGGTATCCATGGTGTTGACCTGCAAAACTGATGAGCCCATGTTTGCTTCTGTGGCTAAATATATATATGTAAGGCCATAATTTCCACTCACCCAGAACAAGCAGGTAGTTTATCAACACTTCTGAGCCTGCAGTCTGGGGCTTGAAGTTTTAAAACCCTAAGTGGTTTGGAGTCCACACCTTGCCAGTGTGATTAAGGTGGTGGTACCTGTGTGGGGCTTACTGGTACAGCAGAGTTATTTTATTAAGTTCCTTCAGTATCCAAACAAATTCCACATCTCTGCTTCCTTCCCCACAATCTGGTCTGAAATAACTTTGATTTCTTAAGCAGCAAAGCTTTCAGATCTTGATTTTCTGCAGAGCTTTGCAAATGGCTGAGGTATGATCTGTGGGAACTTGGTGGCACAAGGAGCCAGGTGAGGTCTGGGAGCAGGCAATGGGAGAGCATGTATGGAGGTTTGCTGTCTCTTGACATCTGCTGCCCAGATGGAAATCCAGTTATCCCCATGGCAGAGTTTCAGGTTGTCCATCTGTAAGAGGCTGTAGAGAAGCAGCTCCTGCATTTGGAGAGGTCCAATGGAGTAAAAAGCCAAGTGCCCAAGCAAGCAGTTGGTTTTTCTGTGCCAGTCACCTTTCCATCACATTCCTCCCCTTGGTCATCAACTATCCTCTACAGTCATTCAGCTGTTCCAGGATTTTTTAAAAGTCCATGGATTTTTTATTCCAGGAAAGGAATAAAAATGGAGTTGTGTGTTAGAAATGGAGGCATCTAATGCAACCCAGGAGAGCATCACTGGACTGGCAACTCTGATAATGTTCAGGTCCATACTAGAGGCACATATCCTCACTATTACAGGTTAAATCAATTAGATCACTTACTGGTTAGAGTAACCAAAATGTGGCTTAACAGTGAGTATTTTTAGAGGAAGGTGAGATATAACCAACAAAGAAAACAACATTAGAAGGCTCTCAGTGCACAAAAAAAGGGCTTGTGCTTACTTTTGACACTGCACGTGAACTCAAAACCAGCGAAAAGGATTACTGTAGTTGTCATTACAGCTACACTAAGTGATGCTTCCCTGGAAATCAGCTTCCTGTCTTTTTCAACCCAGACCTGAAATCTTCCCCCACCCACAGAGCAGGGCAGCAGCTGGTCATGCCATGAGGATATGTGGGAACACAGGACCGGCTCATCTCTAAAGTTGCACTGGAAACTTCCAGATAAATTAACAAAGATTAATTTTTTTTCACACTGAGAATCCAAATTAATTTAGAATATTGTCTGATCTTGATGATCTACAAAATGTCTTTAACTAGAGATCAACTCTAACCCTTTGGGCTTTTAAAAATAAATATTTCTACGCCTTTAGATAATAAACACAAGCAAAAGCCATATTAGCATTTTAAATGTTGAAAAGATAGCAAGCATCATTTTTTGAGAGCTCTTACAAAGTAACTGGGTTTTTACATCTTTTTACTCTCACAAGGACTTCACAACAAGGTTTTCTGAAATACTTGGTTTAAATACCAAGGTTACTAAACATTTGAGAATAGTATCTGAGCGCAAATGGTGGTGTTCTTTCCCTCAATTAATAGTTTTTTGTGAGATACATTAATGTAAAGTGCCAGTGTTTTGAAATGCAAAGAGAAGTGATGCTCTCTCTGAATTTTATTTGGCTAATGTGTAACTGCAAATAGCAGAAAGTCAATAAACAAGAAGAGCTTCAGGGCTTATGGAAATCGCTGACTCATGTTTGATGATACAGAGGTTATCCAAAAGCCCCGGGGTCTGGGATGAAGCAGGCAAAACACAGTGAAGTTTGCTGTGCAGCATCCTCCCACAGCACAAATGAAACATGGATGGGACAGCAATGTTGCCACAAATCCATTCCTCTGCAGGGAGCACAGAGGGAGAGGGCCTCTGCTTCCCTTCTGGCACCACCTGCCTGGTGAAAGGTGGCACTGAGGGGTGGACAGTGAAAGGGGGGTCTCCCAGCCTCCACGGGTTGTATCTCCACTCCCAGCTGTATCACTGGCATGAGGTTGGACCCCGTTGTTGTGGGGCTGTGCTGCTGAATTTTTTTTTTGGCTGATCAGTCAGCTTTTGGGTTTGTGCCTGTAAAGTGAAAAATCAGGATCTTGCAGTCACTGTGAACCTCACGTAGTGCATTGACTTCTCATGGGGATCTTCCTGAAGAGTAGGACTCTCTTTTTCTCTCTGTATGCATGGCATGCAGATGTGTGTATGCATGCATGTAAATAAGGCCTAATAATGCCATTAAATTAATTCCTCCTGTTGCTATGGGAACACATACTATTGACTGAAGAGTGTGCAGCAGAAGTAGGTGCTATGGCCAATATCAGAGCAGACCTTTGGATTTATCCTTTGAAACTTTGGGGCTTTTTCCCAAAGCAGACTGCAAAAAAATTTAGCTGGAGCTCCTGAGGCTGGGAAGTGCAAATTAGGAATTGTTGATCTTTTCCCAGCTTGCAAATGAACCAGTCTTCACACCTAATATTAGCAAGCCCCACCTGGCACATCAGCCTGTGCCTGGGGCTGGTTCCCAAGGAGATGAGCAGTGGGCTGGCAGGGTGGCAGTAGCATCAGCTGGCAGTGCTGAGCATTGGCTCCTCCAGTGATCCACTGGCCCGAGGGAGAAAAATCTCAGGCACCCAGACCCACCCGAGGAGCAAAGGCTTGCAGGGCACCTAAGGATCCCAAAATCACACTCCACCATGCCAGGGAGGGTTTTCTCCTGAACTGTCTGTGCTTTCAAATCAGAGTCCCCTCACTGGATGGCAAAGGGGTACAAAACCAGTGGGCACAATTTTGAAGTGTCATGGTACAAAAGCCTGGTGGTGAGGAACCCTCTGCTTTGACCACCACCACTGCCTGCCAGGTTATTAGAAAATAGCAGCAACAACAGTAATAATAGTTAGGAGACATCAGGGTTTTTTGGGTTTTGGGTTTTTGGTTTAGTTATTTGTTGGGGTTTTTTTTTTTTTTTGAGTTTTAACAATGTTTCTGGAACTGCATCTGCAGGAGCTCCCATAGAACAATCTGAATGACATCCAGTTGGCATCAACATTTCCACCATTAAACTCACAGTCCCAGGCACCACATCACACTTTGGAAAACTGGCCACTTTTAAAGCCCTGAATATACATCTGAGTGCTTGGTATTGCATTCTGTTTGCACAACATAAATGTCAACACAGCCTGACCAGGGGTACCTAGGCAACAGCTAATTTTGAGGTCAGTGATTAACTCTTCTTTGTCCCAGTGTAATTTACCATCAAATTATCTCCAGCTGAATATAGCACTTTCTGGATTAAAAAAGGTCTTCTTGCTATTTTAAGACACTGAGAGCCTTTATTAATGGTAGCAAGTGATGTTTGCTGCATTTTCTCCTTGTCCAAATACGGATGTTCACAAGAGGAGCAGTCTCTTAGTGACCCCCACTCCAGTATTCCCAAGAAGAGGAACCAAAGGCTGAGCTCAGCCACTGCACACCATGCTGCAGTGTTTGTGGCCACAGAAGGGAGCAATCAATTTTTATTTTCTATAGCACCTATACACACCTTCTTGATTAGATAAAAAGTGGATGCTACCAATTAGCACATATATCAAGAGTGAAGTATTGATGCTCAACTTGGGCTTTGCTCTTTCCCTCCCTACACAGAGCACATTGTTACCTTCAGTTTTTCAAACTCCCTCATTTCTTTATTTAACCTCTAGCTAGTGACCCAACCCATAATTTTGAGTTTAAAGCTCTCCATTTCCTAGCACTATATTTCAAACCCATATTTCTACCTCATAAGGCTTTTTGGAAATAACAGTGAAAAACCTGACGTATTAGGAGGTCCTTCTAGAGCTTGTGTCAAGAACCAGGCCCTTCTGCAGGGATTACAGAGGTGAAACAATCATCCTTCTGCCTGGAAAACTACTTATTTGTGATCTACATCAGCATGAGCATTTTTATGGAAGACTCCAGAGCTATGGACATTACACCATGGGGTCCCTGCATCTGGGGCTGCCAAGCTGAGCATGGGTTCACCTGTGGAATGGTAAGGAGGAGAACAAGTTGGATGTATTTTGTATCCACGAAAAACAAGTTGTTTGTGGATTTTTCCCAGCCTTTCCTCTGCCTTGGGAGACGTAATCATCCCTGCCCCTATGCTCTGCCCTGTAAGCACCCTGCAATGCTAATAACTTCAGCCCTGCCAGCTCTACCTTTGGTTTTACTATTGTAAAGCTGACATCACCAGGAGGCAAAAAAATCCCAACCAAACAAACAAAAGTTTTTTGAGAATTTGCAATTCTCTGTTACTGACACAGCTAAATATTCATCAATTTGTTTCTTGCTGGCAGGCACCCAGGCTGTTGAGCAGTAACTGGCTTGTTTTAGACTTGCTTTAATTTGTTCTCTTAGAGGAAATGTCTTCTCTAAGGTTTGCCAAGCTGACAAGTAAAGAAATATGAAACTATATTTGTATCTGGAAGACTCATATAAAATATGTAAAGAGCTAAACTTTATAATAACAAGGGTGTATATATATGTAGATGCTATTTGTTTACACCTGAGTTATTAGTGTCTCTGGGTAATATCTAATTTGATATATAATATATTTGGCTGGGTTGTATGGATCTGTGCCTGTCATGCCAAATTCCCAGGCCAAGCACCCCAGGACAACATTCCCACTGGCAGGCTTGTTTTCTCCCCATAACATGCCCCACTGCTGAAGGTTCAGCCTTCCTCTCTGAAGAAGAAAGCAGCAGCTCTTTGCCCACTTTCCTGCCATTAACAGAAAAGATCCCACCTGTTCTGCTATGTCTTTTTAGGATGTAATTTTCTCAGATGCCTGGGATTTCTTGCAGTTTAGTGACTCAAGGCCACCCAGTGTTTCTTGGCTTCCACCCTGTAATTAGGGAAATCAGTTGAGCCCTAGAAGAAATTGCCTATGAAGATCAGACCAACTTCATCATTGAAATTTTAAGGGCAATTTAAAAGTGTTTTTTCAAGGGCAAATTGGAAAACCAGCTACAGGGGATAGCTTGAGTACAGTTCATTTTGTACTGAGGCTGTGTGGAGATGTACCAGAGCAAGCACAGGAAAGAAAGCCTGACTAGAGCCTCACAAGGTGAGTGAAGCTGGAGATTTGCTCCTGTCTCAAACTGGATGTTCCTGTATTACATGCAGTAGCTGCTTAATATGGTTGATGGCCCAAATTTTAGGTGGGTCATAATTCATTCCTGTGGGAGAGATGTGGGGCAGAGAATCAGACCTCTCGTACCATTTCCACAGGGACTTGTTCAGTCATTACATGAGTATCTCAGGAGCTGTGTCTGGGCAAATGTTCTCTCCTAGATTTTATAAAAAGGAGTGAATAAGCCCCACTTGGGTCTCTACAAACAAAGACAGGAGTACAATTTTTGGGAAAGCATTCTAGATCCTTCTTGGGCAGAAGTGCAGAACTGCTATCTCAGCCCATCCCTCTGGCCAGACCCAAGGTTGAGCTTATTCCAGTTTCCAATTGGATCCTATTCTGAGCTCTACTTGCTCAACAGATCCTCAGCATTTCGATTCCTGGCTTAGAAATAGATATTTTCCCATTTTGGGAAGGTAAATACCTTACTGTTTTCCCCAAGCCCTTTATAGGGACTGGCCCACAGGGACACTTCTGTGCTGCAAGCAGGGAAATTACCCATGGGTGATGATGGGGCTGTCTTCTTGCAATTTCTAAGAAAGCAATTTCAGACAGGAAGATGGGCATAGTGCTTTTTCCACAATGAAATTTATTTTTAGCTTGCATTCTAGTATCTGAAAAAAATGTTCTCAAATTTGCTATTAACTTAAATGAAAGATATCTATCTACACCCTCCTGTGTAGGCACTGTTCATCAATTAATAGGATCACATGAAACAACAGAAACCAGTGTTTTTTAGTTATTTTAGCGAAATAAATTTGCAGTTTCTTTTTACAACGCTGCAAAACAACATTTGTTAGGTGAACTCTGGAGTCCTTCTCTTAGATTTAATTTTAGGCAATTTAAAGGCCTGTTTGAAGCTTTTCAAAAACTTGAGCAAAAAGGTTTTGAAAAAGTTTAGAATAATAAGAACAATAAAAGACCTTGTTCCATTGCACTTGATGACACATCTAGTGATGAATGACCTTTGTTGCTGCTGCTTTCTTTCCATCAACAGAACAAGCAGGGCAAGGAAGAAAAGGCTGCAAAATATGTGTATTTAGCTCCAGTTGATTCATCACTAATCTCTAGAAATAAATAGAGTGGACCAGAGGTTAACTTTTCCAATAAGGGTAAGCAGTGATCATACAAACCCATGTGCAGCTCTTTCTACATCCAGAGTTGCTGGCCTAAGTTACTCCTTTGGAAGCCAAGCCAGCTCCTCTGCCTTAGCCTGGCTGGCTGCTGGCAGTGGGCTGATAGATGTGGAGATTGCTGAGCACATGCATTGATAGCTCTCATAGTAAAAAAAACCCCCAAAAACCAAAAAACAAAAAAAACCACCAAACATCTCTGGGTGGTGAACACTCAGAAAAGCCGTCTCTCTCTGACTAAGCTTAAGAGGTCAAAGCTGCACCCAAATCTCATCCTGTCTGCAGTGGGAGTGGAAGGAGGATGAGGAATCAAAGTCTGGAACCTTGCCACTGTCAGCCAAGGGCAGAACCAGCAGCTGCTGAAACTGTGAGTGGGGCAGGGCCAGGGGAAGTTGGGTGGGAATTCTTCCTCAAAACCAAAATTTCAACCTAAGGTTCAGCTTGAATCCATTCCTGATGGCTGGTATTTGTTACATTATTGAAAGCGGATTTTCACCTGCTTATGTGAAGTTTGTCCCTGTACATTCTGCTGGTGAGTCAGAGACCACACAAGATGCAGCACCATTTTCAAAAGCACCCATAAAATCCACTGAAGAAATGCAGCCTTTTGAATGTAACAGAGTGAACCAAGATTTTCAACCCAAGCATGTGGTAGAAAAAGTATGACAGTTGTTTTCTTGCGTTTATGCAGACCCATGTAGCCTTACTGTGCAAGTGAAACAGATTTTACAGACATGCAGGCTGTTTTCTGAAATGCATTTTTATGAGGGGCACAGCAGCCAAGCAGCTGGAAACTTTTCATAAAGGAGTGGTGGCACCATGAGTGCTCCATCAAGAAGCACAGCCAAGGTCCATGTGGGAAACACGATGTGTGGTGGACAAATGGATTGTGGAGGATGAGACTGAAATTCTCAATGGTGTTTGAACCCCTCTGAGGTTTATGTCACCAGTAGGTTTTGCAATGTGGCATGTTTGCACCTGTCCAAATATGAAGGATCAAGCAGAGGGTATCATTAGTAAAAACCTAGAAATTGGTGTCACCAGGTGACTCAACTGAGTTCACCAAGTCAGGAAAATGATAAACTTGAAGAAGTGCCTAAATGGATTGCTAAGGGCTTAAAACATCTTTTCACACCAGCTGCATAGATATCTCTGAAATGCCAGTGCTGGTTAGCTCACCATCTGTGTTATTCCCCCCTCTCTTCCCCTCCTCCTGCCTTTATTTTAAGGCTTCTTTTTGTTGCGAGAAGAAAAATGTCTCTTCAATATTTTCAGTGTGTTATTGGAAAGATAAATTTTGAAGAGAAATTTTTGTTGGTTCCAACTCTCGCTATGTAAAGCACATTAAATAATACTTAACATTTACTCAGCCTACTTATTAATCATTAAAAATACCAGCTAGCAAAATAATCCATAGTTAACTGAAATTAAGTAATAACATATTAAAATTACATGACAATACTGCTCAGCTCTCAGAACAGATGGAGAATTCAAGCAGAGAGGTTTTTAAATCATTTGTTTCAGCAACTTTTTAATTTTGTTGCTGCTTAATTTTCAGAAACTCACTAAGATAATGACTGAGTTATATCATACACGATGCTTAGGTATGCATTGCTGGAACACAGCTTTTTATATTTATATTCTCCTGTGAGATCTGCAGATCCAGCCTCAGCAAGGAGGGCAAGATGAAAACATCTTGATGACAATGCAAAAGGTCTGACCAGACTTTTCTCTCTGCTGCTCCTTATGGTGCTGTGGGAAATGTGGTGGCTTTTAGGCACCAGCTTTGTATCTACTCTTTGAATCCTCTTTTTTCCCACAACCAGTTAAAATTAAGAGCAATCCAGATGGCTCACCTTTTGTTGGAATGACTGATGCAAGAATCTCTACTAAAAAGATAAAAGGCCTTTAATGACAGCTCTAGAAATACAAACAGTTCCCAATGAGGTGTAACATTTTAATAAGTGTGGAATTGGTCCCTAACCCTTCCAACTGATACTTGGGAACGTGAGGAAGATGAGGAAGATGCACAGCACTGCTCCCTGGGCTCTGTAAGAACCTGACGAGGACTGTACGAGCATCCTTCTCTTGAAAGGGTAAAAGTCCAGGGAAATGAGGGACCTAAAGAGCTGGAAGAACTCAGAAAAATCGTGACACAAGGAGCAAAGACCAGCTGGACATGTGCATCTCCCATTCAGAGAGACACTATGGTGGTTGAGCAATACTTCCTCAGAGTGAAATATGTGACCACAGGCACAGGGTGTGAGACTAGCCTGCTCTCAGGCTAAAAACTCTTCCTTACACTCTCACAAGGTTTCACCACACATGAAATTACTTCTGCCTTGGCAGCATGGGATCTTAATGTTTTCAGTTAAGGAAAACTGTTTAAAATCCATAGTATAAAAAAATGCACTGCCCTATGATATACATGCTACTGTAGCCAAGTCTGCCACATACTTGTTTCCCAGAGGTAACAGGTTGGTCAGAGATGTGACAAATTGCCCACAAACCAAGACTTTACACACCACATCTCATTACTGAAAACCAGATAAATTAAATTTCTCTTTCTGCTTTATAGATCCCATAAAATTACTGCAGATCTTGCAGCTTCATAGTGGATCCCAGCTGGTTCATGTTTGCAAACCTGATTTGCTAAGTGTGAATGGCAGCATTTTAATCGATTCTGAAAGATGTTTGGAATAATTTATTCTGCCACAGTCATTTTAATTAATGTTGAAATTAACCACTTCTGTTTGAGGGGTAGACTGGAGGGTTTCCTCTGGGCAAATATGGAATTTTACTTTACCTCAGATTTTACTTTGCCTTCTGTTGCCTTCCTCTGTAGCAGCTCTTTCTGCACTGAGATTGTTGTAATTTCAATATTAATCTTAATCCAGGTTTACATTTGCCATACCTGTTCTGCAGCTGGCAGAAGGGTATAGGATAGGAGGGTATAGGATAACTGCTATGTACTCAACTATAGTAGGGATACTCAATCAAGTGCTTGAGTTGAGGACACTTGCAAACCCTGCTTAACTCTTCTTGAAACTGATTTTGCTGCAGTTACTAATGCTGTTGTAATGCTTGGATAGGTAAGGGAAAACATACAGATAGCAGGACACCCCACAGGGACTGTGGACACAAGTTGTAGTGAGGGCAATTACTAAATAAAAAGGAAAAATCTTTACAGTTGAGGGTGAAGCAGAGCCAGAGGTTGCCCAGAGGGGCTCTACAATCTTCTTCCTTGGGGATAATCAGACTTGACTGAATGAGACCCTGAGGAAAATCTTTGCACGGTTGATGTTGTCCCTGCTCTGAGCAGCTGGTGGGACAGGAGAGATACCCCAGACTGGACCTCCACTGGTCCCTTCCAAATTACGCTTTTCTGAGATCTGTGTTTCAGAATTCCTGGGGAGCAATGGCTTCAGTTGTTTACAGAGGTACAGAGTGTCCACAGCTTGTCTTGATGATAGTGTTTAGCCTGCAGGAGGACTTTGATGGGGGTGGATGTAATGAGTGCTGACACTAATTCTTTTTGAATGTGCCCACCTTTTACTGTGGCACAGCCTGCATGCTTTCTTCGTTTGGAATGTTCAAGACAGTAAACACATTTTCTTCTAATGCATTTTTCAAAATTGTGTCTAGTTGGTTTACATGCTGTTCCCATAACTGAGAGGTTATTCTATTTCCACAGCCTTTTGATTGTCAGTCACAGAACGAACACAGTCTCCCAGGCTGAGGTGGGGACACCTTTTGGCTTGTCCCCTAGGAAAGCTGTGCTGCTGCAGAGGGAAGCTACCCACTGCCCACATTTGCTTGATACTGGTTTTGCCAGCAATGGGCACAAGAACGTTATCCTTTGACCATATCAATATGCATAAATGTCTCAAAGGCAGGGGTCGTGAGGATGGTGCCAGGCTCTTTTCGGTAGTGCCCACTGGCAGGATGAGGAGCAATGGCTGTGCACTAAAATGTAAGAAATTCTACCTCAACCTGAGAAAGAACTTTACACGAGGGGTGGCAGACCACTGAAACAGGCTGCCCGGGGAGGGTGTGGAGTTTCCCTCTCTGGAGACATTCAAAACCCACCTGGATGTGTTCCTGTGTCAGGGCTCTATAGGGGGCTTGGACTGTGAGATCTCCAGAGATTCCCTCCAGCCCTCGTGATTCTGCGATTCTGCTTCATCTATTCATGCTTTAGGGGAAACGCGCCGGCTGCTGCTTCGTTGTGAGACACAAAGGGTGAGACAAGGAGAGAGCTGATATCTTTTATGCCCATGGGATTGAGTCTTCTATGGTTTGACCTTATAATTTTGGGGACCTCAGAAAACGGTGCGGATGCTCTCGGTGGTGAACAGACTGTTAGCCCCTTGAGTAGACACTGTTCGGAGAGCGCAGCTGTGGAACAGCTGTTTCCAGCGCTGTTCGGGCACATTTCCACCCGGCAGAGCACGGAGCTCCCGCTGGGCTCAGAGCCCTTCCAGCAAGCGCTGCACGGACGGCACCACCGCGGGAGAACCGGCTGCGGAGCGGAGGGAAAAGCAGCGGGAGAAGCGGGTGCTTGTGTGTGTGTGTGTGTGTGTGTGTGTGTGTGTGTGCGGGTGTGTGTGTGCCACTTCTCTTTCCCGGTGGCCCCGACAAACCCTCCCTGCCCCGGAGCCGGGCGGGCAGAGCGGGCCGGTGCTGCCCCCGCCGCCGCTGCCTCANATGGAGGCAGCGGCAGCCCTGAACGAGAGCGGAGCGGCGGCCCCGCGGCTGCCCGCCGGCGGCGGCAACTCCTCGCTGGAGCTCTCGTCGCGGCCCCCCGCGCCCGCCGCCCTCAACCCATGGGACGTGATGCTCTGCGTGTCCGGCACCGCCATCGCCTGCGAGAACGCCCTGGTGGTCGCCATCATCTGCTACTCGCCCGCCCTGCGCACCCCCATGTTCGTGCTGGTGGGCAGCCTGGCCACGGCTGATCTCCTGGCCGGCGTCGGCCTCATCCTCAACTTCGTGTTCCAGTACGTGATCCGCTCGGAGACGGTCAGCCTGCTCACGGTGGGCTTCCTCGTCGCCTCCTTTGCCGCCTCCGTGAGTAGCTTGCTGGCCATCACGGTCGATCGCTACCTGTCCCTCTACAACGCCCTCACCTACTACTCGGAGAGGACGGTGCTCTGCATTCACACCATGCTGGCGGGTGCCTGGGGGGTCTCCCTCTGCCTGGGGCTGCTGCCCGTCCTGGGCTGGAACTGCCTCCAGGACCGCACCTCCTGCAGCGTCGTCAGACCCTTGACCAAGAGTAACGTGACGCTGCTGTCTGCCTCTTTCTTTCTCATTTTCCTCATCATGCTGCATCTGTACATCGAGATCTGCAAGATCGTCTGCAGGCATGCCCACCAGATAGCTCTCCAGCAGCACTTTCTGACTGCTTCGCACTATGTCACCACCAAAAAAGGAGTCTCTACCCTGGCTATCATCCTCGGGACTTTCGGAGCCAGCTGGCTGCCTTTTGCCATCTACTGTGTGGTGGGGGATCCTGACTACCCTTCTGTGTACACCTACGCCACGCTCCTACCTGCTACCTACAACTCCATGATCAACCCCATCATTTATGCCTACAGAAACCAGGAAATCCAGAGGTCCATGTGGGTGCTCTTCTGTGGCTGCTTTCAGGCTAAAGTGTCCTTTCGCTCCCGGTCCCCCAGCGATGTCTGAGTGACTTTTCTCTGTCAAACTGCACCCAGTGACAATCCACCCAGTGAACTATTACAGTGCCTGTTCTAAACTTCAAACTACGTCGTGAAGTCATTGGAAACACGCTTAAGTATTAGCACTTTATACGTATTTGTATCTCGGAGAGTGGTTCGGGGTATGGAGTTTCGGGTTCCCTGAAAAAAAAAATAACGATGTGGTTGTATATAAATTTGCACATCACATTTGTAAAGTG
Source organism: Dicaeum eximium (assembly GCA_013396995.1). NCBI lineage: Eukaryota > Metazoa > Chordata > Aves > Passeriformes > Dicaeidae > Dicaeum > Dicaeum eximium. The sequence goes on along the minus strand of VWZP01008818.1, from coordinate 440,130 downwards.
AAGACATTCCGGTACCGCTTAATTATAGCACCTTATTTCTAGCTGCTGAGCTGCCAAAACAGTGTTGCCTTTCTGAAGGGCAGAGAGAAAGAAAGTTGTGCTCGTGTCATATTTCTAAGTGCGTGTGTTGGGGGAGGGAAGGGGGTGGGGTTGGATGTATGTGATGTATGTGTCTATCTGTACTTTGCTGCACAACATTGATAAATTATAACATTTTGTATACAAATAAAAATATATGAAATCTAATATAACCTTGTGTGTTTAGATGCATTTAGAAAGAAGGGAGTTGGCAAATTTGCCAGTTGAGGAAAGTTCCTTTGTTTACTTTTGAAGGCTCCCCATGTAATTCTGCCTAAGGAGATCATCATTCACTATGGAGATGAAATACTGGACCAAGAAAGGCACCTTCCTGCTTGTTTGTTTGTTCTCTTATTTAGTCTAGCAAAGAGTAACAAAGAGCACAAACTCTTTTTTTTTTTTTTTTTTAACCTCCAACAACCAAGGAAGCAAATAGCCTAGCCAAATAGGCTGCTTGTTACAGTTATTCACCAGGTTCCCGGTAGCTTTAATTTTCAAGTTATAAATTAGCCCTTTACGATAATGACCCATTTAAAAATTAGCAGACTGTGGGGAAAAGCATTCTCTTAGCTAGGCTCTTTTTTCCTGTTTTAGTCTAATGCCAAAAGGAAAAAAGGAAAAGGGAAAAAAAGGTACAGTATTCTTTCTTAAAAGCCTGTAAAATGCCACAATATATGGACTTTCCTTATCATCTGCAGTTCTGAGGGGAATCTGAATTGTTTCCTTGCCTCCTTGTTTCTGGATTGCATGCTGTAGAAAAATCATTTAAGTGCATCTTTGCTGTCTGCCTGTCTCAGAGCAGTATACAGTCTTCTGAAAATCCCATGGCTCAGTAGCTTCAAAGAGTCCATCAGAGCTCAATGTGGTTTGGAGTTTGGAACACTCCTTTTACTCAGGTTCAAATCCACCAGCGACTGATTTATTCAGAACAATAGCATGTGCAGCAGATTTCAGAAGCAGTGTTGCTGCTCATTTATTTACAGTTGTGCTACACTTACATCTTGGCTATGTTACAGTTTATCACTACCATTTCTCTTTGTATTTAAGGGCTGAAACAGATTACTTTTATATGCATGGTACCGTATAAAAAGTTTGGACTAGTGCTTTTCCCAGTTTATGACTGGGCAATGGATCAAATTTCTGCCTGCTGGAGCAGTTGGGTCCACAAGGATCCAGCATCCTCAGAGAGGCTGTGAATCAGTAATGCTGCACTATGTGCAAGTATTATGAAACCCAGTATCATTTCACTGATAATACAAAGATATTTCATTTAAAAGAAAAATTGGTATTCCAGACTGCTATTTCCATTATTTTTATCAATTCTAATAATCACGAATCTGACATTGTAATTGATGACTACCTTCAGTATGCAGTTCTTCAAGGAGCTGTTGCAGAGGTGTTACAAATATAATTGAAACTAGATTTTATTATAGGTCAAAATACTGCTCAAATTAAAAACTCTCAAGCTGCTGGTAAAGAAGATTTTTTACCCCTTTTTAAGCCCACATCTCATATGCTATGTCTAAGCCAGCAAATAAAAGAAGGCCTTCCCTCTAGCCCTGTGACTGGGTGGCACACAGACTGCTCAATCTCCCTTCCCCTTGCAAAGCCAGGGACCAAACTGCTGGTGAAGCATCCTCACTGTGCTCTGACCTCACCCTGCAGGGACCCAGCCAAAGGTGCTGCAACACCCACAGCAGTAACTGCCGAGGGAAAAGTCCAGTGAGTGCCTCAGACAGGTGAAATGTGGTAAAGCTTTCTGTTAAAATTAGAAAACATGCCACCTGCTAGGCTTTAGCCTCATAAATCTGTGTCATTCCTCTGTTGACTGGAACAAAACCATGGGAGAGGGTTGCTGAGTGCAGATCCTCACACTCTGGCAGTGACCCTGCACCCAGGTATCAGATGTTGTGTAGGACCTGAGCAGGCTTCTGGGAGCCCTGTACAGGCTCTGACAACCAGCATTGGCTCTAAAACCCCTAGGAGAAACTTCTTATCCTTACTTTTAGTCCTTAGGTGGGCAGAATCTGCCACAGATCTCCTCTAATGCAACCTCTCTCCTTTAACCCTGTCTGGCATGAGAGGATTTTCATCATTAATTCATTGCACAGTGACATTCTGTATAAAAATTAAATAAAGGACTTAACTGAATAGAATCCTAATTCAGTAATAAACCACTTAATTGAGGAGTGTAAAGGATTTAGGTGAGTTACTCTTTCAATTTTAGTCCATGCTTTAAATGAGACTTTGTTCCTTTTTTCTGTTATATGATCACATTTTCAGTTACCACTTTCCCCAATGATTCACTGTATCTAAAAAATAAAGCTGGATCCCTTCTGTTAAAAATGTGACACTTTCAAAGCTTTCACAAAGCATTCTTCTCTTCTAGGAAGAAAATTCAGGTTACAGTGATCTTAGACATCCATTTTCCTGAGACAATACAGATGCAAGAGTTTTTTCTGTATACCACATTCAGAAAGATATGCTGACTCATAATTTCTAGGAATAACTAAAGTAAAAGAGGAGAGAGTATTTTGATACGTTTTGGTTAGCCCTGATAGTTGAAGTTGTTATCAACCCACTTGCAGTAAAATACAGCTTTAATTTTTAAAGTGAATCCAGATCTGCAGGAACACCTGAGTGGAATAACATAAAGGAGGCTACCTAATCTCTTCTCTCCCAAAACATCTAATTTTAGATGATGGAGGAAGTCCAAAGTTGTATATGCATGACATACACAATACAGGAGCATGACACCTGTATTTTCCTTTCTGAGTTTTTTCTTGAAACACCAAACATTTATTTGAGAAAATGGTGTTTCATTTGCAGTATCTGGACCCACAAACTCCTCCTGTTATCAGATGATGGCACTTTGACCTTAATAATGAAATTAGTTGGGGAGACAAACATTCCTGGAGCCCCATTTCCAGTCACTGGGCAGGGCAGGGCTGTGTTTGATCTTCTGTTTTCCAAAAGTCCATAGGCAACTTTGCCTGCATAGAGACCAGGACTGCAATTGCCATCACTATTTCCTTGTCCCTGCAGACCCATGGGCTCAATGGTTTTTATGTTCTCGTGTCAATGGTGCAGTCTACAAGGAGAGAAAAGCACCTGCACTGAGTTAGGTGCAAGGATTGGCCCAATGTTTGGTTGTGGTGTATTCTTTGTAGTCTTTTCTGGAAATGCAAATGAGATTTCCTGCTTTACAACTCTTAAAAAATCTTTGCCTTATTCTGATCTAGGTGAAAGAGCTCCAAGCCTGTTCCCAGTGAAACCAGTGATGCTCTATTGCACTTCAGCCAAGATAATGGCAGTATCTCATTACAAAAAAGTTACCATTTTGAGACAGGCCTCAGCTCCAACCTTCATTAGAAACTAGTGGTTCATTACCAGCCTCGAAAAATCTTACTGGACTTGCAATGCCTTACAGAGTCTTGCAGTACCTCTCACTGTGATGAGCTCCCTTGTTTCAGCAGGAGCAGTTACAGAATGAAGGGCACAGCTCTGGTCAGGAAAACCTGGTTGGGAGCCAGTCAGGGCTGAAAGCCCCACACACTGCTTGATTTTCTGTGGGGCTTCTGCCTATATCAGCAGTAAAACAGTGGAAAAGAGACTGATCCTGCAGGCTGCTTCATATGAGTCACTGTATATTAAAAAGCCAGCTGGATTCAATATCACAGGTCAAACAAAACCTCTTTATTTAGCTAAGCAAACAAAAGGACAAAACACTTTTAAACCTGAAAAGTGAGCCTGTGCATATTTTTATCAATATAATGATCCACAGGTACTAAGTAACACCCGACAAAGCACTAGAACCTCTAATCTCCATTCTGCCTCTCTCCCTTTAAAAAGGATAAATTTTTATAATGAGGTAAAAATAACTTCTGGTATTGCAGCTGCTCCTGAGCATTTCAGCTAGCTGTTGTAGCAGTCATTATTAAGAAGAAAAAAAGACAAAGGGAAACAAGCAATAAATGTTTTCTCTTTCTTACTGCTTTATGACGAGATGTGTGACTTGGAAGGAGTGACCAAGCAGGTAAGATTCAGCTCTGCACGGAGGAGGAGCACATCTGGATCTCACCTTAATGCTTGCTGGGTTTGCCTTTTTGGGGGCCAGTCTGTGTTGTGAGGTCTCCCCATCACCTGATCCTCCTTGAGCGAGCTCCTCCTTTGAAAGCTCACAGAAGGCTGCTGCAATTTGCTCAGGAGTGCCTCACAAAAATCCCCTGGGTAGAAAACCACTATGCCTTTCCCTGCCCTCTTGATGCTTAAGCTCTTTCTTCTGACTAGAGAAAGCTCTCCCAGGGACAACATTCCCCCAGTGGCAGTTCCATTTGTTGAGGGCAGTAACTCCAGTGTCCTGGAAATAACCCAGCTGCTACTGGGGCAGCTGGAGAGCGGTAAGTGCTGACTCAGTGCTGACAGTAGAGGTGACAGCCGGTTCAGCGGAGGCAGGTCTGCTCGTGTCAGCTCTGCCTGCTGCAAAGAAGGGACAGAAAGCAGCCAGAGGTGAAACAATGGTCAGGTCTCTGGGAAGGCTTCACATGTTGCAGCAAAGCCTCACAGTGAAGGGCATTTTCTAGCAGATTCTCACCCTTTTTTTAAATGAAATGGTTTGTTGGCATCACAATACAAGTGGTGGGAGAGAAAGAGCAAGAGAAAAGATGAACGTGCTTGTATCTGGTTAGTGAAAGAGTGCAGTCATTCACAGAAGGACTCGTGGCATGGGAGCAGCTTCTCCAGCAGGTACCTCAGATACATCAGCTGGCCGTGGTGTTCCCTTCCAGCAACGGGTTGGGGCCACACACAAGACAAAAGACCAAAAATATTTATTCGTTATTGCATTATTTGAATTATCCTCAATCCTAGACCTCCTGAGCTGAAACCTGCAAGTGTAGGCAGATCTCTTGAGCTGCCCAACCTACCATTCAGCCAGTGAAGAGAGAAACGTAGTCCAGATTCAACTTCTGTCCTGCTTTTGAACACAACTAAACTTCTAGCTGCAAACCCAGACTTGGCAGTCACCCACAAGAGAACATCTTTTCCATCCCCTGCTGCCATCTGTGCCCCTGACACAAGATGCTGGGGTAGAACATCTTTGCACTGTCCCTTGCACCTTCGTCTGTGACACAGGCTCTCTCTCCACCTGTGGAGTTATATCCATACAATAGCACATTTTTAAGGATGTATTGGCACTTTAAAGTGAGGATAAGATACTTAGGATAAAAATTAGGAAAAGTATCTAAGTACCCATACTCCTAAAGGTGGCCTCTCAGCAATCTTGCTTGCTGAGTGGACATGCAAACACCAAATCAATCAGCTGCTCTGTGCCTTTATCCTCTGTGCCCTCATAGCCAGGCAGCAGCACGTCCACAGAGTGCTTTCCCAAGCAACACCAGCAGCCTGGAAGTTGCCTTTTCCCACTGCACTTGGTGGGGATCTAGCTGTCTGTACACCTGTGGTTTCCCCACAGCTCCATCTGCTAGGAATGAATACCTCATAGGATAAGAATTATCCAGGTTTTTAGTCTCTGTGCTGTCCAGCATTTCCACATGCTTGATTAATTCCAGCAGGGAAAGGGGCTGAGCCCAGGACACTGGCAGATGGGGGTGTTTTGATGCCGTGGAGGTGGATCAGCACTGTTGGGAACACTTGTTTGTCTAGCAGGGACAAACTGCTTGCTATGCTTCAGGCACAGGAGATGGATGGGGTCAGGAGGAGGCAGATTGACTGTCGGGGAAGGAAAGAAATTCTGAACCGGGGGAATATTTTAAAGTTTAGGTTCTTTTTTTTTTTTTTTTTCATGCTACTCACTGTCTAGCTCCTGGCTGGTTTGAAACAAAGTTGTTTTTCCAGAGAAGATTTTCTCCAACCAACCTTCTTGCTGTGCAGTTGTTTTATTTTGTAGCTTTATTGAAAGAGTGAGATTTTTCAGGAAAGAACTGGAAAAGAGTTTTGAAAATTGAGCTTGAACCTTCTGTTCTTTCTGAGATAAGGCATACTTTGTGTGGATCAGCAGTCATTTTATCACCACCAAGAAGATGGTATGCATATTAATAATTACATTTAAAACCAAGGCAGCAGAATTGGTTCTGGAAATATTCTACAAGTGGTAAAGGTTTAGTTTCCTATGAAATGTAATTAGATCTATGACACTCCTTGAATGACGGAATTATTTTTTTTTAATCAGCACCTTTGCATCACAGAGAGATAATGTGATTGTATACCTGCAGACAGATATAATTTGTCACTTCTAGTTGTTGCTGCTTTTTATAGAAAGAAGTACATCTAGGTAATATGATGATGCTATTGAAAGAAATCTGTTCTGATGGAAAATAAATGTGTCAGTTAATATGGGGATCATGCTACATTCCAATATCAGTCTGACTTTTGATACTGCAGCCAATTTTTGTTAGTAAGTACGATGCTGGGCTTTCCTAAAGAGTTTATCTGATTTTCCCAATCAGGGGTGTATTTTGTTTTAAACTTCATTTTGCAGTCACAAATAAGGAAAATGGGGGACAAATAAGGCTTCCCTCTTTCTGTTCTTGCTGTTTTACAAAGGTCTCAAAGAAAATAATAAATTGTATTGAATTATGCTGCTGAAATAAATGCATCAGAAAACCTTTTGCAGGGAGTGTTTGGGTATGGAGCTGTGATGTGTGCACCAAGCTTAAACCCAAGACTTTGAGTGGCTCCCTTACTTGGACATGGCTGAAGATGGACTCCTTCATCCCAGGGATCTCAGCCGGCCCATGGCAGTCAAAGGCCGTCACGTGGGAGACAGGCATTTGCAGAGCAGCCCATTGTGTGAGGCCTCACTTGTAACAGTGGAACAGTGAGCTCTAAGAGTAATCAGATACTGCCTATTCATGAACAAGAACAGCTAATTGCATTATTTTTATTTTGAATGAAATTGGGAAGATTAGAACGCTTTTCTGTATTTGCTGTCACGGTGTTAGTTCCACGTGAGATGTGTTTGAGGGGAATAAAGACTCTGCAGAGCCCCACGACTCTCCCAGCCATGCTGAGGTAAACACCCTGCTGCTGTCTCGTCTGAAACCCACGGCTACGTTAGGAGCACACAGCTCTTATTGTGCCAACCAGGCCATTTTCATCTTTCATAAGACATTTTTAGAAGTTGGAAAAGGCTCTGTCTCTGCCTTCATTGTCATTAAAACAGGGACCTTTTTCCTAACCATAGTGTTCATATAATTGGTCAGACCCATAAAAGCTTCCTAATAATACCCTCCCATCCTGCCATGCTTGGTCTGAAATGAGCATTTGTTACTTTATCTGAGCAGACAGAAACACGTTGGATGTGTCTGATACTTGACCTGGCCGTGTCAGTCCAGCCTCTCTATAATGCAGACAGCAGAACAGGTTTACTGCCCAACCATTCACTTAACCCATTTGTCTGCCAGCTGTGTGGCTGTTCCCACCTCTCCAGTGATTTCCCAATGCCTCAGCCAGTGCTGAGCAGGGCATGAGCCCCCTGACACCCCCTCCCCATTTTATCCCTGCCACAAACCAAGGAGTGTGTTGGTAGCACTCATAGCTGAGGGGGCTCCCCACCTCTCATGGGTACAGCACACCCCTGGACAGTGCAAGGCATGGGAGGTGTCTGATTTTGCTCTGTGCAGCCCTAGGTGACAGCTGGATGTCTGTGTGGAAACCTGTGCTTTGTAATCCTCGTCTTCTGTAGGGCAGAAAATGATGATATGGGAAGATGAGGTAGCAGTGAAATTGTCTGAGAACTACCAAAGAACATCACAAAAGTCTTTTTCCTCCTGAAAAAAGGTATCTGCTTACAATGCACAGGTAGGATGCCTGCCTTCTCTTCCGTTTTGGGAACATCCATATGCTTCTGTTATTCCTATTTATCTGTCTTCTTCCCCTGACACTCCCTTCACGTCCCTTTCTTCCCCAAAGGTGACCTTTCCCTCTCACTTCCCTGAAGGCCTTGTGACAATGGTATGTTTCCTGCTCTTGGCATGAGCTGCCTTTCCTCAAACACATCTCCCTTTCCTTTTCTTTTCAGATGGCATTGCTGCTGCTTCCTTGGAGGGGTTTCACATGCGAGGAGTTGGCTGGGTTTTATTTTTCTTTCTACAAGTCCCCTCTCTCAGAGGAGACTGCTCCAAGGGGAACAGTGTTACTTCTGTGCCACTTTTGCTCTTGCTGTATCCGGGGAAATGATAAATAATGAAGATCTGTGGGCCAGTCTGGCAGAGAGGCAGGCAAACATGACTGCATCTATCAGAGCTGCAATTTGCTTGTCTCACAGTGCTCCTTTGAAGCACCTGTAAGTGATTGGTGGAGTTTATTCCCTGCCCTTTGAAAGTCACCTACCACCAGAGGTAAAAAGACACAACAGGAGTGGTATTTTTCAGGACACCCAGTGTATTACACTCCTAAGGGCTTCAGAGTGAGCACTGAAGGCTCAGTGCCTCATCACTATGTGCTGTTTTATGGCCAGGATAATTCTGAAGGACATGTCGTGCCATGGGGCTTCCTGAAGGACATCTTCAAGACCTGTCTTTGGGGTGGAATAGGAGGACAATGCCCTGTGGTTCATTTTTTCATCACACCAGGGTAGGACCAGAACAGGTAAATGAGGGTGTAGCAATGTAGTCCCACTGACAGAGCATGGCCAATATACAGGCACACTCAGATTGGTCTAAAAACACACCACAACTGCTTTTACATGTATCAGAGAGGTCAATCAGACCCTTTAGTGGAGGCAAACACTCTCACCCTGCAGCAGGTGACCTCATCTGGCTTCTGGGGGTAGCTCCCATTTGATGTGGACACACAAGCCTGGCTACCCCTGAGAGCAGGAAGCAGCAGGGAGGGATCAAAGCAGGCAAGATGGGGAGCCCCAGGACAGGAGAGGTAGCTCAGGGGAGCTGCAGCTGCCAGCTCCACCACAAGCCCCTCTGTCACTCCCTCAGGGAAGAGGGTGTGTTTTCTCCCCTAGCTGTGTCACACAAACCCCAAGTCTGGGGAAGGTGATGGTGCTTGTCAACCTTCCTCCCCACTCTGCTTTGCTGCCTCTGAGAGCCTCCAGTCATGGTCTGGAGTTAGCTGGCATTTTATTCACAAACTGAGACTAAGAAATACACATTTATGTCCTTGAACATATCATCCACAGGCAATAAAAATATCTTTTAAACAACCTGAGGCAGCTTTTACATCATCCTGCCTTTCGCTCCATTCCCAAATGCCTTAATATGATGTTTATAACTTTGTCTGTCCTGGTATCACCTCTCTTTGCTTCCACACAGAGGCTGTTCCTGCATCTTAAGATTACTCTCAGGTGGCCTCCCTTTAAAATGTATAACCCTATATAAATCCATAGCAACAATTTCTCGGCTGTTCCAGCTCTTGGGGCTATCGATCGGCTGTGCTGAGCTGTGCTGAGCCAGGCCCATAGCCCCACTTCACCCCAGCACAGGCCAGAGAGGAGGCATTGCTCTGCTCAGTTTCCCATCGAGCTGTGTTCCCCAAGAGCTGCTTGCACACTCCATCTATCATCTAAAGCCAGCTCCTTTATGCCATGACCCAATGGCAAAGGTTTCTAGCTTCTGAAAATGTTTCTTTGTAGAGAGAGCAAAACCCTCTATGGTTTCTATATTATTCCCTCTGGCTTTAATTGCTAAGGTCTTACCTGAAGCTGATAGAGCAGCATGACTGAGGAATCTACAGAGCCTGGGAGCCTTATTATTGCTTGTCTGTGCCTTGTTTGTGTTTATTTTTCTTTCCACAAATATGACAGCTGCTTTGTGAAAATATCTTTCACAGCTACAGTGAAGGAAGGAAGCCTGACACAACCCCCTCTTCTTCTGTGTAACCTCTCAAAAGCAAGGAAGGAGACCTTCATTTGGGCGAAATTTCTGTGTAAAGCCCCTTGTGAAAGTGCTCACTGGGAGCATGCTGCCAGAGCAGGGGGATGCACTGAGTCACAAGTGTCTGTCTCACCCAAAGTGTGATTCAGTTTTCTCATTAATTACTTGGGTGATGAAGCAGCAGCAATACTTACCCAGTGGGCAGCTGTCAGACTTCAGGGAGAGGCTGCAGTTACCCCAGAGGACTGACTTGGTATTCAACATGACCTTATCAAGTCTGAAAGAGATTTGGGGAAAAAACTCAGAAGACATTTTGTTAGAGGCAAGTACAGCAAGCCAGTGGGAAATCAGCAGTGGAAATCTAGATGGGGAGTAAACAACCATGTGGCAAACACACAGAGGAGTATCATGAGCTGAGCTTGGTCAACAGCTTCTCTTCACCATTTGTGAGGGGTCAGGGGAACTCCTCCAGTATGTGAAAGCTGCTGTAAAAAAGAGAAGAAATCTTGTGCATCTAAAATCCATGGTTTGCAGAGCAATAAATGAAGAGCTTAAGTGGCAGCAAGGAAGAGTCAGGCTTGACACTGGAAAACTGTCAGGAACTAAGGAGCAGTGGAATAATCTGTGTAGGGAGGTTATGGAGACTCCATCACTGGAAAACCCTCAAAGCCAGTTGCAAAGATCCACCTGGAATAGCACAGAGAGAATGATCCTGTCTCCAGAGAGTGACAGGTTGAATAAACTTGTGCAGTCTCCACCCAAGCTACTTTAGTTTGTCACTCTTACAGCCACGTGTACTTCTTTAATTTGCAGTTTGAGTAGCAGGTAGTCAGGTGCTGCAAATGCCTCAGTTCTCTGCCTTCTCTTTCATCCAGACTTTGTGATTACATTCCAATCCATATAATGTCTACAGCAGAATGGAGCCCATGGAAACAGAATTGATTATGAATAAATATGGCAGGCTTTCCACCAAAATATTTCCTGCAGAGTGTCAGCATCTTATTAATCAAGCATTGAATTAAGCAACTCTGAGGTTGCCTGTGTATGTGTACATGCACATCTTTTTTAATCAGCTTTTCTTTTGGACTTCTTTTTGTGCAAGCCCATTGGCAAGAGAGAGTGCTACTAATCATCCCTCACCACAGGAGGTGCTTTGGGATGCTTCCCGTAATTACTGCTCCCAGCTGACCTCCAGGTTTTTAAAGAGAAATGACTGGAGTCTGAGGACATCCATACCTGCAGATACCAGTCAAAGCATTCTATTTCATTGGGATTCCATACAAAAATATTATGGAGCAAATCATCTTTCCTCTTTGCTAAAGCTGCGTTTGGAAACTGCTGGCAAAAAAAAAAACAAAACAGTTTAGGAAAAAAGTCTCAGGTAAAGTATTTTCTATGGAAACGTTCTTTATTCCAGGTTACCTACAAACAATGTGAGGGAAGGGTTACTGGATCACTGCAAGCTCCTAATACCAGACTGCCAGCCCCAGACCTGAGCCCTTTTCATTTTTATGGTGTGAGCAACTGCTCACCAGGCAGAGAGAAAGGCCCGCAGTGAACAGGGGCTCATTCTACCCAAAATATCAGGGGTTGGAAGAAAATGTCCTTGAGACCCTCATGTCTGGAGAATGTGCTCTGTAGCACTATAGAGACTGCAGACTAAGTCATAACAATGTGGGTAAATAAACGGGGTTAAATTCTAGTCCATGTCATTAGGACACAGACATTAATTACAATTAATGGTAACTGACAGAATTAATGGTGTCTGATAGCAGAACTAAGGTAGGTGTGCATGTGCATTTGTGCACAGGTCAGTGTCTGCAACCTCAGAGCACAGACCTTATGGCTTTGACAGAAAGGTCAGGGTAGGAGGATTCTTAAGGGATCACCCAGTTTCTGTCCTGCTCAGGCCATTCAGGGAACCTAAGGAAAGTAGCAGAAAATAATGCCATCCCTCTGACAAACTTCAGCCAAGTTTTGCTGAGAAAGCTGGAGCAAAGCAAAGTGTCTTCTTGAAAGTCAGTCCTCATAACTGCCAAACAACTCCACCAACTTCTACAGCTGGTAAATAAAAGCAAATAAGGGAATCAATAAGTAATAATATAGCAGATAAGCTGACAAGTTAGAAGCTGCATGTGTTCATATGGGACAGATCACATCAGACAAAATCAATAGCTGCCTTTGTCAAAGTTATAGGCTTGGTGACAGCAGCAGACATTTATCTACATTACAGTAACTTTCTACAAAGAACCTTGTATAAAACCTGGGGGAAGTCATCTGTTCAGGCAATCATGCTGCTGAGTTTGAATTAGACAAACTTGGTTAGATAAAAAAAGACAAGAATTCAGTTTTCTGGACTCACTCAGGGATGCTGACAGGACAGAACAAGGATCAGCACCCAGATGCTGTCCAACATCCATAAAGCTGTACGGTGCACTGACCACCCTGTGAAGTATCCTAAGCAATTGGTGCCTGAAAACCTATATATGGCTTTAAAAATCTGTTTTACAGAGCAAGTTCACTACCCACTGGTCTTTCATTTTTGGCAGTGCACATCTGTAACACTCTGTCTCTCTTCTCTCTCCACTGAGCACACCCAGGGTACTGGTAACCACCTTTAAAATGGTCATAGCAAAACACATGGAAGACATATGGGATCCACTGCCAAATAAAATGTTACCCTTCTTGATATCCTCTCAGAGCATTTACTTTTGTGTGAACATCAGGTCAATACAGACATTTAGCACAGCCATGTGACTGCAATAAGAGCTAATATCATACGGCTGGTATCGTATCGTTGGTTCTTTGTGTTGGTTTTGCCCTGAGGAGAAGGGGAGACAATACAGCATTTTCTTTCTGTGCAATTAAAAATTCTTCCTGTCAGGAAGGTATGTGTCACAGTTACCAGCAATAGGAAAACTCTAATCTTCAGATAACTAGCCAAAAGAAAACTAGTAGTTTAGCTAACATCATTGGCATCATTTATTGCAACCTGTAGAAGGAAAATCTGCTCTCGAACAAGCTGCCAAAATCACAGGCAGTGAGACCTCAATATCTGGTGCACCTAATAAAGGTGCAGCCCCATTGTTTGCACAAAAACCTTTATGAGAGGGGGGTCAATTACTTAATTTAAAGTGACTCAGGGGGCTGTTTGCCTTGCCAGCCACGTTTATTTCTGAGCAGTCTGGCCCCTTGGCTGAAGCTGTGCTGGCTCATGCCGCAGCTCAGCCCTGCTCCACTTGTCCGGGTCACTGAAAGGAGCAGGACGGGCACAAAGCACCCCACGCACACATGGGTGCTCTTGAGAGGCAGCAAGCTCTGAATTTATACATGTTCACTGATTTCTCTTTATGAAATGCTTGTTCTGCTGGCTCCACACAGAGAAATGCCTCTGTGAGCCATTCTCCATGGACAAGCAGCTTTCCTTGGATGGAGGCTGGGACCTGTCCTGTGAACATGAGACACAGAGGTCTTAATGTAGTCCCTGCCTTCCTCCTCTTCTTCCCAGGGGTGGAAAGAGCCCCTCTGTGCAGGTTGCTCCTCCCCAGATCTGGGTGTCTCCAGATTGGGAGAGGATTGCTGCAGCCCAGGGATGCTCCTGGACCAGGCTGCCTGCTGTAAAGGAAGGTGTTACAGGAACTTTCTGCAAACAAGGGGGTATATTCTGGAACCAGCTATGTCCCATTGGCAGAAATGACACATGCACTTCCATGTGACCACCTGGGCTCTGAGGCACTGCGGATTCTTTTGGAAAAGAGAACTCAAGCTTAATCCAAAGTCATCTGGATGATTTCTTTTAAGAGAGCTCTCAAACTCCCTTGGATCTGAATTGATCTGTGGTCTGCGGAACCCAAACCTGGCAAATCGAGAGCAAGGAAGTGCTTTGGGATTTAGAAGCACTTTGTGCAGCTGACAGGACATGGGGTGGTTGATAAAATCACCCAGAGGAGCAATAGCTCTGCATTAGAGAGGAGCAGACAAGCATTGCTCCTGCATCGGGCTGCCTGCTCTAAGGAGAGGGGCTGCAAAGCTCTTGCTACAGGAACCAGCCCAGAAATATGTTTTTACTCTTTTCCTGTGGTTTATGGCCTTCCTATTGATTCAGGAGAGGAGGATGATGGGTCTGTGACCCCTGCCTCCGCCCTCTGAGATTTACTGCCTTTTTGCTGCCTCTTTTAACTCTTTCCCTCTCTTAGAATACAGAAATAAAGAAGGAAGGGGAGGGGGGAGGAAAGTAAAAAGAGAGAAAAGGAGAGAGCTATAAAAGCAACAAGCAGCAAATGGAAAGTATGGCATACTTGGAAAATATGCCAAAAGGAGAAAAACCCGCTGATTTTCTCTCGAACAGAGCACCGTGGCTGGGCAAGGGGCTGTTCTCCCCCGGGCTGCGGTGAAATGCTGCCACCTCCCGATGCGCATCCCTGGCGCGGCCCCGCAGCCCGCTCCTCCCGGCAGGAACCGGGGGGGTTTGGGGTGTGCCTGAAACGCCGACATCCAGGCGGTTTTCGGCACGGTCTGAAGTGGTTTGTGGTTATCCTGGGCGGCAGCCAGCTCTGTGAGAAAGCAGAACCGCACACACCGTCTCCGGGCACAAACAGCACAAAACCGGGACGTCAGCTGCATCCTAATTTGTGGTGTTTCATCAAATATTATCTGATCGTGGGTGTTAGTGAAACAGCAGAGGAAGAAGCAGCCTTTCCATAGCAAACAGCCAAAAGGAAAATATTTCGCTTTAAATAGTATTTCTTTCATTTTAATTACCATTTAATTATTATTCTTGCACTGAAATAAGAGAAATGAGAGGGCAAATGCGGTGATGAATAGCTCTTACTGGTCAGCATAAAGGGGCATGTACCTTTCTTCTAAAGACATATGACCTGCAAAGGGAGAACAGAAAGTTCAGCATTCCAAAGGGCGGCCATCCTGCAGATCTAAGTCTACTGGTGGATCCAGCTGCCCAAAACAGAAAGGCTGAAACACACCATGGATATTATGGCAGGAGTGGGGACCACTTCTGAAGACACTGTCCCTTCAGTGGGGTTCTGCACTGCAGCGTGCAGAGCAGAGTCTGGATGTTTCATCCGCTGGGGCACTTGGGAACCCCAGGATACACCAGGAGCACAAAGAAACACTTTTGCATTCACAAAGGGACTCTTTACTAGCGAGGGGTAGAATGTAGACTCAGGGACAGTGGTAATGTGGACTTAGGACAAAGGTTAAAAGGCTTTAAAGGCTTTAAAGTGAAAGAGGGTAGAGTAGACATTAGGAAGAAATTCTCCACTGTGGGGGTGGTGAGGCACAGGAACAGGTTGCCCAAAGGAGCTGTGGCTGCCCCATCCCTGGCAGTGTTCAGGGTCAGGCTGGATGGGACCTTGAGCAGTCTGGTCTATTGGAAGGTGTCCCTGCTCATGACAGAGGGATTGGAACCAGATGATCTCTAAGGTTCCTTCCAACCCTAACCACTCCTGTTCTATTATTCTATAAAGGAACAGTACTGCCCCATACTTGGGCTGGGGGAGCTGTCATGGCTGGTACTGGCCAAGGGGACAGGGTGCTTTCCTGGATGCTCCCAAAGGGATGCTGGTGATGCCAACCCTTCACCCCAGAGCCTGGATTTGGCCCTGCACCGTGTCACGATGAGGACAGAGCTCACACAGATTGCAAGTGCCCTCCACTCTTGATGGATTGCACAGGTGCTGCTCCCCCTGCTCCTCTGCACTGACACCCCCAGGGCTGCAGGCAGGCATGCCTGACACAGAGTGCTCTCTTTGGGGCTGGCAGTGACAGAGCTTTCCCTCTTTCTCCCTTTCATCTCTTAGACAAAGTACTGGCACCTGAAAGATCCCGGCTGGCACATGTGCCCAAGAGGCTGCAGGCAAATGCACCCGGACACTCCAGAGCACCCAGCCATGCTGCTGAGCCTGCTCTGACACAGGGTGATGGTTTTTGATGCAGACCCCAGCACTTGCTTTTTACTTAAGAGGGCGTAGCTATGTATTTTAAGAATAAATGCAGTATGCCATCAGCATGCTGCCCTGGGCACAATGGGAGTGGAGAAGCTTCCCAGTCAGGGAGGCAGCCAGAGGCAGCAGGAGCAGGGTCTTGCTCCACATCTCTCCATTGCAGAGGCCTGAAATTTTGCTCCAGAAATGCTAAGAATAATATATGAGATCAAAAGGCTAGCTTCATCCCTGGAGATTGCAAGTCTGCCGAAGGTTTGCTGCAGGAAGTAAGAGAAAAGCTGTTTTGGAAAGGCAGGAGCTTCTGAGAAGCAGTGGTGATGCTCTGCTCTATTTTTGGATAGCTTTCTGTCAAAAGCAGCAGTTTGCTAACCAGCTTCTGATGCCTTAAAGCATAGTGCTTAGTTAAAACTGAAGGTTTGCAAGAGCCTGGTTGTTGCACTGAAATGGAAGAAATGTTTTTAGGTGCATATTGAGCACAAATGAATTGATACATCCCCTTATCTCCACCTGGTGAACAGGGGTGAAAGACAAAGGGCACAGACCACCTTCAGCCGGCTGCTGCCCCAGTAAAACCAGCCCTAAGCACATTAGGGTTAGGGTGGCAATCTTGGGAACGTGAACTGGGTGCTGAAGAGCAGCACAGAAGTGGCTGCAGCCGAGGATGGATGCAAGCACAGCTCTGCTGGCTCCTTCCCACCGCTGTCCTGGTCTGTGCAGAGCTCTGCTTCCTTTCATGTAATCAACAAATTAGGTTCTGTAATTTGCCTTACAAACAAGGCTCTCATATACTCACTGCCTTTCTTTTTTTTTTAGAGGTTTAGCAAGCAAACAGTGGGAGACCAAAGAATTAAAGCCATAAAGTAATCTGCATATAATCAGTGATTACCATGAATCAAACCCTCCTTCAGTTCAGCTGGTTATTATTTCCCTGATAATGTAATTCCCTGCATTGACACAACTAGGAAATACTCATTTTCACCAGAACAGCAAATAATTTCCTGCTGTGCCTATAATATTGCAGTTTAGTGACTACATAAATCCAGCTAATGAAATTTATGGAGAATATGAGGACTACTAAAAACAGACTAAAAACCTGAAAAAGTAATTGCTCCCATGTGTGTTGGGAGGGGGTGATATTTTGGCAGCAGACCTCTGCTAAACATTTCTTACAGGTGTCACTGACGGGCCAACAGGGGAGCTGATGTGGCTGACAGCAGGTGCTCCAGCAGGAATTTGTGAAGTCTGAATGTGGGGTGATGGTCACAGGGGGCTGCAGCCGTGAGAGCCCCTTCACCTTGCCCTTGTGGGAGCTTCTCAGGTCTCGTGGCAAAAGCCACAGTGGCCCCTGCTGGGGCAGAGCTTCAGAACACGTCTTCCCAAAAATGCCTCCTTGTTTCAAGGGATGTGAAGCATTGTGGGCACACTGTGGGGATAGGGCTGGCTGTATCCCCATTTGCAGGTTCTTCAGGAGAACCTCACCTCCTGGGATTTTGCAAGCTGCAGAGATGTGGCAAGTCAGTGGAAATCTTCAAAACCCAAGGAAGCATCAAAACCTGGCCTTAAAATTTCTGGGATTTAGGGTGGCAACTTTTCCATGTGACCTCAGAGGTCTCCATCAGAGACATCTACAGAGTGTGAGTTGCAGGAGCTGTCTGGGAAGCCCAGATATATTTGGCTGCTCACAGAGCTGGGCTGTCTTTGCTGTGGGAACAGGGACTGAATTGCTCTTTTTACCTCTGATTCATCCAAAGATAATCACTGGCACTGAAATTTCCCCTGGTGAGTGCTGGTGCACATCCATCATGCAGAGGACAAAACATACAGAAGCAAAGGAGTTATCCTAATGTTTTCTTCTAATTAACCCCAGCTGAATTACTGTCAGGATTCCTACTGACCAGCAAAGGCTTTTGGGGAACACTTGTCCTGTTTGGGAGCATTGCTAACTTTGTGCTTTTAAAATCCAGAAGATACATCCTTATCTGGGGTGCAGGGTGGGGGCAGCCCCTCGCCCAGGCTGCTTGATGGCTTCCTACGTCCCTGCATGGGGCTGTGTGTCCTGCTGGTGATGCTTACAAGCTGGTTTTGGCTTCACCAAAATGCAACTGGGAAAAATCCAGCCTCCAGCATTTGCTTGGCATGAAGGGGAATTTCTAAACTACACCAGCATGCCAAGACCCGGGCTGTGAGCTGCTTTCTCACAAGGTTAGAAGTCTCTGGCAGTTTCTGGAGTTATTTTTGGCTGATACTGAAGTGCAAGATCAAGCTGTGATAATATGACACTGAGCATGGATCTTGCTCCTCAGGAGGCACTGGGGTAGGTTGAAAAGGAGACCTCCTCTGAGATTTTGAAACTATGGTGAAAGAAATGCCTTGCAGAGGAGTAGAACTGGCTAAAACACAGTGGAATATCTCATGAAAGGGAGGCATTTTTTCAGATTTTCTCGGAACGATTCTGCCGTGAAGCTGTGCAAAAATGGCACAAGTTTTGCAATACATAACACTCTGACATTGAAGGCATTAAAATGCAGGAGATGTGAAATAAAAACGACCTGTCTGTAGGGGGCACTCAGCAGTCTCGTGTCTGAAAGTGAAGTTACCGAACATCAGATAAAGAAACATAAGCAGGGGAATACTCAGCCCCATTTGGTGAGAAATGCTTGATGACTTCTCTGATTTGTACCCAAACACTTCCAGTTGTCAAAAGGAAAGTAGCTGGAGCGATTGCTCAGAGCCTGCAAACATGGTAAAAAATAAGAATTTAGAAGAAATGGGATGGATGCAATTTTCTTTAGAGGCTGTTACTGATGCTGCTGTCAGGGATTGCTGGCAGCTGAGGAACATGAGCGATGACTGATGTGGCAGAACCCATTCTCCAGGCACAGGAATTAGCGCGGGGGGGAAAGCCTGGCCGTATCTGCTCTGTACCCCAGTGCCCATTTCCTGAGGTTCGTCCATGTGTCCTGTTGTCTCAGCAGCGGGGATGGGGATGAGGTGCCCATCCCTGCCCGCCCCTCCGCCCTGCCCGGGGTGCGCTGCCAGGCACGCATTGAGCCCTCAGAGCCGGCAGCCGAGTCCCGGCTCATGGGAGCGCTCTCTGCACGCACGCTGGCACAAAGCGAGAGCCCGAGGTGCCGGGAACCTGCTTCATAAGCACTTAAACCCCACCCAGCTCATTAGGGATGAACGAGGGAAAGGAGAGCAGCCCCAAGCGGCTCTAAGGACAGGCGAAGGGAACTCGATCTACCGAGGGCTGTGGTGTGCTCAAGAAGCAGTTTGGGAATCGGGGAGGTCTCTCCCAGCTGCGGCCACAAAGAGAAAAGTCTCCTGTGGGTAGACTACCATCCCGGAGAATCGTTCAAGTGTGAAAAGTAGTCAGGAGGGGAAAAGAGAGGGGAGAATTGGCAGAGGCTCCAAAAAGGGAGATCGCTCTTGCTGCTGCCCGGGGTTTCTGGCTGTGATTCCTCTCCTGGTGTTTAACGCCGCCACTGGCAAAAGAGAATCGGGGAGAGTAAAACTCATTCTGGCCTGCAGCTGAGGAGACAAAGCGGACACTTGATGGAGCTCGAGTCGAATTTCTGCCAGGTCTTTTGCTGATACAGCCCTGGGCAGCAGAGCCTGTGCCGAGGCTTTGGCTCCTCTCGGAGCAATGCTGGGTTTTGGGGCTCCGGCTCTGCCCTAACCCTGCGCTGCTGCGGGTACGCTGCTGGGAGCTGCCCCTGCCTGTCAAACAGGGGCTTCTGCACCTCGTCCTGAACCCCCTCTCCATGGGGATCAGGGGCTGGGGACACTGAGATATGGCAGCCCACGGCAGAGTCTGTGCCCATCTGCATCCTCCAAGCGGACAAAGGCTCACAGCCCCAGGTAAATCACGCACTTCAAGGGTGGCAGCTGCATCCAAGGCAAGATGGTTCTATCATCCTGAAGAGTCTGTTCCAAGGCCTTGGGGACTGTGGGTACCTGTTGGCACACTCGGGCTCCAGGGCACCTTTTGAGGAATGTTAGTCTGTGCATCCATCACAGGCAATGGTGTGTCAGTGTCCACCTAAATGCTGAGTGCACTCCTGTGTAACGTGCAGAAAATAATAGTTTTATCAACTAAAGGTCTTTTAATATGCCTTCTGCTTTCAAAACCCCAATTTACTGGGAGATACATAATCCCTTAATAATATTTAGTATTTAATGGTTACAGTTCATGTCACACTGCTACAAAGAAACAAAAAACCAGAATTATGTCTCTTTTTAATTTTTGCTTCTTCAGTCCTTGTTCTCTTCCATTTACTGGCTTGTTTTTGGTTTGTTCATGATGGCTGCATTGTTACTGTTTTACCTTTTGATAAAACCGCCGAGTGACCAATTCTGCACCTCCCTAGTCATCTGCCACCAAGGAGATTTTGTTTCTTGTATGCACTTTATATTGTTCTTCCCCCCCACCCCTGCCAATTCTCAGTAGGAGAGGCTGATAATTTTTAACTGTCCCAGATTAGAGTTTGAGAAAAGGGTGATGACAAACAAAGGTTTCTCTTCACTTATATGGAACATTACTGACGCATTATTTTTGTGTCAGACTTCAAGCCTTGGTTTTAACCAGCTGCTGCAAATGTACAGAGGTAAACAACAGACTCCATAAACAGTTCAATACAGAAGACTTGATTTAGTACCTTACAAGACAAAGCAATCAATAATCCATTACACATCTAATCACAGGCATGAAGAGCCCAGCAGCCCTCTGCACAGCATTCCACCAAACGAGAAAGGCGGTCGGAGACCACAGTAAGAGGGACACAAATCACCGAGATTGCAAATGTACGGCTCGGGAGTTGATCTACAAACACAAATATTCAAATTCAACAATCACCTCTTGCTACTAGTGAATCATGCTATTGCTATCTGGAGACGAGTTGCTATGGCAGAAAGCTGTAGCAATGGCAGAAGGCCAAGAATCCTGCCTTTGAAATGTTAACTGAATTTAACTCTTGACTTTTCACAGACAAGGTTCATTACTTTGTGTGACTGTGTCATATTAAATGAGTGCTTTGTCTGCCCTGGGTACCAGCTTGGAAGGGATATTATTAATCAGCAGGACAGCAAAACAGGTCAATAACAACCATTTGTCACTAAGGATTTTTTTCAATACCTTCAAGTCTGCTATGTGATAGCTGCAGTTACACAAGGGTGGTTTTTTGCTTTAATTTCTTCCCTTTTTCTCCACTTTATGTAAGTTATATCCAGTTCATAGTTTGTGGACACGCTCAGAGCACACCCACCAATGCAGGCACGATGGTGAGATGCTCTAATTTGAACAGTTACAGCCTGGGCACAGAAACGCTGCTGCTCCATTTAAGTGACAACGTAGGCTGCTTTCTGTAAGATCCACCAGAAAAATCAGGAGTTTATAGAGACTTGAGCAAGGAACAGGTATAAACATCAGTTGAAATGTAATTTTGTGAATGGCAGAACTAAATACTCGTGAAATTCAGGGATAAGCTCTTCTTTCAGCTGCCTGGAGTGCAGATCTGGGTCCCTGGTTAAAGGGGAGCTGCAGGTGCCTACAATGCACTTTGCTTTATGATCTCAAATCTTTACAGCTGCATCAATAGGATCTCACATTTAGTTCCTGGACAAGTTAGTTAGGTTTGGTGAGTTAGGATTACTGAGATCCAAGGAAACACCATCAAATATTCATGCAGCAGTGCTCTGACATCCTTTCTTTACCATTACAATGAGGGGTTAAGAAGGACAGGCACCTTGGAAGTCGATGGAGAACAACAGAACAAACCAGATGGTGTTACTGTGAAGAAACTGTCAGAGAGAACAGGGCACAGAGATCTGCAGCCGTAGTTACAAAGATGCAGATCACAAACTGTGACAATATTTTTTCTTCCGCAAAACCAACAAAGGCGTTACTGTTGCAGTTGAAAAAGTCTTGAGTACAGCCGGCCACGTGCAAAATGACAGTGGAGGCTGAGATGGTGACAGTGGAGCTGGAAGGTTTGCTGTACACTATTGCTACCCCAGTCTATATATCGGGAGTTTTGCCCAGTTCCAAGAGAAGGCCAACAACCACACGTCCCTGCAAACTGGTTGGTAACACATAGAACATCTCATGTTCCACCTTCAGAAATCTCATTCTGACTTTCAAGACTTATTTTCCTCTGTTATAGGAATCCATCTTCAAGGAACAAGATCACAGGATAAGAGAGCTCTTGCACTCTCTCATGCTTCTCCTCTCAACAGGCTTTTACTATGTGCTCAGACTTGAAGGAGTTATTCCAGGGAAGAGAAACACAAAAGCTGTGCAAAACATACACTATATGCTAGACAGCACTTAAAAAGTCATCTTTCATCAACCATGATTTTAACTGCTGCATCTCCTCAAGATACACTGACGGTGAAGTACTTAAAAAAACCCCCACCCTAAAGCAAATTAGCCACAAGTTCCCAATTCTGTATTTGTGGGTTTTTTTAAACTAAGATAATGATAAGATTTCAGCTGGTTTTTTTTTCTTTCCAGTAGATGCGCATATAGATATCATTTAATGATGGACTCTTGTTAGATCAGGTACACAATATTTACTGTACTTTTGTACACCACAGATTAAATATTTGAAACATAAGGATCTCTCAGGTATACCCATGAAAAGCAGGCTTCATTGAAAGAGCAACACCCTGGAACATTTAAAATGAACCATTTATTAAATCAAACTGTTATTTTAACAGTTACATAAGTTACACAGCATGTTTAAGTCAAAAGATTTCACAAGGAAAAAAAAAAACTTTAAACTTTTATTATGCAGGCAAAAATAGTACCACACAATATGTACCTGGGAGGGAAGAAGGGAAGGGGAATCTCTAAACATTCAAATAAGGCCATAATTATTTAAAAACAACAATAAAACAATAATAAACCCCCCAGTAGATCCATTTGCTTTTCAGTGTGTTCAGTGCTGCTAACTATATGTACTTTTAGTGTACAGGTGAGATCGAGGCAGTGATATTTTGATAGCTAGGTTTAATGTTTTAAAACACTATCAGAAGTGGAATAAGGCTCATTAGTACATACAGCTGCCCTTGGAATGTCAATTTCAATTGCCTTCATCAACTTAAAATTCACAAAGTGCACAGTTAAGATATGCCAAAAAATTGAAACTGCTACTCTACCAACAGCTGCCCATGCTTAATACTTAGTGGTCTATTGGAACAAAGTATGTTCTTTCAAAAGAGATGTGTAAGAAAAGCCACTGTAAAACATTTAGTTTTGAAGATGCACTAGGAGCTCTTCTTAAACTGAAAAGTAGAAAAACATGGATTAATTATGTTAAGAAAAGAATACAAAAAACACTAGAAATGACCATCAAACTTTCAAAGAACAAGCACCACAATGGACATTAGCATTCGATTTTGCAGTGTACAGCAATGTAGTAATTTTACTCTAGCCAATCTACTTCATCAAACTCTGAATCATCTTCTGAATCACTGTATTCCACAGCAATGCGACGGGAGAGGATAGTGGCAACGTCATTCTCAATGCGCTCGTGCTTAGCTTCTTGTTCCCGCTGCTCTTCCACTTTGCGGAGCTGAATACCTGGAGAACACCAGATCACAAACACGTCACTCTCCTCCTTCACCACGGCAAATGTATCTAGGTCATGGTTCACAAAATGCTTTCCAATCAAAAATGAATACACAGGATCCTGTCCTGTTCAGGTAGATTTTTTTGTCAAGCTTTTAAAGAGAAGTATGTCAGAATTGCAGTGGCAGGCAAGATCTTGGGTCCTTCTACTATAATATCCTGGTTCTGATTTCCCATTAAAATACATTTTTAGTACCACTGTAAGTGATTAAGCCATTTTGCATTTTCTAGACTCTCTATTCACAATTTAAATGAAAGTTTATAGCTATTTGAGTATCCTAACAAGACAGGACCTCTTGTAACCCTGTTTTTTATCACGTAATTATTTGGTTTGGGATAAAGTATTACTTGGAGGTCAAAGCTGTGGTAACTCAAGCCTTTCATTCTTGGGCATGACTCGGTCAAGTGTTTTCAGCAATCACCTAGATTATACCACTAGGCTCCATTTTCTCATTTTTGCTGACATTCTCCACGCATGTTCATGCACCCCTGTTGTACTCAACTGTTGTCAACATTTCTTTAGACTTCAATGATGTTATCAATTCAAGTGCATATAGACATGCAAAAATATTTCAAATTAGTGCTATAGCCTATCGGCTGATATTACAGTACCATACAGATTCTGTGCTGTGCTGCAGTGGAGGGGAAGAGAAGAAGAATGTAGAACTTGAAACATTTGAGAGATCTTAACTACTGAAAGATACCCCATCATCAAACAGCAGCACACACCAGTGTGTGTGTTCCAATGCCAGTGGGGATTTTCCTGGCCATGGGCACCATAAGCTGAAAGGTACAGCTGGCACCCACAGCTCTTCATGAGATCATCAGGAAAACACTGCCCTGCAGCTCTGCCCTTCCCTTGCACCCTGCCTTGGGCACCTTGCAATGCAAAGGCAGCTCCACTACTGCACTGAGATCAGTGCCCAGATCAGATACTTAAACAGCTTGAAGTCTTCAGCAGTGATTTCTGAATGTCACTTATATCTTGTAATACAGTGACAGATGATCAAAATTCCAATGCCAATTGATCTATTTTGCTTTTATCCAATAGTCTGTGAAAATCAATGTTTTTGTCTTCTACACAATCTGTAGATGATCAGAAATAGCTACATTTGCAGGTAAACAGAAATGGAAAGATAATCTCCACAGATAATCTACAAACACACATACTTTTTTCTGTAATCTAACTTCCACAGCGAACCAGTTTTGCCATCCAAACTAAACATCTGATAAGTGCAATTACAAATTGAAAAAAATCCCTGTCTACTTGGCAATGCATACACTGTAGAGGATAGAAAACAGAAACAGACTTAGGATGCATTCCTCTAACTTCTTACACATGTGAAATATTCCATCTCTCAAAGGCCATGTGTATTTAGCAGGTTTCTGAGATTGTTCTTTTTGCTGCTTAATAGCCAAGGTTACCTTTCCGTATTGCTTCCAGCAGAACGCTTCTAGCATCGCTGATTACAGGAAGAGTTGAAGGATGGCGCTTGGGCTCAGGAGCAGGAATCACTTGGGATGGTGGAGATGGAGGCATTATGGGTGCATGAGGGCCAGGGACAATGGTTGTGGGAGGAGGGTGCAGAACAGGAGGAGGGTGAGAAAGGTTTGCAACTGTGACAGGGGAGGAGGGTCGAATGCCAGGAGGTGGCAGGGGAGGAGGTGGAGGAGGTGGAGGAAGTCCCTGTACTTCAGCTTGTGGAGGAACTGGGTGAACAGGTACAGCTTCACACACTTGGGCAGCTCTAGTGACAGGGGGAGAGGGTTGTGCTAGCGGAGGAGCAACTGGAGGTGGAGCTGGATGAAGAACTCCCGGAGCTATCTGGAGAGGAGCTGGTGGAGGTGGCACAGCTGGTGGTGGTGGTGGAGGAGGAGGAGTGGGGCTCACAAACACCGGTGTTCTGCCTGTTGCTGGTGACTGAGGACGATTTTCTACCAAGCCAGGAGTAGAACTGCAACATCCAATAACAGAACAAAGCTATTAGAGCTAGAGAGTGTGAAAAAATAGTAATAGATTCACTTCTGCAACTTTAGAACATTGAAACCTGGGCATTAAAGAGCATTATGTACTATTGATTTCAGGGTGTTTGTCCACACCTCACAAACAAGAAGTCTAATTTTCAGTATGGAGCATGCTTCACCTCTGCTCATATTCAGTTATTAACCAAATTTATGTTCTTATACAGTGCACCTGCATCTTTATCAAAGGTTTCCTATACTAGTATAATTCTTCCCTGTTGTCCCTAAGTAAATCCAAATAATTTTTCTCAAGTCAGGGAACTAGCAGTTGATTAACTGTTTTGATTCACAGAACTTTAAAACCAAAACAAAGCAATGCAAACAATGAGGACAAGTTAATTTGAAATAGATACCTAAGGTGTGATGACAAAATGAGTGAGACTAATATCAAAGGTCATCAATACTGCATACATAGAGTTATGCTAGATACCTCATTATTAGAGGTATGCTAGATACTCGTTGTAGGACAATAAATAGGTGAACTGCAGAAAACAAGAGAGAGCAGTAAACTTATTTTCATGAAAGACCACTAGAGGATTTCTTTAAACTGTTATGGTAAATTAATCTAAAGATTATGCATTTTTGTGTATGATCTCCCAAAAAGTAAAAGTCATTCTTTTCAAGACACTGACATCTTGCCGATGCAACAACCCCATCTGAACTAACTGTCCTCTATTCTAAGTTGTATGTACCTGACCATAAAGTAAGACTTCTGGTATAAAAAATAGGGGAGTGACAAAGAAATTTTCTCCTTTAGAAAATATTCTATGTATGTATCCACTTCTGAAAAGAAAGAAATAGAAAAAAAATCAACACTTTGGGAGAGAGAAGCACTTACAATTTAGCAAATGCAATGAATACATAGTTTTGACAGATGACTGTCTTACTGTGATATATTCTTCCTTCATGCAGGTTGAAACACAGCTCAGTTGTACAAATTTCTGAAACTCCAAAGCTACATCATGAAATGCCAACATATTTCACAGAAGCATTTTCCATACAGCTATTTGTCTTGCCATTTAACTCAGAAGGCAACACGTTCAAAGTATTAATGGCAAGGTGAGGCCTGTCTCCACCAGAGCATCCTATGGGATTTAGATGTCGGCCTTCCCATCCAGCTCCTGGTGGCCCCGTTCCTGCAGGCACACTGGGGCTGTGGGCTGCCTTGGATTTCTGGGCAGCACAGAAATAACGCTAACAACTATTAGTGAGGTGGTAGAAAACGAAACCAGCCCCAAGAGACCGGCATGTGGCTTTTCCGGCGTACCTGACGCAGGGAGGCACAGGCTTCACCTCCGCGGCCCCGTGCATGGGAGGCGGCGGCGGCGGCTCGTGGGGCCGGACCAGCACGCGCTCCTCGGCTCTGTTCAGCAGCTCAGACATCTGGCTGTAGGGCAGCGCAGCAAGGGAATACGATCCATCGATGTGGTCCACGTATGCTTGAGATCTGCAGGCAAACAGGGAGAAATGATCCAGCTTCACCTTTGGTAGGAGTATTAGTGCCCTCAGCTACTGTTCCATACTTCAGCCTGACTTCTGCATGCAAGTATCTTCTCTCCACTAGTGTCGCATATTATACAGTGTGGCTTTTCAATAATTTATCCCACTTTCCCTGTTATTACTTCTACCAGCTCAAGGGCTTGATTTTGACAGATATATCAGATAATTTCTACAGTATGTGTGTGACCTTAGTGTTTATTAGTCGCATTATTTTGAGTTAAATAAACACAGCAATACAATCAGAACTACTCTTCTTTTATAACATTCATGAAACATCCATTGATGTTAGAATGATAGAATTTAGAATGGAATAATTTAGCTGAACTTGTGTCAGAGGATCTTTATTCCAATATATACAGAGAACTCGCTGCTTTAATAGACATAGGACTCAATCAATAGCTATTATTGAGTAGTAGCAGTAAATAAAGATGATTCAACTTGTTAATGACAACTTTAGACACACCTCAAGGACCTGATCAGTTAGTAAATTTTAATTAGCTATTCAATTACATATTTTTATTTTTAAAAATCTCTATTAAATTCAGAGCAAAAGTGTTTGTAGAACACTTTCCAACAAGTAGAGCAACACTCTGCATTTCCACATACTGCCACCACTGTAGTATCTAAGCCTATTAAATTCTTCAGGGGTGAAAATCTTTCTCATTTATTCCAAAGCATGGTGCTGTTCTGTATCTGAACAACATGTTCTGCACATGCAGTGCTCCCAAGCACTTCGGCATTATTAATAATTGCATTACTAGTACTGAGATAATCAAGGTTTAGGCCAGGGTCCTGGATATAAAACAAGGATGTCTAAAGTGGAACCCAACATACAACACAACAAAAGGACAGCAGGAAAGCAGATGTTTCTGCCAATGACTTGGCACAGACGTTTACAGAGATACTATAAAGCTTTTCCCAGAAAAATGCTAATCACCATAACTTAACTCATACCCCACTGAGTGAAACGCACTGAGAGCATTTCCACATTCTGAATTGAGCTAAGTTTTCTACAAGCAGGTTTTTCTACTTTTCAGGCAGCAAACCCTCTCTCCTGGAGTTGTCATAATTACTCACCATCACTACTGAGCTTGTTTGAAGGCCTTACGAAGCTAAACAAAATACTCTCTTATAGTCTGCTTTTGACCACAGAAAGATAGGGGAAAAATTAACCAGTTTTTGGGAGGATGATGGATACTTTTTAATTAAAAAACAAAAAAAACCAAAAAAAACCCCAAAAAAACAAACAACAAAACAAAACACCCAAAACACCCAAACCAAAAAATTATCCCTAAATGTCCTAATATTACTAGTCAGCCCTCTTTGCTATTAGATGTTCCTTGGCTGGTAAAACAGACTTAATTTTGCACCAAGACCAGAAGCATAAGCACAGCAGGTGTTTACCATGTGAAATGCTACTTTTAGCCACCAGCAAATACGTGCTGTGAAATGAGAATTCACCAGGTTGGATTTTGTAATAGGCTATAACCAGAAATGCCAATCAAATCATGGATTTGTTCAAGAGTAAAGAGAAGCTCAGCATTCTCATTTGAGTTCCAAGTGGACGTTTGTTCACATCACACACACGATATAGTCTTGGCAGTGTCTGCTTAAGAAAAATCAGTAGGCTGGAATAATGGGGATTTTGTGGGTAGTGACACACCTGGGTGCAAGCTTGCAGCAGTGACACTACGCCTTCATCAAGCTGCTGAGGACAACACATCCTCAAGGATACAATGAGGATACATGCTACCCTTAAAAATAACAACATAGCAACTACTCCTTTAAGGACACACTAAGAATTTTAAAACTGAGCTTTGATTAAGCTAAATCAGTGATTTCCGGTGTGTTTCAAGGGGAGCAGTAGCATCTCATCACTGACCATTTCTCATGCATGTTCACTACGCAGTAAGAATACATTTCATAAAGGATAGAAAAAACAAAAAGGAACCTTGATTCAAAGTGTGAAGCTGGGCCATTAGCAACTTCAATGTGCTTATGTAAGAGGTTAGCATCATCTTCTGCGAGCTCTGGACCTTGGGCTAACTTCTGCCACTCTCTCCGTCTGTCATGAGGTGCCCTTGGCACTTTCTCTGGTTCATGAGGGCGATCTAGATTCTTCTGCTGTAGGAGAGTTGTGCAAACAAAACTGACAACTGAGACAGTGTTTTTTGATTACTTGCATATAAACATCAGCCACCAAATTATGAAAAGCAGTTCTATCTCAAATGCAAGAAAAATTTGCTTTCAGGCTAAACATAATATGTAGACCAGAAAGACTTGTAAGAGCCAGAAACATCAATCTAGTGGATAAGTACCTGAATAATATAGAGAAAAATACCTGTTTAAGTAGCTTTTTATTCTAAGTCTGAATGCAAATTATGAATCAGACACTCATATTTAATCTCTCTACTATGTAGGAAACATACAGAATGGTCAAACAAAAAAGTAGCAATTACCTTTTGCAAAAGTGCTTGTTTAATTTTAAGAAAATATAAGGAAAGTGTTTTACTCCTACTAATTTCTTTCTAGTTTAAACATATCTATTAGAATGTCATTGAAGCTTTTTCACCTGTAAGATTGTCAGAATTTTGTCTTACAAATAAACATTTAAGTGAAATTCTTTATTCCTGCTGTATTCCTTCTTTCTGAGTCATTGCTAGAATACTTAAAAGTTTTGGCAAAAGTTGGTTAAGACAGAATGAAAGCTTTAGGTCCTTCTATATTATTTTACTACTACTACTACTACTACTATTATTATTTAAGTGTTACAGTTGATGGAACTGAATGAATACAAGTAACTTTAGTTGAATAGATGGCTCTGTCAAGTCTGGATTGCTATTTAAGTAGCATATCTACAAGCAAACCCTTTCTAGGAAAAAACAAGGAGAAGCCATATAAAGTTAACATATGTACCTTCTGCTTCCTCTTTTCTTTTCTTTTGTCCTCAGTGTCCTGCAACATTTTTTCCTTCCACAGATCAAAGAAATATGAAGGATTGGTATAGAATTTCAAACCTTCTTTTCCATCATCCCTGAAATACAGTGACACAAAGAGGGCATGTTATTTATTTGACAAGACACGAATCCAAACATTAAGACAAAGCAAGGTCATATTAAGGAATATATAGTATCTCAGACCCTGAAATGTTTTACTGAGGAACACAAAAGAGATGATCATTGACCTCCTGCACCATCACTTTTTACTATCTTTCCTGGCATTCAAGGTCCTAATTTTAGAAAGATAACTTTAACACAAGCCCCAGACAAGAAAAAAAAAAAGAGTGTCATAAATCAGAGAACTCCCACTCCAGTAACTCAAACACTGCTGTTAAATATTGAGCAAATTTGTGTGGCTACTTATGTTCAGCTACTGATTCAAACTGAATCTCTGGGACAGCAAACAATATTCATTTCCATCGAAGAACCTTCTTTCTACACACTTACCTGTTTCATTTCTTCACTTCACATCCAAGTACATTATATGGTTTAATAAATACAGAATTTAAAAACTACTTTTTCCTACTATGTTACACTGAGTTAAGATTTGAGTAAAATGGAGTAAAGTTTCAATGCTTATCAATGTCTTCTGCTGCTTTCATACCTCCAGCAGCTTCACAGTTTTCTAGCCTGGCTTCTTAAATATTCAGGTGCTACTCAATGTGAGCAAGGTGCCTGGATATATCCTCTCTATTACATAAATTAAGCGAGAAATTGTTTTTGAATAATTTTGTTTTACTAACCTGTAAGGGGTGAGAATGTTAAGTGGAGGAGGCTGTTCACAAACGTCGTAAGTCTCTTGCAAAGGAATTGGCAGAGTTTTGCGGTCAAACAGCTGCTGGTCTTGAATCGTGGAACTCCGGAAAGCTTTTCTCATTGTAATGTCCTGCAGTGACACTGAAAGGGGATATTGACATTTAAAAAAATCCCTCCAGATAAATTGTGTTTGGATTAATCTGGAGTTGCCTGATGTTGGTTAAAATATAAAGCACTACTGCTTGCATCTTGGGCATTTTACAGCAAATACAGATTCATCTAGCACTATCACCATGGCAAGATATTGTCAGACTATGTGAAAAACATGGCTGTAATGTTCTAGTACATTATCCTCTATTTAATTTCACAGGAAATTTTTATCACCTAAATAGATATCAGAACTCTGTCTCTCCTAAGTAGTTCAACAAATTGCATACTGTAGCTGTAAAATATCATTCTGAAGTACCTAATAACATTTACCAACTCCATTTCACAATCCTTATGCTACTAAAAACTGGTCTCTATCTTGAGGTATAGATTTTACCTTTATAGCATCAGCAAGCCAAACTTTTTATTCCTTGCATGTAGGCAGCAGTTCCACTGAGGGCCCACTGAGATGCCAAACCAGCAGATCACTTAAGCTTATGTTACTGAGATCAATGGGCTTTAATGGGAGGTGATTCTATGTTCCAACACATGAAAATAGTCAAATACTTTTTAATCTGTTTAATCAACATGCACCTTCTCTGTCTAATTCAGAGCCATCTTGACTTTTAAGCACAATCATTAGGAATAATCAATTACCTTTATGTAAGAGCCAAAGGAAAACAATACTACATGAACACAACAGATTAAACAGGGATTTTAACTATTTTTACCCACTCCTGGTAAAGCCTACATATCATTCTCAATTTCAAAAGAGCTTTTTCTATGTCATTAGAATTTAGATAAAGATTAATGGAAAAGTGACCACAACTGATAAGCTTTGCACTTTTAATTCTGGAAACAGTATACCTATTCAGTCTCATATTTCTCTCCCTCCCTGGTCTTCTGTTACTGCACCTGTGAAGTCCAGGTGTGCCTCAAAGCTACCTTTGCAACCAGCATGAGACTTCCATTAGATAAAGCAGAAGATCTTTTCATTAGCTTGGGCTCTTTTTTAAAAATCACAAATACTGAAAACAGTTTTCCGACATAGTAGCAAAGAGTATTTTCAGCACATATATTTTATCTATAAATAATGACGTCTGTTTTATAGAAACAGGTTGGTAGTAATGCCCCTTTATGCAAGATGAGAGGACAACTCTACCCCTGCCCCACTATCACTGGGGCCTTTGGCAACAATTTAAAGAAAAACCTGTTTAAGCTGAAAACTGTTTTTTTTACTCAGGTTCCTTTAACACATACAAGTGTACACATATAAATGTACATACACCAAGCTGGATTTCTACTGTGTGATCACAAAGGGGCAGAAGGCAGGATTTTTTGCAGAAGGTTTGCAGTTTCTGGAATGTTCTGTCTTCTTACCTAAGCATATTGGCAACATCCTTTGTGAAGCTAAAGATGGGATTTATTTGATTTTCAGCTCGGCTTTTGAAGTTTATTACGCTTGGCAAGGTTGTGTATTCCTGGAGATGTTTCCTCCTATTTACCCTTAGGTTCTAATTCATCACAGTGTCTTTTATTCTTTTTAATAGCTTTAATTAGCTGCTCAGAAGGCTTTTTAAGTGTGTGAAAGAAGTATTACAATGTCTGAATGTCAGCTAGGAGTCTCAATTTCTGTAGGTATTTTTTCATTCGTAACTACCCCTGTATATTTTGTATCTGTCATGAAGTACAAGTTGTTATCAGCTGGCAAAAGTTCAGGTTAAATAACTGAGGTTTACCTCATCTAAACATTTAAGTCTTAGACCTTTTTATACTTCAGCTGCTTTTCCTTTGGGTTGTTAGTTATACAAATAACACCAAATGTACTTGCTCCGAGTTGCACAGCAATCCTGCAAGATTTCTAACTGTCATATATTGAAGACATTTCCAACTAAAGTAAAACTTAGCATACTTCTCTTTGAACCTGTGTACATTCTGAAGAGAATGATCTTAATCAATTTATTCTAATGAATAAATACAGTACTTTGGTTTAATATTAAAATGCTCATGGAGTATGTGACACCATATTATTGACACTGTTCTACAAACTCCTTATTAGCATTCCATCTCTTCAATGAGCAAGCACAGCCAGTCTAATCCATAATTTCCCTTTTCTTGCTTAAAACTCTATATTTTATACATGTGTACAGGGGGATAACACACCAGAGGATAATCAATCAATCAATCAATCCCCAACAATAAGCATAATAATTTTCTCTCTAAAACCTAAGATACACAGCAGAGGGCTTCATGGAAAAGATACACCCTAGAATTTCAAGCAGCATTTTCTATGGTGATAACCTGCAACAGGCATTCCTTGAAAAGCACACCATTATTCCAAAGAACAGACTACATTAGGACAGCATTACTCAGGAAACGGAAGGATGTGGCACACAAAGTACGGAGAACCATGACATGGATATAACTTGCCTACACAGAGGGATCAGGTAAATCCCACGTCGCACACCCAGTGTAATCCTGGGCTGTGCACGGTTTGGCTTACAAAGCCACTTGTTCAGCTTGCCAGCTGGCAAAGAGACAAAGCCCTGCACAGTTTACAGCCTCAGCAGGGGGAAGACGTGAAAACCTGGCTGGTCCCACAGCCACCCAGCTTTGGCTGACTGACAAACTGGCACTGCAAGGGGACAGGTCAGACAAATTGCATGTATGAATTCAGGTGTGAGAAGAGATGAGTGGCAGAAGGAGGAGTTGGAAAAACTGCAGGCATTTGACTTGATGCTGGTAAATTATGCTTCCAGCCGCTTAATTCCTAACTAGCACCAGAACTTTTTGTATTGCCCAAGATCCTAAATTTGATGTGGATATATTTTTCTCAAAGTCCACTTACTACACCATTTGTGTTCACTGCAATTAACAAAAAACGGGGTCTTAAATAATTTCCTTAAATGTTGAGATATTCACGATTCAATCTGAAGATTCATTCAACAATCTAAACAAATGCCTGTTTGTCTTTATCATGTCTGTTGTTTGGATTGTATGAAAAGACGTATTATATCAGCCAATCTAACCCTCTGCGCACAACAATATTTTCCACATAAGAAAAAATTGTCTGTCAGAAAGCTAAACTGTCAACCTTTTGTACACTCGGTTTTGAAAAAGAGATGCCAGTCCATTTTTACTTATAATCAACAACACACTGGAGGGGAAAAGAAAGGGTATTTAAATTACACTCTGATGAGATACAATAACTGTGTTTCTTTTGGGGTAAAGTAACAATTAAATAAAAGCACATCTGTGAAGTGTATACTAAATAATGTTTTATCTCTTGGTAAGCATCTCATTAAATTGCAATCCCCAATTTGTAATAAAAGTCTGGTATAGAGCACACCAATGCACTGACAGAAGGTAGCTACTTTTAACTTTTCAAATACATTAAATACTACATTTTACTTCACCAGAAGAAAAAAAATGTTACTAGATTTATTTTTATTCTTTTACGCTCACTCAACTACAAAATTTATGATTAGGTTCTAGGTCAAAAAATACCATTCTCCTAAAGACAGTAAATAAAGAAATCATATATATTCCTCTTAAAAACTTGCTCTTTTTGTGGAATTTCATCCTGGCAATTTTTAAGACTGCAAACTCTTGAATATCACAGCTGTGACTCCCTGCAGAACTAAATGATTAGGGGAAATTTCATACAAATCCATGGACTCAGTTGCCCACAATTCCCTTTCTCTGTTCAAAATCTTACCCAGCAATTTGAAAAGTGCAAAGAGGAAAGAATGACACTTTTGAACAAATAACTTAGTAGTAAATTGCCCATTAAAGGTAATTAATTTGTAGGGACTGGTGCAATTGAAAATTCTCTTAAGGTAAAGATTTGTGTGATTCAGTTCCTATCGACACTGCAATCTCAAAGCCTGATTTCTACCTTACTTATTTTATATTTTTAATGATTATCCATTTAAACAATGACCAGAATGCACACATATTAGGTTTCTCTGCCATCAGAATACTCTGACTGTGGGTTTGACAGCTGCTAAGGAGAGACATTATTTCTGTAGATCAGACATGACTCTTGGGCTTGTCCCCTACACAGGAAATACAAATTTTCTGAACTTCTATTCTAAAAACTTCCAAAACAGCTCAAGAACTCTTTGGATAGAGAATGTGTGTAGTTTAACTACTACAGGTAAACAAAAAGAAGATGTAAATGCTAGAGCAATCATTTTAGGAGGACTCAGAAGCTACTTCAAATGCAGCCTGTAGAACAAGCAAGCCCCATTAAGATGTGAATTACCCATGGGCATCAAGCACTGAATCTGCATGTGAATCTCAACAAAACCACCACACTGTTTAGCAAATGGTATTTTGTCCACCTCCCTCTTCTTATACACAAAATATGCAGTGTCATGGAACTATTAAGCCTTGGACACACTAATTTAAAACTGATTTACTTACTAAATAACCCACAAATTTAATCAAGGGCCTAAGAAAATTGGAGAAGGAACATGGAGAACAGTTGAAGCCCAACCCACCTGCTCAGACTCTTGAGAGAGAGTCACACTCAAATCCAACTTTCTTTAAGTAGAGATGTGCTATATAATTTAACAGTCTTTATTTGCCTTTGAGGGCAAAATTTCTAATGAATGAATTGGCAATAGCGTTACTCACCACTTCATATAGGACATGTGGAGATCATGACCCAATTTTCATGTGCTCCCTGTTCTTCATTTTGATTACATTTATTCTCTTTCATACTCAGCAAAATCTTCTTCAGAGGCTAAAGACAGTGAGCTGCCCCTTAAACTGGGATTTACTACCCTTTCCTTCTAAGTCTCACAATGGGCTGAGTATCCAGACTTAAGTTGACCAAGTCTCCCATTTCCAGCAGTATACAGACCCCAATTATCTGTCAAGCTTTTTAGGTTTCTCCCCACCAAATGCCACTTTTTTTTCCTCATAGCAAAACATCAAATCTGGTTTTGGCATTAGTCCAGCCAAACTTCTGAACTACTATTGTTTTAAAGACAGGACAATATTTATAGAATGTTTAGAAAAACAACAAACACATATTCAGAGGCAGAAACCTACTGAAACACAATTCACAACACTATCTGATTCCTTTCCTGAAATGTGCCAGGCTGCTCACCCACAGCACTTCTGCCATTAGTTTCATTTAAGTTGCTTGTCACAGTTGTAACAAATATGCTATAGAAATCAAGAATTTGATACACTGCCTTTGAGATTAAAATCCTCTCTGGTTTGAGTTTTAAATATAATTAGGTAGCTCACATTGAAAGAAGCACTAAATTAATACCAAAATAGTCTGATAAACTCAAAATTCATGAATTTTCTTTCTGCCCTGGCATTATTTATTCCTGAGTGATACAAAACTGTTTTCCAATACCTCATGACCCTATACATCAGAGCTTTACCATGTATCAGCATTTCAAAAAAGAATCACATAAATGTTAAAATATTCTTTGTAAAACTCTCAGATTTCTACAACTATGACTTTATTAGTGAAAATTTGATCAATTAAGAAAAATATTATTTTACTGATACAATTTGCATATATATATGGACAGAGTTAGTAATGTTACTTATTAAGTAAATACTGAAATGAAAAATGGTAGCAAAGAAACTATACTCAGGATTTATTTCTCACCTATGAGGACACTTTATATTGCAGGGCTAGTGAAGCTGTCAACCTTAGTTCAGCTTTATAGCAAGAATGTGTTTTCTCAGTCCTAAAATGACCCCAAATATTACTCTTGGATACATATGGGCTTGTTTCCCATACAATTGAAATAAAGTTGAGTTTACTGATGGAAAGCAGAGGAATTCTTATTGTCTGCATACAAGTTTGGTATCTTCTGAGGGGAAAACCCACATGTATATGAAAAGAATAAAGTATTTTGAAAAATCAATTAAAATATAAAATTAGTAATACTGAGAAATCAAGAATTTGAAAACAATGTAATAATTCAAAGCAAACCAAGGTCATAGCAACTCTTCTATGACAGAAGAATAGTGCATGAGGAGTTAGCCTCCTAAAGATACAATCTTAACCTTGGTTTTATTCTTTCACAGAGATGCTGTAATAATTCCAAATGAGAAAACACACAGACTGTTCAAACAAATTCAGAGCTTTTTATCACTCTGATTCTACCAGAAGCATCTTGTCAAGTATCTGCATCTCGTTTAGTGAATCTGACTTGGGCTGTTTTTGTTCATGCCACTTAGCTTTAAATTAATCTTAATTTCTTTCTCTTGTGTAATAGCATGGGCCCAAAGGAACCCATTAAATCTTCTATTACTGCCTCCTGGCAAAAAGCAGATGAGACTCATTTCACAAGCATATCCCATTTTACTCATGGTGTTAGCTGAGCAGAAATACTGAAAGTTGCTTAATTCTTGCATAGAGAGTTAAAAAAGGTAAATTCAAATATTCCCCCCCCCCTTCATGCCTTAACATCCTTCAGCTATTCTAGTCCACACTAGGACTAAACCTAAACTATTTGTGATGGATTTCTAAAATCAAGCCCAAAACAGTCTACTGAAGGAAAAAAGTCTCCTGATCCCTAACTTTTAAGGAAATAGAGTATCAAATATCACCTCATTTCCTTTGTCCTCATCTGGTGACTCATTCCAGGCAGATGCTTGTGAATAAGGAGCACTGGGTACAGCTCAGGGACTGGATATCCTCAGGTTAATAAAAACAGTAATTTAACAGCTCCTGACACTGAGGACTGCATGTATTTCTGTGAAGTACAAGCAGTCACTGCTATTCTGTGGTGTGAGACAAATCCAGGGGATCAGGTTCAAGTCACTGTGAGCCATGCTGGACTTCATTGTGTAGACCTATTCCCTGTTTCCTTAACTGCAGTCTGTACCTTTCTTTAGCTGTACAGTTGAGCGAACACTACAGCACACACAGTCCTGTGAAAATGTGTTGGTATGGTGCATTGGGGACTACACACTATTTAAAACTACTTCTAGCAATTCTCTAACATCAAATAGTTATGGATTTTTGGTCCTGAAACCTAGAGCCAAACTTGTCAAAGGCGTTTTACATATGATAGTACAATTCTCCATCTTCCTATTGTGCAACATCCCTGGATAGTTTAACTCAATGGCTTAATATGGTCTCTCCATTCTATGGAAATGTGAAAGATAAACATATATGTGATATAACAACATAATATCCCCCTCTGATTTAAACCAAAACTAGGCTGTCAAGAGTAAATGCGGAAATGCCATTAACACTCCGGAGTGTTACAG
This sequence comes from Dicaeum eximium, assembly GCA_013396995.1. NCBI lineage: Eukaryota > Metazoa > Chordata > Aves > Passeriformes > Dicaeidae > Dicaeum > Dicaeum eximium. The sequence continues at coordinate 401,933 of VWZP01008818.1, read as the reverse complement.
TTTTTACAAGATCACAACTGCAGACAATTTATTATCATACATGGAAAGGATTTTTTATCATTATCCAATCATAGTAAAATTGCCCTGGTTTGGGCAGAGGGAGATTTCATTTTTTCCTAGTATCTGGTATAGTGCTGTGTTTGGGATTTAGGATGAGAATAATGCTGATAACACTCTGATGTTTTAGTTGTGGCTGAGCAGTGGTCAAGAACTCTTCAGCTTCTAACTCCACCCTACCAGCGAGCAGGATGGGGGGCACAAGGAGCTGGGAAGAGACCCAGCCATGACAGCTGACCCAAACTGGCCAAAGAGACCCTCCATACCATATGGTATCATGCTCAGCATATAAACCCAGGGGGAAAGGTGGCTGGGGCTGGGCTGCTGCTCAGGAACTGGCTGGGCATCAGTCAGCAGGTGGTGAGCAATTGCATTGTGTGTCACTTGTTCTGTGTGTTCTAATTTTATTATTGATGTTTTCCCTTCCTTTCCTGTCTTATTAAAATGTCTTTAGCTCATCCCACAAATTTTACTGGTTTTTTTTCCCTGATTATTTCCCTCCTCCCACTGTGCAGCAGGGCTGAGGAAGTGGATGTGTGGTGTTTAAGTGCCTGCCAGGTTAAACCACAACAATTGGAAAAAGAGGTGTACAGGGGTGATTTATGCTCAGTTATCAAGAGACTTGGAAAATCCCATTAATGTAAGAATTCCCCTAGGCAAGTCATGATTTTGTGGAAAATCTGCTACTAGCTGTGAGCAGCTGTCTTTCAAAACCTGTTCTAAAATTAATGTCACACAAAATACAGAATCAAAACTTCCCTTTGCTTAATTTTGCTACTAGCAAAATTTTGACATCTATAACCAAAGACAACCTGAAGACCACGCTCCTGGTTTGACACTTCATTTTTTTCTGTATACACAATTGTAATCACACAATGTAATAATACACAATTATTATATGTAGACATTCAGAACTGAAACAGCTTTCTATAGCTTAAAATTGGATCCCACAAGCAATCTGAAGTTATTTTTCATGATGGGATGTTCCTCCACTTTCTAGGTCTTAACCACATAGTTTAGAGCACCCTAAATTGTTTGGGGTTACAAGGTTTTTCAGTTTCACCTGCAACCAACAGATATTGAAGAAGGAAAAAGAGCTTCACAGCATTTTTGCCTTAGGTGGTCAAACAAAGCCTAGGCATCCTTTAAAATTCCATACAAATTCTATCTTATAGGCATGAGCTGATGACTTTTGAGAGTACTTGTTTTCTCAGTGCTAACCAATATTTACAACACTGAAAGTTATTTAGAAAGAATCCAAGAGGTTATACAGTAGCAATAAATGAAGCTATACAACTATAACATCATACAGAAAGTAAGATGGTACAAGTTAAATGCAAAAACCCTACCTGGACAAATGTTTACATTCCTTGAGAATTAATAGAAAGGTTTAAAAAAAGTGTATAGACTTATCTCCAAGCATTCACATAATATTACATAATATTATTAATATTCCTAATACTCCTGCAGCCATTTTTATGTAAATTCCCTAGTATCATCCAGTAACCATGAAAAGGCTGAGCCCAGAAAGCTGCTCGAGGCTATAAAAGAAACCTGTAGCAGAAATAGAAATGGACCTTTCTTATGATGCTTGGCTCTGTGTTCTTATAAAAATGATTTAAACTATTAAACTATTATTTCTACTTCACCTATCAGTGGTGTCTGAGTGATGAAATAAGAAATCCTCCCCGCAGGAGGTAACTTACATTCCTCTTCCTTTGGATCGAGTTGTGTAACACTGACAGATAAGCGATCTACACGTTCTTGTAAGGAGTTGACTCTAAATGAGAAACTGTGTGCTTCATTGAAAAGTTCACCAAATATATCTTCAGCATATTTACCTGAAACATGGGAAAAAAAATTCAAGCATACCACAAGACAGGCAAATGATTTCTTACTGTTTAATTAAGTGATTCTAAGATGCATGAGTATCACTTGTAACAATCTGTACTTACTGAGCCTATTAAGAGCCCTTTAGAAAAGCAAATAGAAAGTAAATACTTAATATGCAACTTATTTGTCAGAAATGAAATTATTTAATACATTACAGGACAGATATTCAGCTGCCATAAAATGATTTAACTATGCTGATATGCATGGAACTAGACTGCACAGCTTCTTGGATATTTCTAAAAGGACAATTTCCAGCATCTGAAAATTGGTCCTGTTTGAGCAATAACTAATCTTTAAATTTACCCCAACACTGCTCTTAAAATGAAGGACAGCTTCCACTCCTGCTGTAGAGAGAATTTTACAAAAAAAAAGGAAGATCAGATATTCACATCTAGGTAAATTAGAACCAGCCTGTTCAAAAATACACACTAAAATAATCCTACTTTGAAGGATCAAAATTCTAGTAACTGACCCAAACAACCAAAAAATCTCCTTTGTTCACATCAATGGACATCATATTTTTAGCACAAAAGAGCAGGAGATTCAAATATTATGAGAAAAGTATGAGTAATGAGTTTCTCTTCTGCAGGGTACTCCACATACTGCTTCTAATGCTTTCAAGACTGCATTCGAGTAGTCTGCCAATGTCACTGGAAAAACCCCACCAGATTACAGAGCAGAATGTGTAGCCACACTTCTGAAATACAATGTGATAGCTTCCAAAACCTTCTATGATGCTGTGCATACGTAATTCATGTACTGTTTGTGCACTTATGTTGGTTTTGGAAGTATAAATCTCACAAATTTCTAACTACCTGCTTTGCACTCAAGTTCTGACAGGTATAAAAGAAAAGGATAGTTGTGGAAATTCTGCCTTTGGTGAGCAATACATCTGGAAGTATACATAAAAACAAGGACATTTTTATATAAACACATCAAAAGAACAAAAATTAAATCCCTACAGGTACTGTGGAAACTACTTAAAGATGCTGTGTAGTAAGCACAGGGCCAGCACATACCATTTATTAAGACTTAGGTAACAGCAAGAGAAAACCAGCATGACTATAAACAATGGAATATAAAAGACGTTATCAGAAGAAATGTACAGAAGAAGTAAATAGAAGAGGAACAACTAGCAAACTAACAATAAATATTCCTTCAAAGACATGAGGAATAAGAAAGCCTGCCAGCGAGTCTGCAGAGCTGACTGGCAATGAAAATATGAAGGAATACAAGAGAAGACAAGACCCCTGTGGCCAAGCTAATTTAACACTTTCCACTGGTGTGCACTGAAGGGAACTGGAGAGACCTTGATGCCAGAACTCATCGTGGGAGGCTCAAAGAAACTGAAGGGACTATATAAAAATTACAAAACTAAAGGAACAAAATGACCAGCAAATATTAGGAACAATTGTACTTATACACACTGAAACACACAACAACAAGGTTCAAAATTTTTTTCATGGAACATCTTGAAAGCTTGAGAGCTTAAGACCTATAAGCCTGACATCCATACAAATTAGTATAGATCATCATGAAGAACTGAACTAGCAGACATCTGGATGACTCATGACAGAAGAGGCAGCACAGCTTTTCTAAAGGGAAATTCTGAATGGTTTAGAAGCACATAGATAGAGAGCTATGATCTAGTGAGATTTCCAAGAGAGTTTAGAAAGTCCCTAATCAAACAGTTTGGGGAAAACTTTACAGATGGGGCATACAAAAGAAGTGGCACAGATAAATAATTCCTCAAAAGGTAGAAAACAGGGCATAGGAGTAAATCACCAGTCTTTAGAGTCAAGAAAGGTGAGTTTTACTAAGTTTCTATGCTGGGATTTGTGTTATTTAAGATATGTGTGAATTACTTGAAAAAAACTGAGATCGAAGTCTGCCAATGATACAAAGTCATGAAAAAGAAACACGGAGCATTAGGAAATACAGACAAACCTCAGCTGGTTGGAGAGGCTTCCAGGCTGAAAAGTGCTGGAAGCAGGGAGATTAGTAGGAATATCCTAGATGCTGTCTTGCTCTCATTCTTGGAGCAGCTGCTAACAGCCACAGTGAGAAGCAGAACAAAGGCACTCCCATTCCGAGAACCTTTGTCTCACGGCACAAGTCCACAGAAAAATATAGATGGAAAGTTAGTAAAAGTCTTCTCAACTGGCAACTCACCTAACATAAGACTTTCTAATATATGTCTTGAAACTCTGAAAAGTTTATGTTCTTTAACCTGTACCTAAAGCAAGCAAAATTACTTAAAAATGTGATCCACTAAGAACAAGATTGTTGAAGTTTTAATACACAGATACTAATATTTAATGCATTTCAGATGTGTTCAGAAATATTAATTTTAATTTGTTAACTCACATAACATTCAGAGACATACAAAATAAAAATAAAATACAAAATTTAATGTATAGAATAAAAAATTAATTTAGGAGCCGAGCTTTAAAATCCAGTAAATTCCCTTTTATAGGTGTATTTTGAGGCTAAATTTTTATCTGTATCATTTCATCAGGCTTAAAATTAATCTACCTCATTAATGAGCTCCAACTGCAAATAATCTGTCTTGGAAATCTTTTCATTACATTGCATACAGCCACAAACATACTGCAAGGAATAATTTGCCTATGCTTATGAACACTAATCCTCAAATGGGAAATACATTAAAAACAACCTGTCATGTTTGAAGTGGCATGCCAACCATGATGTCTCCACCTACCTGTGTGTTGGTGGTCTCTTTATTTAGCCAGAGGTATATTTAACCAAATGCTTCCTCTAGCAAAGCAAAATGTTTGCTTTTTATGAAATGTACAACTACCATTCCAAAGAATACTATATGTGAAAGTATAAATATGTACATAACACCCATAATCTGGTATTTGTGTTGCCATCTCTGTGTATTCTATAGGAATCTATCTTCAGTTTTGAATGGATTACAAAGGACACAATTACAGGTGATAATACTGAACAAAGTGTCACAAATTCCAATAAGTAAAAGAAAATGTGAGAAAAAAGCATGCTAGTAAACAAAGCTGATCTCATTTCACATGATTTATAGGTAATATGTCAGAAGAGTAAAAATACAAAAGGAATTCCATTATACACAATGAATATTCCAAAGTATCATTAACACTTCAATATTATGGGCCTGCTGAAAAACTCTATTCTTGTTTCACACCGTACAATAGAGAGAATTACAGGTCACCATGACAATTATAATATTAGCCTTAGGATCCTGCTCACAGTTGGATATATAATACCAGACCAGAAAGATCAGTGGTCTTGTTTGCCTACTAAATTAAATGACAATATAAACTTCTGCAATTAAATTAATTCAATGTCTGTGAAAAGCTCTGTATTTGCAAAACCTGCTTGGCAGGTTTTTTTATTAACAGAGTGCTTAAAAAATTAAATAAGAGGACACATTACTAATTAGTCTTAATTAAGGAATTTATTATTCACCTTATTATTCTTTTCATAACTTTTCCTCATGTATCTAAGGGCTTTGATCACAATTAAACCTTCAGTAAGAAAGGGATACAGGAATGCAAATCTCTCTGGTGTCAGTCAATATCCTTTTTTGTGACAGACAAATAAAATGTCTTGGAAACAGTGTTCGGTCCTTCTCCTGTCAATAACATGCATGTACTTTGATGGCTTTTTGAACAATTATTTTTCTGACTTTTAAAACAGACCTATGAGCTGAAAACAGAACAGTAGCTAGTAACTAGTAACTGAAAATAGAGTAAAAATTATACTGCTTACTGCCTCACTTTTTTTTTAAATCAATACCACTGAAACATGTATCATCTACTTAATTTCCATTCATTACTATGGCAATAAGTGTACAATGGTTTATAAAACGTCAAAAAAATACTGAAAAGTTTTACAGTGCTTTGCTTTCACCAAATATTCCTTCTAATTTGTTTTATCTCCTCATTTCCCCCCATCATTTCTTAAGCATTTGTCCAGGCTCCCTGGCTTCTATCCACAAATGAATACTTGCTAATTATCCAACACAATAAAATGAAAACACACGAAAGTAAAAAAAATAGGGATGTTTTATCTTATTCTGGGGGAACTGGGTATGTATCAGATGAATACAAGTCAAGCACAGTCTCCACATCAGGGTCTGGACAGTATTTCAGTTTGATTAAATAAAGCGTGACAAAAAGATGTCTTCAAAGATTTTATTATTGTGTTGTTCAAATTCTCAGAACCACACCAAGGATCAAGGCATACACTAGCAGTGCTCTCAAAACTCCAGTCCTTAAATCCACCTGAACTCTGGCATTCTTAATGCTGTATCTGTTGGCAAACCCTAAGGAAAGGCCATTTAAATTAATCATTTTGCAACACTAGATCAGTTACTGACAGATTTAGTTACAGGCTCTCAGACAATGAGTAGGACATGAGTCCTGAACCAGGACTTGTGGAAGAAGTCACTTCTTTACTATCCTTCTGCATTGTTAAAGAAATGTGTTTCAAAGCCTTCAGCTGGATCCCAACCTGAAGCAGCACCCTGCAGATCAGTTTTGGCATTGGCAGCCCTTGTGAAACATGGTCTGAATTTGATGTAGCTACCTGGATAAATACATTGATCACACACACTGCTCAGTGCCATAAACCAGCACCATTGTTTGAAATTCAAGAGTGTGACTGGTAAAACTCATGCCAGTGCAAGATGCAGAGAGCAGGACATTCAAAATAAGGCAATTGCTCAATCTTGCCAGAAGTATTGATCTTAATTAACTTACCATTAAGTGATCTGTCAGACTTCTGGGGCTCAGTGGTGTGTGTGTGTTTTGTGCATATTTTAACATTTACAAACCTAAAATCTAATCCAACACATTTATCATTGAACTAAATTATAAAAATTCATAATACATTAAGTGTGGTGACATTATTACGTACAAAGTACAATGAAGAGTTATGTCACTAAAATTAATATTAATACTCTTTGATATTAAAATAGTAAATATGTTGCTATATTGAATTATACAAACCCCAAAATAATATTAGTTTAAAAATATAAGTTTGGCATTAAAAAAAAAAAAGTATAAATTAGTAAAACATCTCAAAGAATAAGCTTAGACTTTAGTCTGTTACCCACCTATACACTATCATTCCTTGATTTCTATTATTTCTTTCCTATTCACACACTATACAATATTTTTGTCCACTACATTTTCTAAAAATAAAGGTACTGAAAAAAATTCAGGTACTGAATAAAGGTACTTTTTTCCTCCTCCATTATTTCTGACATATAATTTAACATATCCATAGCTTGTTGATTCAGCTTCCGATCTTCATAATTTACTTTTTAGAAAAAAAATGAGATGTATCTGAGTTTGAAAGTCTGGGCTTATTTCTCATCAAGATCATTTCAATCTCACAGCTAAGTGATTAAGAAACAGACTAAAAGCAAGGAGACTGAACTTGTAGATAAGAACCTTGATAGATCCTTGGGAACTTCATTCGTTATAGCACAGCAAGTTCTGAAAAATTACATACTAAATACATAGCACTGATGCTAATTAGGAACTTTCATTATGAAAATGTGAGGGCAGTCCACAAGCATTATAGTAGGAGTATCAGAGTACTGAGGAGACAACTTGATTCCTTTAGCCAGGAAAATTGAACCAGATGTTTATCAGACAACCTGACCAGGGCAGCAAAAGTATCAAATAAACTTTGTTAAAGGCCTTATCAAGAGCAGGTCTGATGCTTCTTGTTGACATCCAAAAAGAAGAAGTCAGCATCGAAAAATCTTCAGCCAGGAAAGTCTGAGATACCATTTGTTACAATCCACTGAGGACATTATCAAATAAACTAGCTGAGATTACCATTATGTATTCAGAAATCTGTGAAAGAGACTGCTGAGAGCTGAACTTATGTGGAAAGTAGCAGTGCTAATGATCATTTCACAGGAAAGTCTTGCTCCTCCTTTCATTTCTAACATAACCCGAATTCACTGCTTTATGTAGGCAAGGAATTAACCGCAGGTGTGACTTTTTTCTGCTAACACATAGTTGCTTTCAATGAAACTTTACTGACCCCTTGCTCATCCTCTCATTACCATTCGGGATGGACACAAAACAGCATCGCATTGCCACTGCTGAAAAGACAACATCAAGAAATCAGGTGGAAGATTTTGAGAAGTTTGGGTTCTCTCAAGCTGAGTTAGCCTTTAGTTTTCAAGTCCATCAGTTTCCTTACTCCCTTGTGCACAAGAACACTTTCTCTTATGTTCCCTGGCAATTGCAGTAACAATGACTTAAGAGGAGTGACTAATGAAGAAAATTCTCAATGAATGTCCTCCTGAACACACTAGAAGGAGGATGGGGCAGGGCAAGATGCAACACAAGGGTTCTGGAATGCTGACTGAAGCTCTAGCTGCAGATCTGCAGAGACTTATTCCAATCATGCAGCATGCAGGAACTTTACCATGTGCTGAACTTATTGCCCACACAGGGTGAAGAGAGAGGCTGGTCTTTGAGCTCAAGAGGCCTGATTCTAAAAATTAGTTGCAGTCCCAACACCTTGTGGCTAAGTATTTCTGGAGAAATATTTCCCACTTACTGAATGTTAATACCTTAAGCCATGACAAACTGAAGGTTTTCCTGAGCTGAAAAAGTGTTTCTCACAAGACAGGAGAAAAGTGTCTTTCACAAGATGAATGCTTTTGGGGAAGGCACAGCAAGCAAAAACTAAGAAAGAAAAGTTAAGCATTTCTGAGAAGAAAAAAAAAAAGGGGATAAATAATTTGCTCCAAAGTCAGGCTTTAACTCCTGAAAACTAACAAATAAGCAGCAAGGAAAAGAATTAGAAGAATGTGGTAAAAATAGATATACTACATAGAAAAGATAGAAACAGGAAAAGGCTACAAAAGGTTCAATGTTAAATGAAAATTGTTTTCATTAACATATAATGTACTCCAGCTTAGCAAGAACTGTGCAGCATTCTCTGGTTATGCAGAGGTAAAAGAAAAAATGGGGAGTGACATCTTGCTATGATTGAATAAAAGGCCTAGTCTGAATGTCTGCAGTACAAATATTCATTAAAGGCACATATTCAAAAAGAGAAATGTTCTTCTCCCTAGATGGAGGCTGGGGAGAGAACAGAGACTGGGGCTGAGAACAAACCCCATCAGTTAGGTTTCGTATGTGGTACCGAGATTCTGTGTCCGTGGAACAGCTGAATAAAAGGAAAAACAAGATTGGTCAATAGCTGTGAACAAAATGAGGAGGCTACATTCACACAAGAGAACTATTTATCTGCCTTCTAACAATGGCACAGCTGCACAATGCTATCAGCTGTGTTTCATGTGTGCAGGAATGTTATGGCCTGACATTCACCAACGTATAGAGAACTGCAGTACTGATGTATGTGCAATACTGCTGCAAACATTAGGTAAGCACTTCCTCAAAGCAGATACTGTTAGAAAGAAAGGAATACAGGTAAGAATGGCTAGGAAACTAAGACAGCTGTTCCTGTTGTCCAGAGAGTTCCTGTTCTGCCACAGTGCTAAGAAAAGCTGTCAGAAAACAGATCCTTTTATGAAGCAAGAGAAGACTGGGAATAGACAGGGGGAAAAAATTACTTACTGGCAATTTTGTATGTTGTATCAAGACCGACTGACATGTTTTCATGCTCCAGGGATAAAGGCAAGGACTATCACTCAAAACAGAAATAAATATTTCGTCCTTTCATCTCTACTCCTTTTAAAGGTCAAAATATTTCTCAAACTGAACAATTACAAGCAGCACATCAAATAAGCTCTGAAAGGTTTGGTAATTTTTATGGAGATACATGGTAGTTATCACTGACATACTGATGTAAAGCTCTTTTAATTTTATACTGAAACACAGGAAAACAGAATTCCTGTCATTTCATAGGTACTGTTTCTGCTTGTATATCCTATTTAAATGTAGTGTCCAAGATCATAGAAACACAATCCTGTTCAGGTTAAAAGATCTTCAAAAGTCATCTAGTCCAACACCCTGTGCAAAGCAGATCCAATTAGATCCAGCTGCTTGACTAATCCGATTGAGTTGTTAATATCTTCAAGAATGGAGATCCAATGACTTACATGACAAAATTCTACGTTTATTTTTTCTCAATAATGACTTTTGGTATTATTTAGAGTACTGGAGGCTCCAATTCCATGACAGCACTCTTTCTCCATATCATGTCAGAAGAAAGGTTAAGACTGCCTGGTCATGAGAATCATAACCATAATGGCAGAAGATTGATCCTCTATTTAAGGGTCAGTAAATGAAAAATCTTAGAGGCAGAGATGAGTGATTGCTAATCAGGTCAAACACCATTCATTTAAATTTGCATAACTTTACCAGCAAAAGCAAAAGCAGCTTTAGTTTAAAGGAAACAAAACTCTACCAGGGCTCTCAGTTTCCACCCTCAGAGTAAAGCCTCATTTCATCTACAACTTAATGGCTGATTCTCAAACATACACATGATTATCCATGGAAAACAAAAAGGGAAGGACTGCAGAGAAGCTGGTTGCTAGGGGACTGCTGCAAAACCAAGCCTGCTGGCTGTGACTCACAAGCAACTACTAAAATTTATCTGCATGTCAGCAGACCCCGCTGTACACCCCTAAGAGTGACACACCAAGTGAAGATTGGTTATTTGGGTTTAAGCACAAGACACAAAATTCCTATTCCAAAACTCCTGAATATATTTGAACCTGCATTGCTCCTAGCATAAATAGGCAGAAAAGCTAAAAGAATTCTGGAAAAAAAAATACTTTCACAAGTACCCAAACCTTTGCAACATGATGGCCATTTTTAAAGAGGAGTCCTTAGCACTGCTGAGAATTAAGGACTATTTTGAAAAACATGTTCTATTTTAATTGTAGGGAAAAAAAAGTTCAGGTTTTTTTTTGTTGAAAACACACAGTATCAGATAAAAACTTGGTATAAATACATGAATGCATGTTTCAGGGAAGAACCACATTGCTTTTACAAAGAGGAGTTATACAGAATTATGGTTACATTCCCTTGCAAGTGTTTCTCTGTGCTATATGTTAAGCAAACCACGTAGCAAATGTGCGAGCATTCAATGGATATTCTTAATTTCTTTTTTTCTTCCTTAATTGCATTCTTTCTGTTCTAGTATTGCTTCATCCTGACCTCCTCAAAAGCAGCAGTACATACAACATCAGATATAATCTCTGTACACCAAGAAAACACAGTAAAGGCAGCTGAATCTCAGTACATCAATCTGAGACCATGATGTGAGTTAGAAGTTACTGTTGAGTTTTTTAGGGTCAAATAATGCTTCTAAATGAAAATGCCAAATAGATATTTGGCATGCCACCTACAAAAGCAAATTCCCCCAGATGAAGCTTATAACCAAGTAAGAATTTTTGAAATAAGCAAACTAAAATAAAATAATACAACATTAATAAGAGTGACTTGGAAGGGGAGGCTAGTACATGAGCAGCTAGTCTGGGAAGGGCTTTTGGCAGAATGAAGCAAAACCACAGATGGTGATCATATACTGCATCCTGATATGATATGTTCTTGGTTCACTGAAAAGTATTCAAATACTCCTTTACATTTTCCTTTGTTGCTGCAGCTATATTAATGATGTTCATATTTATATGCTGTAAGCATTCCTGTCCCAATTCCATAATTTGGTGTCCTCAATTAAGTCTTCCACCTAACGGCACCCTAAGAGCATTGAAAGGCTGCCACAACAGACACCATACGGCATATCATCAAACCAATAATTAAACCAATCTAATCAACAAATTAGGCTACATCACCTGTGACTCTAAGAAAATGATGGAGCTGAAAGACTTTGCACATTGTAGATGTACATACATACACATTTAAATATTTACTGTGTTGGTAGTTTTAGTAATGTCCTAGTGTTTTAAAAGCACTCGTAGTATTGGAAATTCAAAATGTGATCATGCTGGTTCATCTGACAACTTATTAGGTTGCTGTAACTTAAAGAAAAAACAAGCCAGAGATCAGCCTTTTCAGCAAAACTCCTTCATTTTCAGAGCTCGAGAAATATTCACTCCTCTCAAGTGCACCAAGGGTACAATCGCTGACAGAAAGAGAAAAAGGAAGAAAAATCCTTAACTATTTTAAATGCCATAGAATAATTACATTTCTGGGTATACGATTTCAAAAGACAACTCCTCTTTCTTCCTGAATGACCACATCATGACCAAGGGTTTAAGCTGAGAGAATTAAGCAACCAGTGATATATTTCTCATTAAGTCATATTCCCTACTCAAGAATTGCTCTAAGGTTAGCAATTACTGACTTCATAATTACCAGCTATCTTTTCCTGTCATATTCCAGCAGTAACAGAAATATATGGATGAAGTGTTTTAAGACATTCTGCTAGAAAAGGTTCTAGTTTTGTTTCACAGACATCCATGTTAGATACCACCTACAAAAGCACTACATTCCAGACCCAGTGACAATTTTCTACTGAGAATTTGAAAAGGTGTTCATACTTCAAATGCTGTGACTGTAAAATACATTAGTTCTAAATACAGCTATTAAGACAATGTACTTACTTAGGCTACTCAGTTGTCTGATTATATTTGCCAAGGAGATATTGGTGACACATTCCAATTCATTCTTGATACCTCGGGGCAGAGCTGTGTGGCACAAGTGCCTGGGATCTATGTTCCTTTTTACCAGCGGCATTCTGACATGTATCAGAGGACCAGCAAACCTGCAAAGAAAACAGATACAGTACTGTTATAATTTTAATTGTAAATATTTTAAATTCAGATTATGTCTGAAGTTAAATTGACTAATCCTAACAGATAAAAATAGCTCCATAGTACTGATAGAATTCATTGCTCTGTGGGTACCTAAATATTTTCTTCTTTGCCCAAAGAAGATTATTTCATTCTCTCTCTTTAAATCTTTACCTGATCCAGATTCCACTGAAGTGACAATTTTTTACAGTTTTTAGTTTTTTCTAAAGCCACCACCCCCCTAAAAAAGACAGGAAAATCTGTGCAGTCCAAAACCATTAGAGAAAAAATTGTGTTCTTGATGGACTACTTCCTTATTTGGGGCAAGCAAAGTCCAACAAAAAGCCCTTTTGTTATGAGGTCAAAGTCAAACTAGTTGTCATTTATTACAGTCGAAAGGTAGAAACAATTCATTCATTATGCCATATTACCAGCAGGAGTAACCCTTCTAATCTGAACATCACTTCTAAATCATACATAGTCAAGGTAAGAAAGGAGAAGATGTTGCACTTCCCCTTACACTGCTAATGACAATTAATTCAGCTATCAATGCATCTTCCAAATGTGAAAGTCTCCACAGCAGACTTGTAGTGCAATATCCTCCAGGACTCAGAAATCCTACCCCTTCACACTTTTCAAATCCAAATGGTAAATAAAGCAAGAGTCTTTACTAATTCTACAGACAGCATAAGAATTGTCTCAGGCTGTGAATCCCAAGCTGGTAATTTTCTGCACCCATGACACTGATTGGAAGAAGTTTCCCAGAGGGCAAGTTACATCCCTCATCTTATTAGTGCTGCTTATTAAGACCTGTCTACTAAAATCCTTCTTCGCAAAAAACTGATTCCCTAAAATTCTGTATTTTTCCATCATTTGTCATATAACACCCTGACAAGACTCCCACTTGATATACAGAGAATGGATACATTTAGCGTTGGTGTAACTTATTCTCCCTTCCCACTGCAGAAGAGATTACACTTTCTCCAGACTGAAAGGAAAACAGGTTTTCCACAACACAACCCATATGCAGTCCTAGTTCTCAACCATTCAGCCTGCCTGTTTCATCTGACCTCTGCTCAGAAGATTTACCCCAAAATGTTCTCAAGATGCAGCTGTGGCTTTTTGTTGAGCCACAGAATGCACTTTCCCTACAGTATATATTTAGCCACTGTTATCTTTACTTGGTCAAAACTGAGAGGCTTTTTTTGCATAACAGGATAAGGTAGAGCTGAAATTTTGCTGTCCTAGAATGGCACAGTGAATTAGAAGAGGCAAAGGTGACTGTAAAGGAGTACTTTAACCTTGCAGACTGCTTAGATTTCTCCTTGCCTTGTTTCCTGGGAGTATATTCTTTCACTGAAGCCAGGGCTCACAGCAGAGAGACCCAGGTGGGATCCTTAAGTGGACCTGAGAAACACCTCTGTGTTTCCAGGATCTGACTGCATCTCATTCATTGCATTTTAACATCATGCCTACCACCCTTATTTTCTTGACAGAACAATCAAAAATACTCTACACTTTTTATTTACTTTTATTTTCTAGAAATATCCCAAATCTTTCTAGTCACAAAGTACCTAAGTACTGAAAAACTAGACTTTACACACAGACAAAATAAAATAAAAAATGCAAATCTGAATAGTGCCTCAGATAGAAGCAATGAAAAAGTGTTCATGAACAATTAACTAAATGTTCATTATCATAGTTCCCTGAGAGAAAATAAAGGAACCATTCTGTCCCTGTCAAAGAAACACAAATGATATGTGAGCAATGTTCTACAGAAGCAATTAAATATTAATTCCAAAGTTGAGCCTTTTCTTGATTACTGCTTTAATGACACTGTTGCATAAATACCAAGTAGACAAGTCTTTTAAAGATGGTCCAAGCAAGTATGTAAATAAACATTTTCACAGAAAAATTTCACACTTTCAACATTTTGTAATATCTGAATAATACTGTTGTGGCTGTCCTACACAAACACATAATATAACAAGAAAAGGTAGAAGTAGGAGCAGTAATTATGTTAAAAGGTATAGTTTTCAAACAGGAATAAACTTGGAAGGGAAACAAACAGCAGAAGATATAACTGACACCTTCAAAAATATGCCTAATATTTGAAAACTATGCAAAGCCTGAAGAGAGGATATTTACCAGATGCCCACAGAAACAAAACAAGGGAGGCAACAAAGGAAAATACCACTTAAACATGCTTAATACTGAGGAAAAGGCATTTCACAGAGTGTTTAATAAATACTGGAACTAATTGCCACAGGATGTTCTATGCAACAAAAGTACCTGCTGGTAATTTGTCCACTACGGACCTCATATTCTTTGCAGTTTGTTGCAACCACTAGAAGGTCTTGATGATTCCTTCCCAGTTGTAACCAGTGATCTCAACACAGGGAGTAACAGATGTGCAACAGCAAATGGAACTTACTTAATTCATACAATTTCTTCACTCCTATAAAAGATGTTTTTCCTAAAGTAATTCATAACAAGAAAGCTGAAAAAATCTGAAATCACTATGTTTATAATATAGTTTTAGAGCTGTGAAAGAGGAAAAAACAAAAAAGGCATTGTCACAATCTATTATACCTTTAGGAAAAATACAAACAAATTACACACACCTCCCCCCAGCCCCAGCTCTCAAACCATGCATTATCCAAGTCACTGGGGCAGCAAAGGAAAAATTCATTCCTTTGAAATGAAATCCTGTTACCATGTCACTCCCAAGTAAGCCCTGGAAAGTGTTCATAACCCCAGCCAGGCAGAAGAGAGAAGCAGTTTGTCAGTGCATCAGAGGATCCCTCGGCTGAGAGGTTACATGACACCTCCTCAGAGGTTTACAGCTCCCCTCCTGTCACACGGGTCTCCCTCCCCTCAGCTCCGCTGCTTCCCAGCTCAGAGCTCAGCAAGGCAAGGCAATCCTCAAACACAGCTACCTCCTCTTCCCTGCAATTCCATGCCAATCTTTGGAGGCAGCTCTTCTGAGGTGAAGTGGCACTAGTTTGCACTCAGTTAACTGGAAGTACTTTACTCCATAGCGATCTTAAAATAAAACTTCTCTTTACAAAGAGATGCCGATGTCTTTTGGAGAGCCACTATTGAAAACTCTTTTGCCCCACTTCCTATACATCGTTTGAAGCACTCTGAATCCACTTGAGAAGCCAACTCTAATCTTCTTTGCAAAACCCTTTGCTACTTCAGTTGCACAATGGCTGGCACAAACTCATCCGCCTCACATATGCTTCAAGTATGAGTACAGAATACAACTGTGTGTACATAACAGTTATGTCTAATGTTTTTGTTAAGCTAGCATGCTTTCAAATGTGATTTTTCAGGAATTAGGTAAAATGCTGGAGTTGCTTTTCAATTAGTTCCTATGACTTAAAAACTAGCAGAACAACAGCACTAAAGAGCGCTAATTGAAATGTTTTCAGAAAAACAGCCTTAATGAGATTTGACCACACTTCTTATCAAAAACCCAAGTTGCTGGGTGTGTTGCACAGTCCTCTTCAGCTATTAGAGGCCTTAGGAGGTGAGTGAGACTTCTCTGTCTCTCAGTTCTCAAGCCCTGCTGGCAGTAGCTCAGAAGCTGTTCTCAGGGTACCTGCCCCCCACGGCCACAGCCCCTGGCTGTGAGCGGGACAATGTCCCTGGCTGCTGGTGCTCAGAGAAAGCCCTGGGAGCACTGGGGTAGGAAACAAGCTACCACCTTTCCTTTGGCACCCTCCCATAGAAATATTTCAGCATTGCAAGATGTGTGGAGAAATGTTCGGTGACTTACCAGAAGCCTGTGAAAAATCTGAAATGTCACTAGTCACAGTAACGATTCAGGTTTTCTAATGAGTACAGTAAGACAAGTAGGAATGAAAGCACAACAACAAGGTGGGGAAAATGAACTAATCTGCCCCACAGCTTAACAAAAAATTAAATTACACTTCAGTTTCATTTTCAGAAGACTAATGAAATTTCATAATCACATGGGTAATCTATTATTTTTTCTATAACATGCTAATAATCCAGCACTGAATGCCCTTGCTTTGATGGAGTCAAATTTATTTCCAGCCATTTCTAGAGTATATCTTTAGACCTCAGTATTACAATACTATTTGTAATTTTCGTTTAACAATGTGCAAGAGCAATGCCTTTCATATGCCCCATTTAATTGATCATGTTCCAGTGGCTGGCAGAACAGACCACAGTTTCAAATGCAACAATCAATTTAACACTTCCCCCACCCACCCTAGGAAACACAAATAGAATATATAATAGTTTTTATATTTGCTTACATAATCGTGTACTAACTACATCTATGCTATATACAAGCTAATAAAAAAAAACTTCAATGTGTTAACAAATCTGGTAAAAATCAGAATTGCATAAGTTAAAAAACCAAGCTCATTCTCCTGGCAAATTTTCTTTTAATTATATTACAAGACATCATAACTCATACCAGTTGCAGAAAATCCAAAGATGAAATTCTTATAATGCACACCTCTACTATGAAAGGCAAATGTGCAAAGAATTTGTGTTCCTTGTTTTTCTGCACCTCTCACTGCAAGATCAAGATCAGGTACAAGTTTAAAAAGAAACAGACACCTACAGTGTGGTGTCCTTCAACAAAGCAGGCCACAACCACCTACTGCTGAGTCAACATAACAATTTTAAAACTCTAAATGCAATTAACATCCCTTAAAGGATGCATCTCAGAACTGACAAGATGACAACTGACATCTTAAATTGGCAATTCAACAGAAATGTGTTAAAATTACAGTTTTGAAATCCTTTCTGTTGTGAACCAAGTCACAGAATGGAAAACCTTCTCCTTGGAACATTTCCCTCAAATCTCAGTCTTCTGCAGCTCACTTTCAAAAATTTTTCTGACTTCAACTAACTAGGAAAAGACTTTATTGTTACTGAAAAAACATGTGAAAGAAAATAAATGTGGAATACATGACTGGAATGTGATGCTGACATCACTGCTCTTTAAGAACGACCGTAAAATGGATCTTAAGACCTCCTATACTAAATTGTCTATTCAAAGAAGTTGTTACACATTTATAGAATCACAGAATATCCTGAGCTGGAAGAAATCCATAATGATCATCAAGTCCAACTCCTGGCCCTGCACAGGCACTCCAAGAATCACACCTTGTGCCTGAGTGTGTTATCCAAACACTTCTTAAAATCAGACAGGCTCGGTGCTGTGACCACTTCCCTGGAGAGCCTATTACCAACCTTGCTCTGGCTGAAGAACCTTTCCCTGATATCCAATCTAAACCTCCCCTGACTCAGTTTCATGCTGTTTCCTCAAGTCCTGTCACTAGTCACAGGAGTTTGGTCAACCTAAGGAGCAATGCCTAGAGAGGGAATAGAATGGAAGTTGATAATTTCTTTTTTCATTAAACCACAGAGTCACCACTAAAATATTTCATATTTAATTTGTAGTCACAAATATGAAAAATACTGTTTCCCGAGTAATAACAACAACCATCTCTCAAAACGTTCTCTAAATATTTAGTTGCTGAACTGAAGATTATTCAGGTATAGATTAATATGTCAGTGGGTCACTGAAGACTCTAGCTCAATAACATTGTATAGGGAAGCATTTGATTAGCAAGACAGTAATTAACAGATTGCAAAAACCAACCTACCTCATATAACTATAAAATATATTTAAAATTAATTTCTCATATTTATTGTGTATTTAATATTGAGTGACTTCTGTATTAATTGTCTGTGGAAAATTAGTATTTTCCTCCCATAGAACAATCTGTAATCGTCTCAGCACATCTGTCACATCACATAAGCAGAAAAGAGAGCACAGGCACAAATACGGGTAGGATTTGAGTTCTACTCAATCTCTAAGGCATAATTACAGTGTTAAAAAATTATTTTTCAGCTACTATCATCCAGCCAATTTTCTCTCAGATGTGTATTACAAGACAACAGTCTCTTCTCCATGCCTCTATGCACACCTGCACACACACCCACACACTCATCTTTAAAGCACACAAAAAATATTTGAAAATCAATTTGGATTTGATCACAGACAAAAGCTACAGCCACATCTACTTCCTTGACAAAATTTAAAGGTTTAATATTTACTCAGCTAAAGGAATTTTAAAAAAAGGGCAATAACTTTTTACACTGGAAAAGAAAAAGCTGTATTTTAAGCCCTATGCAGCTTGTGACTACCATGAATTAGTATCATAAAAGCGAAGACAATTTTGGCAAGCTACAGGTCAAATGAAATTGAGTGATTAATAGCTTGTATGCTGAGTTTCAAGAGCTTTATCTGTGATAAATTAGCTTTTCAAGAAAATCATAACTAGCCACTGTCACTGAGATGACTCTGGTGATGGCAGTGTCAGCAGAGTTCTCAGTATGGGCAACAGTACGAAATACAACTCCCCAGTAGCAATGCAACAAGTCCAACCTCATTAACAGAAACAGCAGTGACACTTCAGAGGAGAAAGTTGACATATCAGCTCATAATTACAGGGGCTACCTCAAGTTTGAGAGAAACACCAGCGTATTTTCAGCGAGTGAAACTGCAATTTGGGTCAAGTCAATGAGCTCTGTGTAAGAAAATACAGCATCATAGCAGGCAGCAACCACTCCCCACCCTGTGCGGCCATCCTCAGGGCTTGCACACCTTTTCCCATTCTGCTGGGGAAAATAATTTACTTTTCAGACTGGCTACAACCCACTCTTTAACTTTGGGCTTTCCTCAGTGTCCCCACTCACTTGTCTGGAATTCCTCCCACCTCTGTTTTGTTCAGGCTGTCTCTGGCCCCTTTTGTCCCAGTATGCAGGTGGGAGAGGTTGTCACCATCATTTATACATTCCTCTCCTCTCCTC
>VWZP01008818.1:332911-382167 GCA_013396995.1 Dicaeum eximium | reverse complement strand
CTCTCCCTCTCCCTCTCCCCTCACCCTAATGAAAAATTTCACTCTGATTACATGTACAGAGCAAAAACTGGAGCTACCCTAAATACAAGGAGAGAATATTCAGGTCAATATTGGTTTCTTTTTCCCAATACAATAAAGTGCAAAACACTATAGGGTGAAATGAATAGCATGTGGATTTTACAAATCTCGTCCCTATTGTTAAGCAGAATTTCTATTAATGTAATGGAATTCAAACATGAACAATTCAGAGTGAACCAGCTTACTAACTGTGGCTTTTCAAGACAGGTTCTTTTACAAGGTTAAACTCAGCTTGATTTCACATAACTGGAGTTTTTTCTTTGTTTTCAACTATGATTTTCCAGAATATAAACAAGTACCTACTGATCTGTCAATTTATTAAGCATCAAGTGTTACTTCTTTTATTTCCCACTACCTTCCCAGCAGCTTCCATCTTACTGTGGTGCCTTTTGAGTCATTCATGTCAATTCTATCAAATCTACAGCAAAAGCAAAAAACCAAAAAATCCAGCCATCATTACTGCAATTGTCTTGTTAGTAACTGTAAAAATATCTCTATAAAAATATTAAGATGAACAGAGGTTCATCTTAATAAAGAGGTTATTTAAATCAAATTGCTCTTGGGAAAAAAAGAAGAAAAAACATTGAAAACAAATCAGATTCAACACTACCTACTCTGAACAGCTGGGCTGGTGGGGGCAATAAGGCATTAAGCCAGTTACACTTCTGGCTTACAGACAAAATTCAATAAACAAAGTTAGATGTAACACTCTTCAGCACGTCTACAGCAAGAAACATTTAGACTTACAAAATTCCTTCACATTAGGTATGTTAAGCAAAAATAGAAATGGTAAATTATAATCAATTTTTTGTATAAGAGATTACTTCCAAAATACATACAACATAAAAACCACAGAATACACAAAGACTAATATTTCTGATTAAAAACTCTCCTAGGTCTATTAAAAATTAAATTACACCACTAAGGATTTCCAGATGTTAGATGTGAATTAATTGGTATTTAGGCTTGGTTTTCCTTATAATTCTGCTTCTTAGTATCTTGAAACTAAAACTTTTCTTACAGGTATGATGACCCAATCCCTTAATGACCTGTCATATTTTAAAGTTACAAAACAGTAAAGAATCAAAAACTGGATAGAATAGAATTGCATTCTTCAAATCCAAATCCTAAAGGCACAAAATACTAATCACCAATTTCTTTCCTTCCAATACAGCACTAAATTACAGTCAAGACTTATAAAATCAATCTTGTGAATTGTTCACAGAAAAGATGAGACTCATTCTATCCAAACAGGCAAAAGTTGCAATGNAAAAAAAAAAAAAAAGTGGCCATATATTAATGGAGAAATATTTAAGTCATACGGAACCACATCTCACTTCATTGTTAAGATACTGAACAAGAAAAAATAGTGACTTGCACTTGTATTTCTATTAAGCTTTCTGAAGAAGTTAATTTAAAAAATAAAGAGCATATGCACAATATGTTTTCATAACATACATTACAGACACATATAACTACCTCAAAATAGAAATATTTTCAATTGTTATGTGTAAGATTAGAGAAAGAGCTGCAAAATTTCTTATCAGCATAACTAAATATTATTCAGAATAGTCTGTACTCATTAATTTTCTCCTAGTGAGCTCCTGTCAGGTCATTTGATTAATAACAATTTTGGAAGTATCATGGGTCCCAATTTAGGTACAGCCAAGAACGCTTAAATTAATTTTTGATTACAAGTTTTCCTCTTTTTCCCAAAGGCTAAAAATGTATTAATGCATAACATAGTATGGAACTTGAAATTGCTTTTTGAGACCTATGTTTTATCTGATGACATTTTTTCTCTCTGCATTAATCTAGTCTTCCTGTTAACAGTTTCTATGTATAGTGTATAACACAAAAGCCCTATGATGGATTGCAACAAAAGATCTTTATTATAGTCTTGACAGAGACAGATAACTAATCCACTGTTAATTTAAAATCAAAACCTTAGTACCAGAACTAAAGGTACCTTCTCTGTGGTTTAAGTATATCTTATCATGTTACCTTTGAAAATTTTCTACAATTTTCCTTGAAAATAAATATTCCATACCTACACAGTTACCTCTGTTACATAGTCCTTTGCCAATCCAGGACAAGACCTATTACAAGCACTCGTGAATTTTAAACAATCCTACAAAATCTACCAAATGCACACAAAAATCAATGCAGATACACTTCTGTTGCACGGATACAACAACCTGCTTTTGCATGGACAATATTTTGTGGCAGCAAGTTATAAATATTTAAAGAAAAGGTACCTGAACTTTCTGGCTGCTAAGCAAAGCAGCCTGGTGGGTACTGGGGGGATGAGGTGTTTCACCCTGGCTATGGCGCTGAACGGCCGCGTTCCCCATCGGCTCGGTCCGGACAACTTCCAGAGCTCCTCGCTCCAAGGGAGCCCCCGGGCTGGGCTTTGCTGATCGCAGCCAACACCTCCCACGCTGCCCCTTCCAAACAGGCTGCCTCTTGCACAGAGGCATTAGAATTCAACACACAGCGCCTGCCCTAACAACAGGGCTGTCCTTACAAAGGAAACACAGACACGCTCCCGTACTGCCCTTTTTCCCCAGACACAAGTGGAGAACCCCCTGAAGGCAAGTGATTAGGAAATAATTATTCCTCTGGTACCGAGCTACAACGGGTAAATATTAAAATACGATGTGCCAAAAATGAAAGAAATTAGTTGTTGTGCATTGGTGAGGAAAGGAAGGAAGGGGAATACAAGAGTCTGGGCATTGTGTTGATATTACTGATGAATCTGAGAAAGAAACTGCATATTAATCAAATAATAAATGATGTCATGAATCTACAGTAGTAATAAGACCAATGTACAGAGGGCTGTGACTAAGAAACATCACACAATGCAGGAGCTACTTACGCAGTTCCTGTATATTAATTCAGCAGTGATACACACTATATTAAGTAGTACTCCATTACTAAACTAATAGGTGTCAACAATGACTATTGGAGCTTTTCGTGCCTCAAAACATTTTTAGAGATTTGAAGAAGTGATGTTAGCTCTGCAAGAGCCATGAAGGAGTCATGTATTTAAGAACAAAATCTTCCCTGCATTTCATGCTATGACACCAAGTGCCTAAATGCATTTTATGCTTAGATACCAAATCCACAAATGACAGATTATTTGGTTTGATTTTCTTTTTCGCAGTTTTAAAGAAAGAATTAAGACATACCAACTATCAAGTGGGATATAAAGATGTGCAATAATCATCTTATTACTACTAGCTGAGCTTCTTTGTAGATTAATTTCCCCCCCTGCTTCTGAACAATGAAATTCCTGAGAAGAGGATTTGTTGCAAAAAATGTCAATGCAGAGAAACAACATTTTTCCCTGTCTACTGCCATTTATGCTACTTCACATGTTTGAAAAGCCATGCTGCAGAAAAAAGGTATTAACATCTACAGAGTTGTTTACTTTTGAACTGAAATGTTATTAAATATTCCACAGTCCAGAAACACTGATGATGATTTAATAATGATTTATATTATTATAATATATAAAATATAAAAATAAATATTATTTCAATAATGATTTATACTGTGGCATGCTAGAAACATATCATTACACCCTTCACTTCGTGTAACAACAAAACTTCCCACTGAAGTGAGTTAAAGACTTGCTAAGTAAAGACTGGAGGACTTAGACGTGCTGGTTCTCTATGCATTGAAGTGTTATTTGGGACAATAATTTTTCCATTCAAATATCATAATTTTAAATAGGGTATTTCCAGTAATTTCTTGAGTAACTTCTTACAACCAACTACATACCAGACCTACGAAAATGTGTCAATTCTCCCTCTTTCCTCTGAGCTTTGCTTGCCTATACTTTCATACATTACATACATTAATTCTTATTTCTCATTGTTTGTAACATTCAGGTATTTTTAGATGTCACATCCTTTCTGTGCTAGCAATTCTACTAAGTTATAAATTTCTGTTCTAATTTAGCAGGAAAAAAATTTGAGTGGTCCAGATGAGGACCACAGAGGTGGATCAGAGGGCTGGAGACAGGCTGAGATTTGGGGTTGTTCACTCTGGAGCAGAGACAGCTCTAGGGAGACCCTACAGCACATTCCAGTACCTAAAGGTGGCCGCAAGAGAGCTGGAGAGGGACTTTTTACAGGGGCACCTAGTGATAGGAGAAGGAAAAATGGCTTTAAATGGAAAGAGTTATCATTAAATAGATATTTAATGTTTAGATTAGACATTAGGAAGAAATTCTTCCCTGTGCGGGTGGTGAGGCACTGGCACAGGTTGCTCAGAGAAGCTGTGGATGCCCCATTCCTGTAAGTGTTCAAGAGCAGGCTGGATGTGGCTCCGAGAAACATGGCCTAGGGGAAGGTGTGGAACTAGGTTATCTTTAGAGGTCCTCTCCAGTGCAAATAATCTGGTGTTCTGTGAATACTTTTAATTATTACATCATTTGTTGCTATTGCCTACTCTAAATTTGCAACTGTACAAATTCAATCTTGCAATTTCTTTTTCCCCCAATTAAGTTCCTTGTTTGGATGTCCTTTGAAGGTTGAGGTCTGAGTTCCAGACTCTCAAACTCCTGGTCCTTTAAGTAGCTATTCTGGTATCAAATGAGATTCTTTTCAGGACGACATTTAGAACTTGCATCAGAAGTTTTTTTTCTATTAGCCTGATTTATATTACTTCCAGTGAATAAATAAATTTTTACACAAAATCAAGGAAACTACTCATGCCAATATTTATTAAGAAGAAATGTGAGCTATTTGCCCTTCTGTCATAACACTGATGAAAGATTTTAAGGATCAGTATACATTTAGCATATTTATGTAGCAAGTAGGGATTACATGCATGAAGGTTTTAAAATGTGCTGTATTTTAATAAATTAATTTTAATATTCCATAGTTTCTGCAAGCCATAATTTAAACACCTTAAAATATCTCATAAGGAAAAACTTATTTTCCAGACAAAATTAGATTTCTTTGTACTTCTGTAAGCAGCATTTAAACTCCTCATATTTACATAAGTATTTTACCCTAAATTTAAATACTCAAGTTAATTATAGCCAGCATTTACTTTCACTGTCCATGCTTGAGTTTGAGAAGTATTCTTGCCATGAAATGAATAAATATTGGTGAGAAAACTAATTTTTTTGTGAAGATTAGAACTAATTAAAGCTAGTCCTCTCAAGGCTTTCGTGTCATGGTTGATTGTGAGCTTTAACTAAAGCTCTTCCCATAATTGGGATATCTGTAGAATGCCTTCCCTCTCTGGTTTCCTCTAGCTATTTACATGTAAACTAACACTGTCATCTTTCCATTGCCCGTAACATTTGCAAAGACATACATTTTAACAATATGTACAGGAGCTCAACAACGTTTCAAATATCTGTTCCCTATGAAGTTTCTCTTAAATTTGACAGTCACTTAAAAATATTGAGATGAAAAAGGAATTAGAGAAACAGACAAAGAATGACCGCATTCACCTCCTCTGCTTGACTCCAGGTTTGGAAAACTGATTTTTAAAATTTTTAAGTAGGTTTTGTGCTATGCATCAAATAATCGTTATTTAAAGCTACCAGCCTAAATAAGTGAAGGCACAAACATGAAAGAAGAACATTTTGAAATTCACACATTTATGATTTGGGCTTGGAAATAAAAAATCCATGCAAATGAAGACCACAGTCAGGAAACTGGAGATGCCATCTCAGTTTCAAGCAGAGAGAAACGAGTCCCATTTGGAAGCTTTTCAAGGGAACTTCACTCGGTCACAAGAGTGTTTTCAGTTGTGTATGCACTTTACATCAGACTTGTTAATAGAGAGACTGTAAAGGTCCACCTTCATGGTTTATGGCATCAACAGGATTAAGTCACTATGAGTAAAAAACCTGCAGGTACATACTGATCAAGGAAAAGAAGGTGTTCTCAGTCTGCAGGGAAAACATCCTCAGGCCCATTACATGTCACAATCATAGCACCTTCTATGGTAAGGGAAACACTGACTTAATCACAGGTCTCTGTTGGCTCCTTCAAGGGAGTCAAGGGACCACATACAGGAAAAGAAGGTAAATCTATTTATTCTTGATACAATACAGCAGAAAGATTAACCCAGCCAGCCACAAGGAAGGGCAGATCTAATAAAAGAGTTAATAAAGTCGGCTCTTTCTCTCTTAACAAATATTTAGCAGAGAGTAGATAGTGAAAGAATAGGCATGTAGAAATGAGATTATCTTTAGCTGTCTCTACAGGGAGCTCTGAAAAGATAGCTTGGAATTGTTAGACTTTGAACTAGTACATATAATTATCAAGCAATAAAGATGCCTCAAAGGTGGGTAACATAAGAACTCAATAATTTCAGTAATTCCTTTTGCAATTAAGATATGCTAACTGCAGAAATTCAGAGAATTTAGGACCAGTATTAGACCAAAGCTGTATAAAATGCTACTTATCAAATATTGGTGCTGTCATCAAAATACTGGCTTCAAGCATAGGAAAAGATAGGAAATGGACGTGTCTCTGAAGACCCCAACATAGTTGTTTCACAGCTGCCTCTGAGGACAGCAGTAGGAAATAATCATAGCCAGCTCAATGCTGGAGTTTCCACAGAATGCCCAGTAATCACAAATGCCTAAAAAGAGCCATCCATTTCATTCACTTTTTCCTCTTTTCTTAACCAAGGACATACAGAACAAACAGGAAATCAGAAAGGCTTCCATGTGCTTCAGGTTAACCCTATCTGCCCTCTTTGAAGCACAGGCACCAAAGGTAGAATGATTCTTACTTCCTGAACAACAGCCTGATGTTTGAAGAACTCACTCAAGAAATGGAAAGACTGATTAAAGGATGGACACAAGATTAAGAGGAATGACTCCATGCCTCCCTTACAGCAGTAATCGAAAGCATTAAACCCCAGAACACTTTGGTGTGAAGGCACTTGAAACCAAGCTAGCAAATAAGGAAGTGCAATCTTATCCAGAAACATGTAGTCATTATATACACAGTCATTAGATAAAACCAGTTTCAGAATTACTGAATAGAACATTAGATATGTGTCCTTACAATGTAATGTCCTGGTCACTTGAAAGACATTTTTCCATTTTTCCTCTATTAGCTCTTTTTCCCCTAGAAAGGGGAAGACATAGGTTTAAATCATCTATCTTGAGTGCTGTGCCCATATTTTTCAGTGCTCTAGTACAGCATAACCAACCAAATGTTCTCAGTCAGAGACAGTAATGACCACTCTCAGATGAGATGAAATCGGTCATAGATCTAATCCCTAGTTCATCTTTTCAAGGTTCTCCTGGGAATAATAGAGAATTCAGGAGGCTACCCACATACCTAGACAAATTAAGGACCTCTAAGCATGTGTGGGTGACTTAAGTGAAATGTCTTAATTTTGCAGGGAGGAGATTAATATATTTATAAACATAGCATTAAGCAGTCGTGGAAAAGAAACAGATTTTACTATCTGTGATGTATATATTTTGGGTAGGCTATGTCATGCTTAAACCACAAATCTAATCCTATGTAATGCAAAAGACAATGCTGTACAATCCTATTTATTAACTAATCAAGCTCCACATTAAATCCAGTTACAACACTGACCCTAACATTAAATTAAGTACAATTCACTCCTTCGATGACAAGAGAAAATATACCAATTCCATTCTAGATTAACAATTAATATTAACTTTAAAAATTCTGTCTCTCCAACTGTACTTTTATGCTTTATTATCCTTCATGTTTCACATAACTAAAACATATTATAACTGAATTTAAGTTCATTAAAACCAGGAAACAGTATGCCCCTCTGAGGGAAGACAAGTTGTGTAGTCAAGGAAGTTCAGAATACTTAGATTAACATGTGAACTTTGTTTCAAGTCAGGAGGTATTCTTTGGATACTGATTCAGGTTATTTTATTAACTTACAGATGAAAAAACTGTCTGGGAGTCTGGAATTAGTACACTGAAACACCAGTCAGGAACCCACACAATTTGAAGACATCCCAGAAAAAGAATGGACATGGAATCTAACATGGGATTCAGCATAAGGATGGGCTGTTATATACACAGAATACCTGAGTCACTTAGTGTATGGGAAGAGGATGTAGGCTTGGAGTTATTTGAGACATGCAGATGTGGCTCATGGGGACATGGTTTAGTAATGCCCTTGGCAGTGTAAGGCTATTAATTGGACTCCATGATCTTAAAGGTATTTTGAACCAAAATGATTCTGTGATTCATACAAAACTGCATGGGAATATTCATCCAACAAATTCAGATAGTCTTTTTGTAAGTAAAACTAGCAAAATTAATTAATAAAAATAATATTTATATGTTGTAAAATCCTGATTTTAGTGATATAACAGAATATTTTTATACCACTAAAATTCTTAGCAAAAAATTTGAAATAATAAAAAAAGCTAAATTTATATTTTTCCCAATAAATGTTATAAATAAAAATTGGAAATAAAATCCTTGCCTTACCCTATATAGCACAATGACAGATGCAATCAAATAATAATAGTCTGTTTGGTTACTCTTGGTTATTCTGCAAGATCTTCAATCAAAACCTTTATCAAAAGACCAGAAAATAATCAAGTAAGAAAGTAAAAAGCTTGCTTAAAAATATACTACCTTTAATTCAATCTGAAATAAATTAATGCTTCTGAATGCAACAAGTAAAAGCTAAAGCAGCCACCAAATACCATTTATATTACTTGCTGACCAATGCTACAAGAAACATGGATATGCACATAATAGAGTAGATAATGAGTTCCTACTAATAGTCTGGAGATGCTCTGCATCAGTAAGCAGAAAAGAATACCACATTGGTGAGAAAACTGATGCTGATGTTTATTCACTAAGAAAACACAGTTTTATATTTATATATAGATGCAATGAAACGTCCCAAAGACAAGATTTAAAAAAGAAAGTCTAACTTGGATTGGCATAATACAATTTCTGCACATTTCTGAAAAACCACAGCAAATTTATCTGTTTTTATAATCCATAACCTCAGTTTCGTAGTCTTCCCAAGGAGCTAGATTCTCCTGTGGTGAAAAATACTACCAGAACTCACTGCTGAACCTGGACTAAAAAGGCTAACCAAATTACCAGCATTGATAATTTATATTTAAGTCACATGGCAACTCCTACATGCTGGGAGTTCTACAAGAACTCAGATGATCAGTGCCATGTACATGTTTAGATGAACTAAGATTGATCTTGCATGGCAACTCCTACGTGCTTAGAGTTTTTCTATGAGTGTTGAGATGATCATTCCAATGTACATGAGCCACGGGGACGGAGCAGCACATTAATCTGAGTATTAGAGCAACAAGAAAGGAGGTTTCAAAATTAATGTCTTACTCATACACTGAACCTACTTCCCTCTAAAGAGCTAACCAAAAAAACCCCAAAACACAATGACAAAACAAACAAACAAACAAACAAACCAAACAAAAAACAACAGGAAAAAGACAACTCCTCTGTTTTACAATTTAAGCTACATCACATGTCTAAAGCATCTTCTTCCAATACCCAGTTTCAGGTATCACTACAGGGATAATATTTTGCTAATATAAGATAAAAGGAAGAAAAAAGTAACAAACAGTGACCTTGTACAAGACTTTACACTTATACCATTAAATTATCATTCTATAATATTTGGACAACTTGTCCATAAATAAAAAGGATTAAAGTAATTGTCCAGCCCTTGTAGTCATACAGTCATTCCTAATGAAGGCTGCAAGTTTACCTAGCCATAACTACTCCCCACTACTGATATCACTCAAAAATATTACTGCTTATTGAAAAAAAGAGTATCACCTTGTCACCTAATTAAACAAAATAACCGATTTTTTTTTAGAAATTTCTAATAGCCAATATTGAATGAGCAAGGAAGAAAAGTTTTCAAGGAAGAAAAGTTCCCACACTTCTCAGAAGTCTGCATGAGACTGATATTTTTTGTCTTCAAGGGGCCTCAGTTTCTTCATTCCTACTTCCAACTTTCTTTAAGGTCACCTGTTTTTCTAAAAATAACTGCAGATGAGAACACCAATTCTAAAAAATCTCCTTTCAGCTTCTGGTCAGGATCACTGAAACAGTATTGAACATGTGATGGTGGGCACCCCTGGACATCGGACAACTACAAAGGGCATGAAGCCTGCTGAAATGGCTCCACAGGGCAAGTTCCTCAGCACGAAAGCACTCTTATCCAGCGACTTCACTTCAGGAAGCCCTGACATTTCCTTCAAGACAAAGTCACTCCACTCTGCACTTTTGTGCAAAAAACCCACAAGGAGCTCTGCCAGGACTTCACAAAGAAAAATTGCCTAGGGACAGCTGGCAGAATTTCTTCCTGGTTTGAATCACCTTGGAGAGACCCCAACTTGACAGTTGAACTCAGCAATGTTCAACAGAGCACATTTTGAATCTCTGTTTGCTTTCCTAACCCCTCCAGACTTTCTGAGGGAAAAAGAGGCACCAGCAAAGGCAACTCCTGCCACTCCTCCCTTCAGCCTGCAACCCTGCAGAGGTCACTCAACAAGATCTGTCTCTGTGTTGAACACATCCAGATGCTCAGGAGACTGAAGACTGCAAGAACCCACAATGAGCAAACCATGAGTGCTCCTGTGAGAGCTTTAAAAGACTCAAAGAATCACAGACCTGAGTAAAAGTGAGGGAAAGTTTCAGGCCATCTACAGTCCATTCTTCCACTACGAGGGAGTGTCAATTATGCTCAAGTTATTAATGGCAAATGCTCAGTTAACCCATCCTTAGAAACATTCACAGGTGCTTTAAGAAGTCTGGCGAACTTTTCCAAAGAAAGTTGTTGCAACATTTCAGAAAAACTACAGGTCGCCTGCATACTTGAGAATGAGTATATTTCATTATACCTTTGAATAAATATTATTGCCACAAATGAAAAATACTGGGAAAACATAGGAGAAAGGATGGAGGTGTGGTGGAGGGGCAAGGGGAGAGTTATCACAACCAAAATAGCTCATCTAGGGGAACAATCTAACCCCCAGAAAAATGTGCCTTGGTTTTGTGCCTGACTCAAAGCTTCAACCACACAAGCTCTGGCAAATTTAGCTTAAGTTGTCAATGGTATCTGCTGATATACTGAGCTGACAATAAATGTCTACTACCTGTGAGACAAATTCCAATTGTTACAAATACTGTACAGACAGAAATTAATTTATTGACTGGTAATTTGCTGGATTATTCACTTACATTTTCCTATTGAAAAGAGGAAGTTAACATTATATTCAGTATTCAACAAGTATTAAATTATCATCTTTGGCTTGGTCCATACGATGTGTTATAGAAAGCCTGTACTTCTTTTATTATTAAAAGACATTCTTTAGAGATGCTATACAAATTAAGCATGAAGCTGCTGCTTGCTCCTCTGTACTACAGATTTCCTCATGTGTTAATGGAACTATGTGTAAAATAAGACAAATAAAAAGTGACAATACAAAAATATAAAGGAAAGGGGAGGATTTTATCATAGAGCGCTGAAGAGCTGGCTGAATTTCAACAACGAACTTAGTGAGTGGGGAAGGAAACACAGAGAGTACTTAAGTTATTCTCATTATTTAAACTACAAGCTTCCTGAAGCTTGTTCACTGAAATGAGGATGGTTAATCTTAAGTATTCTGTAAATTCCACAGATCAGCTGAAAAGTCTTCTGAGGCATGGATTAACAAACTTTCACAAGGCATCCCTGGTTCATGCATTGGCTAACTGCTTCAAAACACCATGCTTCAAGTCTGTTATAGGTAGAGACCACACTACAGATCCTTAATTCTAAAGTGTTCAGGGTGTTAAAATTGGATAAAATTAATCCAAAGAAGGCCAAATTATTTCAGCAGGTTCTCCTAGAAGAGCACATAGAACAAAGGGTAAAGAATCAATGTTGAAAATTGCGAAGGTTCTCTTTTTGTGTGCTTATTATTATTTTTACTGCAGTATCATGTTGAGACGCTATTTAGTGCTAGATGGGGAATTACACAGCTCCTGCCCTGAAAATCTAATTTAGTTTTAGAGGTCAAATCTCAAATAACTGTGGAATCCTGACCTACTGGCACTGGACTCAATACTGGAGATCAGGAGGAGGAAATGCTTTTTATGCGACTTGGTTGCTTTTTGGCTTTTTTCCCTAATCAACATAAAATGCCGTTTCCTTTTTTTTTGAACAAAAAATTATTTTCCTCTTATAATGACAGGGATATATATTTAAAACAAAACCGTTCTGTCAAGTATAGTATTCTAATGTTGCTATTCTGGCTGATCTGTTCAGCTATTTGTTCCATTTTACTATTCTGGGCTTTCGACAGAAGAGCTGGAAAAAGTACACATTTGCATATTTCTACATTACAGTGTTTCTACATTAACAGCATGTACTATACAGCTCATACTTCCAGTGCATAGCTCTGAAGACACATAATTTTGTACTTCTCCTTGCCTTTTTTTTTCTTTCATTTTATATACAATTACATTTTAAAATGTGTTTTAAATGCCTAATTTTATAAAATTATTAATGCCTATGTTTCAATATTTATGGATGCATTAATAATTCAGAATACACTATTTATACTTTCAGCATAAGAACAGTAATTGAAAATTCAATGGACCATTTTACATCAATTTTTTGTCCTAAATAAAAACATTACTATACCAGGCATATTGGAAACCCTGTGGAAGGAAGCTTGGGAACAAAAAATATACAAACGGTGATAATAGAATTATGTAATACAGAGTTTGAAGTCAAATCTAAATAATGAACTAGCATTTCAATGAGCAAACAAGAAAACAAGGTGGATTGAAGTTTTAGACAGGAATAAAAGGTTTTGCTGCATATTTGTACCTGCCAACCATGAAGTGACAGCAATTATAACACAAGTTTCCCTTGCTAACAGACCTCAGAGATGTAGCAACTATAGACCATTCAATTGCATTAAACAATTATCTAGATGGAAAAAAACAAACCAAATATGACATTTTCTAGGTCTTTCAGATCAGAGGTTGTCTCATGGTTAGCATGACAAAACAAGCAACCATTGGCATGTGACCTCACAAGTGCTGAATATCGACAGACAACCACTGCCCTGATCCTGCTGGCCACACTATTTCTGATACAGGCCAGAGTGGTCATCTGGGCACAGCTGGCTCATGTTCAGCCCCTGCTGACCAGCACCCTTAGGTCCTCTTCCACTGGGCAGCTTTCCCGTCACTCTGCCCCAGCCTGCAGTGCTGTGACCCAGGGCAGGAGTCAGCACTTCACCTTGTGGAACCTCTACAATTGGCCTCAGCCTCTACATCCAGCTTGTCCAGATCCTGCTGTAGAGCCTTCCTGCCCTCCAGCAGATCAACACTCGTGCCCAAGTTGGTGTCATCTGCAAACTGACTTGAGAGAGCCTTGTCCAGCTCTTCAATAAAGATATTGAACAGAATTAGCCTCAGTACTGACTCATAGGAACAGAAAAGTTACTTCCTGAAGTAATACTTTCAGAAAGTGAAAGTTATGTAAAAACGAGGATGGCTGTCAAAAAGCCACAAGGGGCTCCTAAAACAACTGAATTGCTCTAGGCAGAAGTAGAGACTACTGAAGGATACAATATCAGAAGTGCAGTGCCAGAGAATACAATTAATAAAGCAAATGCTGGTACAGGGTAAAGTATAAACAGCTGAAATAACAACTAAAACATTAACTAAGTCATTAAATCAATAAGCAGAGGTTTAAAAGTGAAAGTAACTATGGAACAAGCTATGGTACAAACACAAAAATTAACTTATCACCCAGGCTCCATGGTATCCATGCATGGGTTCTAATGAAATACAGGATGGAATAGCCAACTTACTACAACTTCTTTGGTACCTAAACACTGGGGCTGACAAATGGAGGGCCAAGCTTGAGTAAAAAGGAAATTCTGGGGAGTACCTTTAGATAAGCATGAGATTTGATAAGAGAATGTATCACAAAGAACAGAATTACTGAACATTTCACTAAATACAATCCATCAGTGAGGAGCCAATACAGCTTCTGTGAAGGCAGGTCTCACAAGAGCTGAAGTTCTCTGCAGGGGTTACACTCATACACAAGGGTGATCCAGCTGATGCAGCCTACTCACCTTTTTTAAAAGGCTATAAACAAAATTCCTCACTGAAGGTTTTTCAGCAAAGCAAGTGCTGAGACATAAAAGCAAAGGTTGTGGAAAAATAACTGATTATAGTAGATGAATCAGAAGATCAGACTCAGCTCTCACAATGGAGAGAAGTCACTTGCACAGGGGGCTGTACTGGGAACTGTCCTGTTTAGCACATTCATAAGTAACATGGTAAGGGAGAAGGAGAAAGGAGTGGCAGTTCTTCAGTGAGGTGAGAAAATCTACTGATAGTACATACTACAAGGTAGAAAAGAGTAGTGCCTTGAAGACCAGCAAGAACACTTATTAGTCTGAAAGACCAGGCAATAAAACAGCTGATGAAATTCAATTTAGATTAATGTAAAATGATACACATATGGAAAACTAATCCTGGCTTCATATATAAAGAAGAAGCTCTGAGTAGCAACACTCAGGAGGAGAAAAAATAATTCCATGAAAGCATCACTTTGGTGCTTGGCCATACTAAAAAAGCAACTTAGAAAATTCAAGAAGCATTATGAAAATTAGAGAATATTAAGGAAGAAAAAGAGTATCAAATAGAACAAAAAAATACTCTACATAATTCTATAAAATTACACTTGTTCCACACTTAAAATATTGCATAAAGCTTCTGCCTGCTCCTCTCAATAAAGGGTGGAAAAGGTTCCAAGAGGGCAAGAAGGATCTATGGTATGAACTGTCTCCATATCTGGAAAGCTCAAATGCATAGAATGCTTCTGTGTGCAAAAAATGTGAGTTTGGGAGCTACTATAACAGAGACCTTCAAAATCTCCAGTGGAAACATCTTACATAAAGATTAGATATTCATGTTTTCTTCCAAAAAAGTGAACAAATGGATAGCACAAAAAGGTAAGAGGAGCCAGGTTCAAAGCCAACATGGCTGGAGTTCAAACAACAAGCAGCAGCACCACGGACTTTGTGCAGGGGACATGAACGCGAGTTCACGTGACGAAGTCAAGGAAGAACAGACAAGTACCTATGAGAGTTCACGGCAGGTTCCTAAACAGACTAATTCCCAAGACTTTACAAAACCTTCAAGATCAAAATACTCAGAAGCTGAAAGAATATTAGGACATATCATATGGGCTAATCCTATTCTTACTCTTCTCCAAGCATCTGCTGGAGACGTAGACTGTTGGAGTACAAATATTGAACAAGATAGATTGGTGCAGAATTCATTTTCTGCTTAGATATTTGGAGGCAATTTTCCTGCAAACTAACACACAATCACATTACAAAGGCAGAAGTAAGGGGACAGAATCATAGCTAATAACTTTGCATTAGCTTAAGTATTTAAAAGATTAGCACTCAAATTGCATTCTGCTGTCCTTGAACTCATGCTCAGGTGGAAGCTCTTTCTCTAGAAGTTCAAACCCTTCTTGCAACTTAGTCATTGAACCTATGAAAGCTAGGTATGATTACTCCTACAGTAAATAGTTTATGTATAATCTTCTAATTGAAATAATATTTTCTCTGAATTTTAGGTCTTTTCCAGTGTTTCTTGCTTGGGGCTGCTCAGCCAGCAACATACAGCCAGACTTCAGCAAGAAAGTCCAATATGGCCAATCCCATCACATAATTCTTCTTTAACCAATCAACAGTTGGGATCTACTGCAGGGCAATACAACTTTAATGGAAAGCTATTTCAGAACCACAAAACTCTGTATGGTTAAAGACTCCTTCCAGTTTCCAGCCTAAGCATATTCATGCCCACTCTTATGGATACTTGTTCTTTTGCCAAAACCATCCTTTATCTTAAGTAACTCTTCTTCCTCCAGTGTTTACCCTCTGATGTACTTAACATGGGGAGGTGTGTCACAACTCCTTCCAACTTGTGTACATCAAATAAATCAAAATCCTACTCCTTAGCTGCATGTATTACATTCATATAATCAAAAATATATATAATGATTATATATTATAATAAATAATAAGAAATTACAATCTATAAATTCTGAATACAAGATTTTTCATTAGATCTTTCCACTGTTTTGTAAAATGGCACTAATTTTATTTCTAGCTATTTCAGAAATACTTCATCTGATACAGACTAACAGCAAATTTGCCTTTTACAGAATTCAGATTCATTTTTGCTTGGCAATTATTGTCTAGGTCAGTCAGGGCTTCTCAGGACTTCTCATGCATCCTTTTATGGATAAATGTAAAAATGCTTCTTTTGACATGTGCACTTTTTTCACCCTAATCAATTCAGTCTTCAATCTTTCATCATTTAATAAAGCTTTTCAATTTCTCATCTACAGGTGAGAACATCAACATCTTCCCACTTTCTATCTACTGATTAGGACTGGTATCTCCAAGAGACTTACAACAGGAGACGAGAAAATACAGAAAAACAGAGGCACAAATTTTAGTATTAGCACTGCTGGTATCTGTTTAGGTAGGTATTTGATAAGAAGTTACAAGAAGAGTTTTGATGGATGATAATGAAGTAATTTTACAGATTAATGAATATCATTAACAGCAATGTGAAAAGCAGAACAGTTCTGTATGAGTACATGCAAATTGCACTTGGAAAGTTTTTTTTACACATGCACTGGCCATACAGTGATATACTGTACACTGAAAACCTTTTAAAAGGTTTTGGTTTTTCTTTGCTTGTATTTCTTTTCCACTAAAGATACACTCATTAGGAATAAAAGATAGGGCTGCTTTCACAACGCTTACATGAATTTTTTATATAACTGAAAAATTGAATATTTTATTCTCTATGTACAGAAGTATCAAAAATAACAAATGTGCCTTAAGTATCTCACTGAATTAACTGTACCAGTTTTTAACTGCTCTTGTTAAAGTGTATCCGAGGGTTATATACAAAATAAGAAGGCCTGCACCAGAGGACACAGCACAGGAAAATAGCTGTCTACTTCTAGAGATCCAACTCACAGGCTCCAGTAGGTCCCTAATAGTCTAGACACTGTATGTACAGCTTTAGCTATAGAGAAGCAGTATTTACAACATTTGGTATCCCGAGTAGAGGAAATACCTTCAATTACCAAAATGAAATATGCGAGAAAAATGTGTTTCTGAAATTGCACCTTTTTTATCTTTTTAGATACCGAAGCTACACTAGAAATAAGCACCTCAAATAATGTTAAACATTTTCAACATCTAGTTTTTTCAGGCACATTTCTGCCTGTGTTCAGACAATTGTATTAATTGATGCTATTGCCCATATCTCACATAACATCTAAGTACTGATGCACTATGAGGAAACAAAGATTCACTAATCAGAAACCCCCATCTACTCCGATCCATCCTTCCATGAGATCCTTCTTTCTAGGAGATTGCCTTAAGCACCTGGATAAAGGCATTGTTTCTGAAATCTGACGAAGTACAAAGAGCTGTGGTTTGGGCTTAACACCCTACTGTCTCCTTGCATCAAATGTGCTCACTTAATTCCTCTTGGTTTATATTCCTGGAAGAGTGAAGTAGCGCAAATGTCCAGCCATTATTTCTAAACAGCCTTTGCTGGAAGCTGGACACCTAAGCATGATGATGGCTCTATCTCCAGGCCTGGAATTGGCACAGTTTTCAAAGAGTATGGAAGCTTTTCCTGGAAACTTTTAGACACTAGCGGCAGCTAATTAGATTTTTCAGATTTTTCAGTTGTTCAGATCACTCTCTTGACTTTGGAAATCTGACTCCCACACAAAGTCAAAGCTGGGAAGGTATTTCAGAGTAGAATAGCTGTGCAGAATACATGCCTTCCTTATTCTTACTCTTACCCAGCTGCATAGACAGAGTATGAAATTTTTTTTCCTCCATTTTGGCTTGGCTCTGCACAGCTTTTAAGCAACACTTCACATATCTGGTTTTTTTGAAAATTCACTCTTTGGTTCTGTTAATTTTATTAAGTTGGTTATTTTAAATGTATTTTTCCTAACATTAGTGATATTTTTCCCCCTAACATTAATGTTACTCTACATTAACAACTGGAAAATTAATGCCTTGTGTGGAAATATATTTCTAGTCCACAAAACATTTCCAGTATAAAGCATAAATCTATCACCTCAAAACCTGTCATTTGTCATGATAATTAATTTTATTTGTAATGCAGCGATGACAGGACATGTCAATAATTATTTCTTTAGCACCATATTTTCTTAAATACTTTTTAAATATATGATGAACATAAAGATTATTATATACTCATACTCAATCAGTCTCTAAAACGCTCAAGTTCCATTTATTTTTAATACACTTACTCTCTAATCTCCCCTGCCCTAGTGGATTATCCCACAGCAAGGCATATCTCAAAAAAATCATACACTTTCAAGACTTCTGACAATTTCTGTGCTTACTTCTACCTCAAGTCAAGGTTGTACATATCCTGTATGTAGAACTGTATATAGAGATTTCTACCACCTCTCTTTCTCCTCATGAAGAGAAACACATGGAGCTTACCATCACAGGCAAAAGCAACTTTTCACCATAAATGAATTTTTAAAGCTTATGGAAACAAAACAATGGAGGAAATAAAAGCTGTACTGTTACAACTATAGGGCATTCTTCACTTCTACAACACAGAACATATATACTAATAGAAATGCAAGTGTACACACACAGACACACACACAACAAAAACCAGCTGAAAAACAGATTGCCTGTCACAACACAGGGATATGCTTGTGAAATGAAGCCATTAATATACAAGATAGGTTTGAGAATCTTATGGTCAGTTTTCTGCCATTCACACTTTCCAGAATTCTAGAGTTTTGTCTACACTTGAATTATTAAATAGAAAAAACCAAACAAACAAGACCACACACCCAAAACAAGTAACCCTAAACTACTATTCACTATACTTCCCAAAGTTCAGTTCTGTTAGCGTTTAGGTTTTTTTACAGGTGAGTGCCAACACACTTTGCTGGTAGGAAATAAAAACAGCTTCTATCATTCACTTTTATCACTCCATCCATTAACACAATTTCTCAGTGGTAGTACTAAATTTGAAACACAAAACCAAACAAACCACCAACCAAGTGTAGATCAAGGCATGGAAAAAATATTTTTGATTTGTGACTTGCGCAGGCATACCCTGTGAAAATAAATCTGTCTTAATCCTCTTGCCTGAAAAAATCTGAAAGTTCTTTCCAAGCACTTTAAAAATGCAGTCTCTTTAATAACTTTAAACTGCATTAGCAGTGAAAGCAGCACTGTGCAATGAACATTTCAATCAATCTGTCTTCAGTATTCCCTGTATATCTACAAGATTCATGAAAAAGGAATAAAGGTTTGCATCTGATAAGCTGTTTCTACAGATACAGTTAACTTTTGTCTAGGAAGCTACTCCTTCCATAAACATGCTGGGAGCTTTCTGCAGAGCAACTTTCCAAAGAGTTCTGGCAAAGAAACACTAGCTGGCCCTGAGAAGGAAAGACATTGGACATTATGAAGATGATCTGTCCTAGAAGCAAGATCCGAGGGACACAGTTTGCCAAATAACATTTTTGTTCTTAAGGCCTAAACTTATTTTAAGGCTACAGAAGTGGCATTTGGTCATATGTTTGAACAACTGAGAACACAGGATGATCTCATACCTAACACAAGAAGTGTTATCTTTATAACAATAAAATACCTTAAATTAGATTAATTTATCTTTATTTGAGACAAGCTCAGAATTTTTAATCAAACCATTCCAACAATCCTGGGCAACACATGTATTTTGGAAAGAGTTTTGCAGAAATTTTGGACTCAATCATATACTTACATCAACTAATAATATAATTATTATGGTATTATATAATATCAGGACCAGAATACACAGTGAACTAGCAATGATAATGATTTTTTCCAACACAAACAATGTATCTCTCTCTTTTCATGGCACTCTTCAACCTGACTCCAGTGGAAGGAGTACTTTCAAGAACAGGGACTCACAATTAATGGTACATACATACCTTACAGTACCTTCTTGAGTACAGCCCTTGAGTTGTACTTAACCCAACATAGAGCTGAAGTTTTAGATTGTGGTTTCCATTGCCAGTGGTCTACTTAACATCAAAAACCCCAACCAACACTACAACAAAACAGATCAGGAAACCGTATCTTAAAATGTGGATTCTGAACACTGATACAGAAGGATCACTTACCTTAAGTAGTTGACTATAGACAGATGCACCAACAGAAAAAAGTTCACAATTATAAAAGCCCATTTCACCCTTTCCTTGGGTGATGTTACGAAGATAAGAAATGATTACTAGCCAAGTCTAAAGAACTGAGTTGCAGTTACATAATCTTAAAAGCAATCCAAGGTTAGAATTTGTGAAGCAAAAAAACCCTACTATTTTTAAGCCTTCCTGAAATGCATAGACTTTACAAAAGTAATATTTCCTTTCCTCTCAAAGTTGCTCCCATCAGTAGAAGGCAACAGCATCACTCACACTCCACTTACTCTCTTCTGTTGATGATACTCATGCTTTTCTAAAATTTTTCTAATACAGTAGTATTTACCAGCATAACTTAAAGGGTAGGTTAATGGACCGCTTTACAACCTAGGTGTCAATTCTGATAAACAAAATTCTTAAAACAGGCACAGACACCAGAACTGTAGTCATAAATATGAACAGAACTCTTAGTGTGATTACACTAAGAGTGATTACAGTTCTCATGCTAAGCAGCCAGAGTAAAAACAAGTAAAATACCTACACTGTATTTTTTAAAAGCCAAGGAAATATATAAGGGTTTTGTTAGGAAAAAAGTTTCCAATGTCACAGCTAAATTAGCAGATATAAACCAGCTTTTTAAATTCCTACTTTAGAGGAAAATCAATTGAAATAAAAAGCTTGCCATAGAATATACTGCACAAATAATGAAAGAGAGAAGGCTGCATGTCTTTTTTAAAGTTATTATGTAATGCACTTACTCAATATTGTAATACAGTCCCTAATCTGGTTTAGATTGAGGTTATCAGCTCAATTCTATAAACATAATGTCATGATGAAAATCAGGAAAGAAAAATCTATAATGTACATATTTTTAAGACCCACTCTATGAAATAAGATACATTTACCAAGTCACCCAAAAATCTGAAATACGCATTCTAGAGAAAACATGCTGAAGTTTGCTTTTGGCACTTTTATAGAAAATTAATTACCTTTTTCTTCCTGCTCTCCTTTTAGCAAAGGAGAGCTGAAAACTTCAGATAGCCAACACAGGTATTATTTAAATATAAAGAAAATTTATATGATGTGAGATCCCAAATATCATATCAAAATAAAATCTGATGCTCTATTAAAATGTCTGAAAATAAGCCTCTCAATGAGAAATAAGAACTCACAGATGCCTATCCTGTGGAAATTCCAATACTACAAAGTCATCTAAAAAATAATGTTTTTGGAGTTCTATTCTATCAAAATAACTTGTAGTAACAGGACCAAAAGTCAGATGGATGTAAACATATTAAAGACAGAAAAAAAAAATTAAAATAATCAATCCTGTAATTAGTAGTCTATGTTTTGTACATACAAGACATTAATGACAATGAGGGTTTTTTTGGTGTTATAAAAATAGGAGCAGGAAGATTGTACTCACAGGTCCTGAGTTCCTAGGTAGCACTAGCTCTCACTCTAATTTTTATCTTCTACCTGAAGGAGGACTAGTCTGCAATTTTGCTGTATTTTATTGCAAGCCTCCATAGTTAGGTCCATTGGGGGTTGATTTTGTTTTGTTTCATGCACTTTTGGGGAGGAGGGCAGTAGAGACAGTTTGGGGTTTTGGTTTTGTTGGTTATTTGTGGGGTTTTTTCCATTTAGTTTTGTTTGTCTGTTGTTTAAGGTTTTTTTCTCCTCCAAAAAGAGCTTTTTAACATCACTATTTGTTGTGCAGAACCCTTCTTTCCACTATTTTAAGGTCTTCTGCAGAAAAACAGTCACATGCTCTCAAAATATCCAGCTCAGAATCCCCCTTTTCTTCCCCACTAAACTAGTGCATGGAGGGCAGGAGGGTTGGTGGTTGGGAAGGTGCTGAAGGACCATCTGTACTTTATACTTGAATCAGTCTGTACATTTCAGTGCAGGACACATACCTGTATTAAAGCCCTACAAATAAG
Source organism: Dicaeum eximium (assembly GCA_013396995.1). Classification (NCBI taxonomy): domain Eukaryota; kingdom Metazoa; phylum Chordata; class Aves; order Passeriformes; family Dicaeidae; genus Dicaeum; species Dicaeum eximium. The sequence goes on along the minus strand of VWZP01008818.1, from coordinate 359,854 downwards.
ATCAAACAAAACAATGCCCTCATTTCCACCAGTGGTCCCAGCCACATTGTAGGTATTTATTAGAGGGAACAATGCCATCTTCTTCCTACTATGCATAGCTCTCAGCTGCTCATCTCTTTTTCCTATCTTTGAGCACAGTAAATTGAAAATTAGAACTGAGAGAAAAGCCAAACCAACCCACAAATAAAACACCTCTGTAGAGAAATGCAAAATCCATGTATTTCAAATCATTATGCTTCTCTAAGGAATTTCAATCAACTAAAAAGCCAGCCATTCATCTAGAATTAAATAACTCATTCAGGCTGAAGAGTATGAGTTTTATTTCTACTGTTCTGTGAGTATAAAAATCAGAAACACAACTATTGCCTTTGGACTAGGCAGGAGTTCAGCTTTTTCACAGTGAATTACCTCTCCTTACAAACCTACAACATTGTCAGTACAAGGGCACTATAAAAATTCTAAGTTTAGAAACCCCCCAGGACTGCAGGTAAATTACATATAACTATTCACATTTTGTGTGCTGAAGTATGTATGACCTGCTCTTCCTCTGCCTTCCAATCCTACCATTGCATATAAATGCAACCAAAGTGCTTTGTGCAACACACAACAATAGCTCCCTTGTACATGTAATTTTGCCCACTTCAGGTCTTTAACTAATTTGCTGATTTTCAAAAGAAGCCAAATAACATTGATTTAAAAACTAATTTAGTTTTCTGATTCCTCCATTACTATATGTAATGAAGATGAAAGTGAAACCACTTTTACTGGAACATAAACTTCCAAGCAAGAAGAACAGTTGGTAAGTTTAGCTTCCTTATGACCCCAGATGATACCAAATCAGTATCTAACTATTTCACTTGATATTATTAAAAGGGAGAGAATGTATTTACAATCTGTTTAAACCACAGTTTGGGATGATGTTTTTTTTCATTTTAATTTTTATTTTTTAGGGTGATGTAACCCATTATTAGAATGAGAAGTTTCAGAAACACCTTTGGTGGGGACAGAAAATGGAAAGGAAAGAAGGGTATTATTTGTTTGTGGTGTTTTTTGTTGGTTTGTTTTGGGAGGTAATTTCCATTTTTTTATTCCAATTTAATTTCCCTTGGTCCACATCCTTATAACACATTGGTTTGGGTTTGTTAATAATAAATTCAATTAATATCTCTAACTCTAGCCTGTTTTGTCCATGACAATATTTGGTGAGTGATTTCTTCCAGCTCTTAAGTAATGAATCCTTCATTATATTTTCTCTCCCCTGTCCAGCTGCAGAGAGGAGTGAGAGAGAGGCTTTGATGGGTGCCTGGCATCCAGCCAGGGTCAAGGCATTAAATCCATATCTTCCTCTTCATCTTATTTTCTCATTTATTCCCTCCTTTCTTCCTTTTTTTTTTTTTTTTTAAAGTAACTGTTTCTTCTCTGCATTTCAATTCTGTTTTGGCAGCTTGGATCTCTGACTCTTCCAGTCACCAAAAAGCTACATGTTGCTGGGTGAAGAGAATGCATTACTTCATCCAGAGCACCAGAGGCACAGAAAAGAGGCTTAGGTCTGTGATCTCTCATAAGAGCTTCTGCAGCCAACATTAGAACTAGACAAAAAAGTAGAGAGGAAAACTGTATCATTGTTTTGAAGACACATGTTGCTTTCCCATGGGCAACATTTTCTGTGTATATACATGAAGATCTTACCTGTCTAAACCACTTGATTTTTTCCCATGTTCTGTATCTGTTTAAACTAGGCTCAAAACATTACCAAATATTGGGCCCAATGTAAATAGTCTAAAGTTGCATTTACCAAAGTTATCTATATATTCATTTTTATTGTACTGAATGATTCTTTATGATCCTCCTTTTGTTTATTGAGATAAAAATATTAGTAATTCCTAAATACTTTTAATAACTGGGATGGAGAGAATAAGCCTTGACTTTACATAACCTGACAGAATTCTACATAACTTATGACATTTCAAATGTATTTTAGCAACTGTTACTGCTATTACATATCATACAGAAAACAGAATTATATGCTATATATAGAGGAACACGTGCCAAGACATTCAAACCGTGCTTTTCAAGATTTCAATCAAGCCACTGACAGTACTTGTCTGAAACTGAAATAGGCATAATTATAATTAGTTGTAAATGTGAAAAACATTTTTTCAGTCTTTCACTTCAAAACCATATGTACTAATATGACACATTAATTACAGTAAAACAAGTAAATTTAGACCAATGTGCGAGTGCGTGTGTAACTACACACCAGGTCATTCAGTGAAGTAATTGGAATTTCATTGGCTGCATGGTTTTGTCAGCTTCTGAAAACATAGAATCCTAAAATGCACACAACCTGAAGTCACCCACCATTCCAGAAGATGATGTGCTGCAACGTAATTTTCAGCATTACCCTACTCCTCCTGCCTTCCCCCACCTCCCCGCCCATTTGCTAAGGGAGGAAACGATACAGAACAGAGGAGCGAGGACAATCTTCCATGATAATCAGCATTAAAAACAAGCAGAAGGCCACATGCTATAACTTTTCAGAGATATGAAAAGCCATGAAAATGTATCATTATCTCATGATATATTCAATGTGACACTTGCTACAGCAAAAACAAGTTAGCAGCTAACATGAAGGGATTTGATTACTCATTACAGTTCATTCACTGCACAGAATCACGAAAATGGATCAGCACAGAGGTAAATGTTCCTTACCCCAATGACAACTTCTCCATGTTTTTGCTGAGGAAAAGAGTGCAGTGGAACTTAGGTATTTTTGTTGCATAAACTTCCACCTGTTCTATAAATGGAAAAGAGTTACTAATCCAGACGTTATTTTATATGCATTGACCACAGACTTTTCACTGTTGGTCTGCAAGCACCCAGGTAAACTCAGGCTTCTTTTCAACCAGAATTTTCTTTTGCTGCACATTATGATATCTGCTGATACAACAAACTTATTCTTTGTACATGTACAGTGGCAGGAATCCTCAGCTACAGAAAACCCAAACATAGGGATAGAAGGTATGTCACCACATGCATTATGACAGCCCCTCAAAGTACTGCAGCTACCAGAGGTTAAGTTGCTTGGATCACTTCATCATTCTGAACCCATTCACAGCAATTAGCAAGAATCCTTAATCATTTTACGTCATGTTTGATGAACACATGGATCTAAAATTCACAGGAAGGCACAGAATCACAGAGACATTTCTTTGGAGGGACCACCAGAGATCATCTAGGCCAAGCTCCCATTCAAGTAGGGATTATTACCAGCATTAAAGCAGGACAGCCTTGGTTTTGACCCATCATGGTCTAGAAACCTCAAAGTATGACGACTACCATCTCCCTGAGCAAACTGTTCCAGTGCTGCTCCACTCCTCCTAGAGTGTTTCTAAAAGGTCTAAGAAAGACTATAACATGTTTGAAGATTTAAAAGCTCAGTTCCACCGAAAGCAAGTCAGAACAAAAGAACTTCGGCCAATAAATCATAGAATCAATGCAGGTCAAAAAGACCTCTGAAGATTATCTAGACCAAGTTATGTTGCTCCAGGCCTTACCAGTCATGTTTTGAGTATCTCATAAATAGGAAGTCCACAATGTCTGACAACCTTTGCCAGTGTTTAAGTAGACCCACAAAGAGAAAGTTTTTTCTTATGTATAAATTGAATTTCCTGTGCTTCAGTTTGTGCCCATTGCCTCTTGTCATGTCACTGGGCACCACAGAGAAAAGCCTGGCTCCATCTTCTTTACTGTTTTCTGTCAGGCATTTATACACATTGATGAGGTTCCTCTGAGCCTTCTCTCCTCTAGGCTAAACCTCAGCTCCTCGAGACAATCCCCATGTTACAGACGCTTCAATCCCTTAAATCCTTTTGTGGCCTTTCACTCCAATAGATCTCTGTCTCTTCCAAACACCTGAATGCCACTATTACACTCCTTTCTATATCCAAACTTTAAAATAAATAAAACCATTTAAAAAGGCATCCAGGCAGCTACAGAAGGAAAAAACCCACCAAATTTTGTCAAATTCACAGAGTCCAAATTTCCAAAAACTTTTATTGATATTAGAATTAAATTAACATTTTCATTTAATACAATATTCAGAGACTTTTAATGGCATCACAGTGCTAACCTAGTGCTCATTGGGTAATGACTGTTAATAGTGCATGCACCAAGCAAGCGTAGTGCATGCTTTATAATTCACAGAAAGCCTTCAGTAATTTTTTTACATTCATGAAAAGCAGTTAGAATTAATTTCCCCAGAGAAGCTAGGAAAGAAATCTACCTTTAGTAATTTCAAGTAAACTTCAGCTATGCTTTAGGGGAAAAAATTACCTGATATCACAAAACACACAAAATGCATGCACTTTTCTATTCTGTAAGTACATCTCTCTGTACAAACTAAACAATTTCACATATTTGCTACCATTACAGCTTTGCAGCTCTGAATAACATCGAACATTGTGGTATCTTCTGCTGGCTTAGAATTTATTATGCTAAGAATATAAATGCAAGCAGGCAGACAAATTCACTCTGCTTCAGGGATATAGATGCTATTCGAGCTCATAAATGAAGAAATACAGCAATAAAGATTAATGATCCAATCCTGCAAGATTATATAATCTTCAAATGCATTTCAATGCAAATCAAGATAAAACAATTCATCACAAGTTTATTTTCTAAATATCATCTCATGCACACAAAACCCCCAAAAATCCCAATGCTCTGCCCTGCCTGCAAGATTGCAGGCTGGGAAACAAGAGTCAACATTGTTCTTGCCAATAATTTTCAACTCTGCGTAGTATGTGCTTGGTTAGATCCAAACACCGAGAGAAAAGCAGGATCCCCAGAATGCTTTCAGCCTCACAAGAGCACCACCATTTCCTGAGTGAGGTAATTCAAGATACACATGCAGACTGCTATCCCAACGTGCTTGACAGGTAGTCCACATTCTGTTTAGGACTTTCAAACGTGGCAGGGGAAAAGGGGCTGCAGATAACCAAAGTGCTCTGCATCTACAGCCTGCCCCTTACTGACACCTGTCTCTCCCTCCCTCCATAAAAGAGATGCACACCCAGTCCTGTAATGCTCCAGAAGATGGAGACAGACTGGCTGCCTAACATCAGCACAGTGTTGATGGTTCTGAGCAATGATTACAATTGGGAGCACACTACATAAATTACTTTGGGGCCATTTCTGGTTGCTGCCTTTCTGACAGACACAAGGAATCTCTGTTGGTGCTTTTGCTGTACCATACATGTACAATTAGCAAGAGTTCTGCCAGAAATATACAGATCTCGTGTTCTAAAAGTGAGCATGTGACAAGAAGGGGCATGTGAGAAACATCCCCTATAGCTGAAGCTATATGGCTCATAGGGAAAACATGGAGAAAAGCCTGTCCATGGTAAGTTTCAAGAAAAACAAAGCTCCTGTACAGCTAAAGGAATTTGTCTTACAAATCAAACAAAAAGCTGTATGTTACAGAAAGAGATCACTTCTGGTGATTTCATTTCTAATTTGCAGCCTACTTCCCTTAAGGCTTTTGTCAGGAAGCAAACTGTCCATTAGATGCCCACTGCTGACTGGTAACATCATCTTTGACTTTCATTAGTGAAACACCAAAATGATGCTCCCTGCATGCTCTTCACTCTTTCTCTCTCTCTCTCTCTCTCTCCCTCTCCTTTTATTTTCCATTGAAACTGTAGACTATAATAACAGTATCTGTTTCAGGAAAAAACAACCAACCAAACCACACCAAAACCACAACACAGTAAGAGCCCCTTCCCTCAATTATAACTAAATTAGCTTGTAAAATTTCAGGTTTAGTATAGAAGAATCTTTTGAGTTATATGATGTTTATGCCAGCATTGTTGTATAAGCTACAATTTTGCAACTGTCTAAAATTAAATTTTGAAATTAAATTCTGAATACCAAAAAAAGAAAAATAAGAATTTTGAGGTTAGGGCATAAGGAGTCTGCAGACTTGGCTCTAATTGCAAACTTCTCACATTGTGTTAATTTTAAGCAGTCCACAAAGATTCTCCATTCCTTTAGCTTTTTCTTATGAAAGAAAACATATACTTCCAATGTTTCTCACATGTTTTACTTAATCCAATTAAGCCTTGAAGTACATAAATACATTTAAACAAAGGATGATGCATAAACAGAATTCTTAGAAGACCAAACTGCAATACAAACTGCAGAAATATTTCACAGCAAATTAAACATTCAGATTGTAGTGTCTGAGTTTTTTTTTATAAAATACTTGTGATATAAAAGTTGTTGACATTTTCTATATCTTATTTTAAAAAGTATACATTTCTTTCTCTATGTTAGGATAAAAAATACACTGCTCCTTAACATACACACAAAAGCCCAAACCCTAGAACCCAACTTCAATAAATATCCAGTATCTCTCTGCAGCAGCTGTTTATATGCATCAAAAGCTACCCTCAAAATGATGCTGCCTACACATAAGGATTACTCACTTAAACCAGAAAGAGGAACTTTAAAGTAAGGGTAAGCATTATCTTTATACCAAAAGAAATTGAAAAGAAAAAAAACCCTGAAGAGTTGAAGTTAAAAATCACAATTGTGGTCATAGCCAGGGAATTTCAGCTTCTATTTCCGAACTGACCATCAAACAAAATGGACTGTGGCCTGTGTGCTTGTGTGCTGGGTACCAAAGATATTAGTGTACATCAGGTTTCCCACCAAAAGGATTTTTCTGTTCAAAAGGTTTTGAGTTTCTCTGAAGAATAATTCATGACAGCAACAGATTTGCGATCACAAAACATTTGACTCAAAATTAGTCCATTTTCATGGTTTAAGCTTAAAAATTTCAATTCATACATGCATGCACATCTCCCATTACAGTGCCCAGCTGTCACGCACTGCAGCAGTAGCTTCCGTCATGCTCAAAAAAAAAAAAAAAAAAGATTTCCCAATCTACACCCTGCTCCACTGCCTGAGCTTTGGCAGTTTGTTTTTTAATAGCTATACCTACCAGTCCCTCAGATGATCTCTCACTACTCATATGAACATCCCCTCAGTCTGATCCTCAGTCAACCAAGAGCAGACTGGTTCTATTTGCATATACCTTAATGTTTACCTATCTATTTAAAGTATCTATCTTTTTTTCTTTTTATTTTGTGTGTATTTATACACAGATCTTACTTTTGAATGTATTTGAAAGTACTCTTATCTTTAAATAGATTTTATGTTCCACATTCCCAGCCCCCAAACATCAATTCATAGCAATTCCTTCTTGTGCAAAATATTGAAGACAGAAGAATATTGAAAAAACTGTATGTGCCCAAAGCTTGTGTTTGCTTTTGCTCTGGTAATTATTAAATTTCATATGCAACTATAGACAGCAAAACTAAATTAATACCAAACAACTGAGATTTCACACATAACGTAGCTTCCCCTATGCACAATGTGAACCACCTGTACCTTCACAATAGCACTGACTATTAGTGCATTTTCCATGTACTGGAACTTACATGGTGAAAAAAACTTGGCATCCACAGAATTCCCTCAACGTGCAGATCAGGAATACGTCACATTTTCTCATCTATGTATCTAACTGAAGTGCTCATCTGGTGACATATCAAAAGGCAGGATTATTTTTCTTTTTGCCTATACTCTTATCCCCACTCTGCTTTTTTTTAGCAGTCAGTTTTGCTCTTCTTCTGATGCCATTTCAGGTTTCATCAAAATTGTTTTTGCTAATGAGAACATTGGTAACTAGGAAAAGAGATCTCTCTTCCCCAAACTCTGAACTTTGGTGTAGTATTAAATAACAACAAAAAATGGGCAAGATGATCTGAAATCCCTATACTACAGCCATCTTTGATCTGTCTCAGAGATTTCCATAATTTGCTTTGGCTGCTAAGCAACAAATTAAATATGATTTGGTATATTTAAATGCATTATTCCTCCTACTGCTCTTCTGACTGAAAAAAACACAGTTATAATAATGCTGTTGGCACAGAGCAATAGTCTTGAGCAAAGGTCCTGTATTTCAGCAAGTGTACTCATTGAGAGCCAAAGATTATACATTTGTTTGCCCTGCAGTAAAAATTAAGAAATACAGAGAACATAATGTCCAACAATCTATTTCCAGAGTCACTATTTTTTGGATTGTCATTGTACCTACAGGGATTGCAAATTTGCCTGAATTAGTCAGCTCATGGCAAAATAATAGGTAAGACTAACATAAGATGGATAAGTAACTCCACCTGGGGGTCTCTGAGATCAACTAGTTTATTGGGAATTCAGCACTCCATTCTGAGATTTTACACATGTGGATGCTACATTTCCAGCTGAGAAAGTCAATGAACAAAACCAAGTTTAGCGTCCATCAAAAATACCCCCTGTTCAGAAACCAGAAGCACAACACTAGTCTTTTGACTCTACTATGCTACTACTGTAACAAAGCACACAGAGAAAAAAATTTAATGTGGAGTTCCAGTAAAAGTGCAGTGAAATCACAACATATCTTTGCTTTCCAATTTACGTGTACCATAAATTCATTCTGATTCTCACAGAATGGTCCGGGTTGGAAGAGACATCTAAAGGTTACTGTGTCCAACCCCCCTGCCTTTTTAGGGAAAGGGACACTTTCCACTAGACCAGGCTGCTCAAAGCCCCATCCAACCCAGCTTTAAAATATCCCAAGGATGGGGCATACACACCTCCACAAAACCTGTATCAGTGCCTCACCACCTTCACAGTGAAGAACTTCTTCCTAATAATCTAAACCCTCCCTCTTTCAGTTTGAAGCCATTCTCTCTTGTTCTGTCACCACATGCCCTTGTCAACAGTGCCTCTCCAGCTCTCTTGCAGCCCCCTTTGGGTACTGGAAGGTGCTGTAGGGTCCCTCTGACATCGTCTCTTCTCCAGACTGAACAATCCCAGCTCCCTCAGCCTGTCTCCATAGAAGAGGTGCCCCAGTCTCCTCTGATCATCTTCATGGCCTCCTCTGGACTTGCTCCAACAGGTCCATGTCCTTCCTAACTTAGGGCAAGTCCAGAGCTGGATGCTGTGCTCCACATGGGTCTCAGGAGAGCAGAGCAGAAGGGCAGAATCACCTCCCTTGACCTTATGGCCACTTATGGCTGCTTTGGATGCAGCCCAGGGCAGAGTTGGCTCTCTGGGCTCTGAGCACACATTGCTGGGTCATGCTGAGCTTCTCACCCACCAACACCCCGAGTCCTTCTCCTCAAGGCTGCTCTCAACTAAGTCGCCGACCAGCCTGTATGGATTGGCATTGCCCCAACCCAGGTGCATGACCTTGCACTTGGCCTTGGTGAACTTCATAAGGATCAAAAAGTTTCTCAGAAGGCAGGAGAAGAGACCAGTCATATCTATGCACCTTCCATTTAAAACACAAAATACAGTACTGCTAAAGATGGAAAACAACCTTTGAGTTTGGAGAAGGAAAGGAACACCCAGCTTCCTTTAACATCCTTAAAGTGACTATGTTAAATGTGAATTGAAAGCAAGTAACAGCATTTGGTGTGTGGGCAGGAGGCTTGCTTTGCTACTACCAGTGTTTGTCATACATCTACCAAATATAAGCACTTCTGGTCCTAATCCTGCGGTATTAATTGGTAAAACAGTAACAAAACCATCAAAATCACAGGAAAGTTTTATTTGTGTAACATCTTAGTGTTTGTTTTTGAGACCAAAACATTCTTACATTCTTTATCTCAGACACAGAAACTTTCTGTGCACACATTATTCAAATTATTCTTTATTATCTATGTCATTACCAGATGAACATTAGCCTGTAGTAACACCTTTGCAAGGAATATTTTCTTTATTTATCTACATCATTATGATGGATGACTTTAATTTCAGCTGCAATATTAAGGAAAAATAAACTACTAGATTAGGTTGTCAGAAAACGTCTTTTAAAATTTCCATGAGCAAAAGATTAACAAAATTAATTTCTTCACATACAGATCTATCAGATCTCATTCCTCCACTCTCTGTTCAAATTGTATCTTCAGAAGAAATACTTAAGATGATAAGAGGTTTATCTCATAAGAGTTTGATCTCATTATTTATGTAAAATAATCCCAATATTAACTACATTAATCAAAACAAATTATGATGACAAATATATTTGAAATACATGGGTATAAAGCAGGTTTTATTGCAAATATTCACAATGTGACTGTAATGTCATTTTTTATATATCTATTCATTTTTCCTCATCTGAAAGCTGCTGGTATTCACATCCCCAAAAAGGAAGTATTTATTTGTCTTTAAAAAAGATTCAACACATAGTATATGGATAGACAGTCTCTACTGGGATGACATCCTCAAAGGCCAACACAGAATAACACTGAATTAAAGTGATTGTATAACCACTGTTGGGACTACTGCTAAGAAATTCCAGAATTTTTTACACTACACAACTGTTCAGTAGAAATAACTTCTCATCACTGTAAAGATAAAAAAACCAATGCATTCCTTTTCTTGGTAATTTACAAGTTTGGAAATTTAGCTTTCTTCTCTAAGACATCAATCTAAGGAAGCCCTTTGGGGACTGGGCCTTCAAGATGTTCAGGACCATTTTTCTTTCACTTTTCAAAGTCCTTGATTCCTGAATCATCTTTAAATTATCACAGATTGTAAGAAGTGGTGGACATATAGCTCTGATCCTGTTTGGCACAGGAAAAAAGCTCCACAAAACCCAACCAAAATCCCATACTCCAAACTCACTGTATGATAGCAGAAGGAATGACACAGAGCTACTTGAGGAATGAGTCAGCTGAAACAGTAGAAGTACAAGGAGATAAGGCTGACAGCTGGCAGGACAAGTGGCAGCCCTGCTGAGAAGGACCTGAGGGTTGCAACAGACCCGGACCCTCAGCTGAAGACATGAAAAACAAAAGCCAACAAAGCCTTTTCATCACAAATAAGGCGAATGGCACACTGGGCTGTACTAGGAAGAAAAATAACAAGCCAGAAACAGGAACAAACAACAAGCCAGAAACAAGAACAATTCTGCCTCTAACTCCTTCTAGTAGGGAAAACCTAAAATACTGATTTGGGGGTTCCAGCTTCAAAAAGACTATTACGAAATTGGACAGGACCCTCCTGGATAGCAAAGGGTTGAGAACTGCTAAGGGATTAAAAGAATAGGGAAAGGCAAATATGGAAAAATTACCCAAGTTTTCCTAGTGTTATGGTAATTATCTTAGACTTGTAGGACTATCTCCCCTTACAGAAGTTGTTTCAATACAAAATAAAACAGGAAAGAAGACTGGAACTACTCCTAATATTAAACATGTCCCATCAGCTGAGGCATATAACATACGAAGAAATGGTCTGAATGAGTCCTGATGATGTACTAAAGGATTACTTTCTGAGAAGAATGTAATGCAAAATAAACACTCTGCCCTCCCTTCCCCCCCAATCCCAGCACTACTTTAATGTTTTATTTTAATCTATGCATTTATTTCTTCTGGAAAAATAAACAATTACAGATGTCTATCTGACATGGCATCAGATTACTGATAACTAACTTATGCATGCAAACTGCTTATTAGATTTTAGAATAATCTCTTTCTACCATCTTACAGAACTGACAGCATAAAATCTTATTTCATTTGAACTGTCACTCTTATTGCCTATTTTATTTCAAACTCCCTCATCCCCAAGTTCATTAATAAAGTTTCCCCATCGATAATGTCACATTTACAATTAAGATGTTAATTGAAAGTATTCACAGAATAGGGTGTCCCCGGTTTGAAATAACATATTTAAAAGAATTATTTTCCTCTGAAAAACAGTCCAAGTTTAAGAAGAATAAGGACCAGTTACAGCTGAGATTTTAGAAAGAATGTTCTGTGTAAAATAATCACCACAATTACTTCTGACAAAAGCCCAACTGTAAAGTCCAGTTCCAAATCTACACAGTTGCCTTAATTTCTTACCTGCTAGTTTAAAATTAAGCATACTGTGATGAGAATGAAAAAGACAGCTTCTGTCTTTAAAGAGAATTCCCTGCAGCCACTCAGCTTTCCCTATTTCTTTTTATAAGGAGCCTGATTCTATTGAAATAAATTACAAAGCCTCCTTGATTTCACAAGTGCAGAAATAGATTTGACAAGAATTCTTGGCAAAGTTTTGCATAAATCTGCAATGAATACTTTGGTAATAATTTAATAACCACTTTTTAAGCAGTACAGATAGAAATCCTGCAGCTTCTACCCTTGTGTTTCTACTTCAAGCATGCAGGTAAAATTTTCTGAAAAGAAGAGAGTATTAATCCAAGCAAAATATAATCCAGAAAAAAAAAATCAAAACAAAAAACCAGCCCACAAAACCAAAAATACCTTGGATGAGTACCCAATCCTGCTTACTCTAAGACCACACAACTACAGGGTACCTTGAATGCAAGAACAATCAGCAGGGACTGCTTAATGAAATCAGTACTTCAAGAATTTCTTGACAATCTACATTCTAACAAGCACATTTCTGAAAATCAATGAGTCTTGTAGACATTAAAATAAAAATATTGTCTATATATATAATATATTACCATTTTAAAAATATACACATAAAATCCATAATTTTTTCAAAATACAGACATAGAAGCAAAACAGAGACAGGTTTTCTGTCTCAAGTTCAGTGCCACAGTGCAAGCATTTTATGCAGCATATCAGCCTAAGTTAGTCATAAAGTTTCAGATTGCATAATGTTCTTAAAACCAGACACCGCTGAGGCTTTGTGTAGATTGTTAACATAAGGCACTGAAGCCTCATACCCACACTCAAATAACTGGCTCTGCAAAACCTTGTGTTGCTGACTTTAAGGAAAAAAAGCATCTGTCAGGAGGTAAGATGAAAACCTAACAGATATTCTAAGACTGTAGGATGAATGACAACGGCTAACAAGATATTAGATTGATTGTCTAGAAGGTCTTCAAATAAAACAAATATTGCTCACAAATAAGCTCTACTAATACCTACAAGCCTTTTAGTTCTGCACAGGGTTTCATGCCTCAAGTTGCAGTTTAATCTAGTTTTGTACGCCATAACCCTTTTCCTTCCCTCACATTTTTCTAAGATTGTAAATTCAGGTGTTTTAATTTTCCTAAATAAGACCCTGATTGAGGAAGGATCTGCATTTCGATCCTCTGCATCCTTAGTATTTTTGTTACTCTTCTCTGCTTGCTTTTCGCCTTCCACTTTGTTTTCAATCATATTTTCCACTGATTATAGTTGTATACAGGATTTTGTTTCCAATAAGGAAGGCTTTCCTTTCCCTAATTGCTGTTGTGTATTTCTTCTCAAATGTACATATCTGCATGCTTGAGCACTCTTCCAAAGCTCCTTCACCTCTCCTTTTTTCCTGAATTGTTTATGAACACACCATTTATCTTCCTTTCTCCATTTTCCAGCTCCCAAATTAATTTCATTTCCTCCATATAGCATATCTTCTCTACTTCAATCCCTCTCCACTCTTCCAACTTCCTTCACAGTGCAAAACATATATATATATAAAAAAACATTTAATACACCATTAAAGAAACCCTTGAGAATTTCACTACCGATTTCAAAAGGGTGGGGGCTTTAAATAATTTAAGAGAAAAACCAGCAGTTTTAAAACTTAATTTTCCCAGGGGAGAAATCACACAGAAGCCTCCAATGCCCTTCAAATTCAGTAGGCATTTGAAAAAATTCGCTAATGCTTGTCTTTTTCTATTCCATCTGACTCCCCCCTACAGTTTCTTGCTGCACTGCTTCAGCAGTCTTAACTTGATGATTAAACTTCAGTGCCTTCACAGATAATGTCACATATTGATCCCACTCATCCATATGTCTTACAGCTTCATCATACCAGGATGTGATCACAGACAACTATGGACATCATAATTCTCATTCCATGCTGAAGGGAACAAAAAAAAAAAAAGAAATAAATCAAATCTCTCTTTTTCACACATGGCAGACTGACTACAACAGGGGTTTCCTCATGTCTGCAGAACATTTGTCAGGTTTAGCTTTTATCCAAGGAGGGACAGAAATTAAGTAGATAGAACACACTCTGAAAAGAAAACAAAATGTCAAATTATAGTGGATTCAAATTATAACTGACTAGGCTGTGTTCTTGCTTCAACCCTGTAGGTGAAAGAAAGGGGGCATTTTGGTGATGCTTTTTTAGCTACAAGTTTTCACTCACCTCTTACTTAGTGGTTTGTTTTTTTCTTCAGAGTACTTATCTGGTTTCTTGCCAAAGACTAGGCTTGGGAAAAAACTTTATAATCTCCCCAACTCATCCCCACCCACAGCCCATCTAAGTAGTTGCACAAGTAAAACAAGAAGCCCTTAAACCAAACTTTTTGTGCAAAACTTCTCTATCCATACTCCGTAACTGGAAAGAAAAGGAATATGACAAGGTTTAGATTCTCACTTTCCACTTTGATGTTTTCTAGTAACTACCAATGCGGAAAAAACAAATTCATTGAGAAGCAGACAAATATAAAGCTTCCTTTTCCAGGAAAATTATTTATTCTATGTAAAAAGCACAAGTTTATTGAAAGTCAGGATTTCACTTGAACTAGTGGATAGAAGCACTTTTCAGCATAGAAGAACAAACCAAGTAAAGAGGTTATTTTGCACACCTTCTTAGCAGATTTCAAGACTGTACTTAATTTTGCTAAATCCAGCTCATTACAAAAAGTTGTAATACTTTAAAAAATGGTTTCCTGAGATGTCCACATAAATTGTGTTATAATGGTGATTTAGTAATATCCAGAAATGAGACTATTATTGCAGACAACAACACTCAAGGTTTCCTTTAATTTGGTGGCAAAGTTTTTAAGACTCAGTTGGGAATCTGAGCAAATTTTTTCCAGAACGTAACTGCCAACATGATCCTGAGGCTGCTCACTGTTCTTGTTAGTAATTTCCTATACTTTTCCAAATCCTATTTTTCATCTCTTAAACCTCATTTGTAGTTATTGGTTTCTTCCAGTCTTGAGACAATAATATGAAACCAAATAGTTTTCTTCCTTAATAACACTGGTGAAGAGACGTTAAAGGGAGAAGCTCTGAATTTCACACACAAATCACTTGTCACTGAAGATGACTAGTCTGGCCTTATGCATCTTTATTTTAATAAAACTCTTACAATAAAAAAAATAAATCACTCAAGATTATGGTTTTATTTTGTTCTCTCCAAATACAGTTCTGCCTACAATGAAAGCATAAACAAGTCTTTAAACAGTACCCGCAAAGCTTTGGTTAGAATTATATTTTTTCTTGCCCTAGCTATAAACAAATTAATTGAGTTAGCTAAAAATTTCTTTCCTGAGCAAGCTTTACATATCACGATATAAAAACACTTCTCAAAAAAATCCCCATACACATGAGCATTGTTAATAATTAAAAAAAAAAAAGAAAACCAAAAAGGCATATAACATAAGATATAAATATTCTGACAGCAAATTTTACCTTCTCTTCATATCACCAAGTCATAGATACAATTCTTTATTACTATTTAGACCAATTAGAAAAAATTTTCAAGCAGTAACTGTACTTTATAACTCATTACTTAGGCTGTTAAAATGATTAAGCCTTCCACATCCATTGAAGTGACCCACCAATTTAAGCCAGCATAACTTGACACCAGCTGTAAGAGTTTGTAATACATTTACTTGCCTAGTCTTGTGTATGATACCTACACATTTAAGCAAGTCCTGTGTGCCATCATTCTACTTGATCATGCAGACAACACTTACCTCTACCACAAAAAGAGGACAAAGCATTTTATTTACTGCCTCACTTAGCAAGGAACCAAAAGGTAAGAACTATGAACAGTAACTTACTCTTGTGTGCAAACTAGAGCCTCAGCAAGCATCACCATGTTGTAGAAAACAGAAGACAATGGTGAGATGAGGGGGGGAAAAAAAATCAAAATACTAATGAAATGCTTCTTTTAGCATTCACCTGACAAAAAAAAAGCCAAGCAGGGACAGTGAGAAAAGTTTAAAATTTTTAAAATTATTTCTTCAGTTATTTTTTGCTTACATTTTTCAATCTAGAAGCTCAAAAATTAGAAGTCAACATTTTGTCAATGTCTGCTAAAACATGCTGTCAACTTATGTCAATTTTTATTGTTTGAAGGACAGTTATTTTTAGAAGAATTATATTTAGGAGTGAGTTAAACTAGCCTGTTCACATTGCACACTACTGCTTAATACTTCTGACAGTAGCTGTTGTCTTTCTTTTATGGCCAACTTAAAAAAAAACATTAAGAGAACTATACTCTTGAGATCAGAGTACAACTCTAGAAGTTGTTTAATGGCTGAGTGAATGCAACTACTATTTCAAGCAGTAACGTGGATTGCAGAGGTCAGCAAGGGCTGAAGGGAAATGTTCACTTCAATTAGTTTCTAATACCTTAAGTTCAAAATGTTCTGACAAAGAGCAACTTATGAATTCCATGAAATATCCATTATATACATGCCACAACAGTCCATTAAAGTGAGTAAAGGCTCTTCAGCTACTAAAAAGCAGCAGTCACACAACATCTGCAGAGATCTCTTTCTCCATTATAGCAGCTGTCAATCTGAGGGGCTTTTAATGTTGCCCTGAAACATAATGTCCCCTTACAGATGAGGGGCCATTTTGGGGAGGTGTGACAGACCATGGATGGCAAACACTGAGGTGAGAAGAAGGGCATTAGATGGTATTCTCTAAGGGAAGGTCATCACTGCCCTTTAGCAAAGCAGCACTTTTGGGTACCTTCCTTTCTCCACTGAAAGACAGTGAACCTATCACCTCTCTGATTTCCTCGTTCTCAACTCCTATGGGGGACAACACATGTATTAAAAATACATTATAGACAAACACAAATTGGAATGTTAGCCACCTTCCCTTTGCCATTGTTCTACTAAGCACAAAACAATTCAAGGTTCACAAGAGCAGAAAAAGATTGAACATTTGTGCATGACTCAGCCGTTAGGACACACAATACATCCTCCAGATCTTATATTTTTATAATAGATCTGCATGTCACTTATTAAATCTTATCTCCAAGGCTAGCATAATTCTAGCCAAAATTCATACATGCACACATACATTCATAGTGAGAGTACCATGTACCAGACATAGATTTTCATCAAGAAATTTCAGAAAAAAACTCCACGCCAATCTGAACAATATGATTATTATATTTATATCCAAGTGTTTCATTGTCCGTTTTAAGCATTTGAAAATGTCTCAATTTTTTGAAGAGCCGTAACTCTGTGCACTTGACGCACATTTTTCTTCTACAAGGCTCCAGATATTTCAACATTCCAACAGTCACACACAATAGATATTTTTCTGAAGTGTTTCTTTTGAATCAAAGTACTGTTCCCAAGTACAGGTGAATCAGACTTCTCTACAATCCTATCAACAACAGTGTCCAAATGGTTGCTCTTGTTTCAACATGAAATCACAACCATCTATCATTTTGTCTGCAACTCCAGCTAAGAGGTAGCTGAGCACTCTAAAAATAAACCTAACAGATGTGTCTTGGGATGTAAATGGACATAATATCTTGAAAAATAAGCTAAACTGCTAACCTGCAAAAATGGCACACATGCAAGCTGCAAGGAAAAAAAAAAAACCCAAACATCAAAAGCTTCATGTTGGAAGTCAGACTTTTGAGGAAGGTGGGAAATTTAAGTTTGAACATATTGCAACATGATCTCATGAATTCCTAAAAAAAGGAGACATAAAACAGGTAGAGAAGAATCTGACCTTAAAATCTGTCCCTCAGTCTTCTAGAAAGTTACCTTTAAGCAGTTCTTAGCTCTCTCCAGAAAACATGTATCAAAACAAAAACTGACCAAAAAACAGAACAGTACCGCAACATCAAACATGTTTTATGACTGCATTACACAGCTCTTAAAACTTTTTTCCAACTGTCTCTATTTTAAAACCACATCTTTATCTCTTTGCTTAATAAAATTAATCTTTTTTTTCTAAAAAGACTCTTTCTTCAATGACACAGTTTCAAATCAAAAAATTACTATTAGTAAAGAGGCTCATTATAATCAAGGATGGACTAGAAAATCTATAATCAGCATATTATTTAGGACTCCAAAAATCTGAAACACTTACTTTTTACCACATTCAGGCTCAAATATCAGCCTTGGTAGCCAGTGCTCCATATGTAAGCACTGAGCTACTGGAATGCATTTATATTTCTGAAAATGCTCAGATATAGAAGATGACCCATTTAGATTGTTTCTATATACAAATGGCTTTGCTTCTCAGTGTATTCAAAGGAACAATGAAAGAATAAAATTTAGGGGCTGTTTTATGCGACAGGGCAAGAGACTGAAAATATTTAAAATAACAAGGATTTTTCTCTGCAGTAGGTTATTCTACATGAAACTTCTTACCAAGTTTTACTTTAGGACAACACTGATCATTAAGCAGCTACTTCCTATGGAAACTCTCTAATATCTAGGCAGAGAGCATGGTGTTAGAAGCTGACAGAAGCTCAGAATTAATAAAAATTTGAGGTCACAAATTTACGTACATTTATTAATGTGTCCCATCATTGGGCCACAGCAATCCACCATGAGAAGGTCATTCCAAGTATTACATGCTATGCTGTATTAAGCAAATCATCAGACACTCAAAGGAACAGTCCATAGGTTTTGAACTTTTTGCAACACTGATCAGATCTCTAATGAATAAACAGTAAACTTAAGAGGAAACTATAGCTTACTAGAAGACAGCCTATATATATGGCAGTGCTTTAAGAATCTATGAAATATGATAGACCTTTAGAATCAATCCCATCTACCTCACCTGCCTTCTTTTCCCTTTCGATACACCACTACTATCAATTATTTTTTTAATGAATATTGCCAGTACATGAAAAGATTTGAGCCATGAAGCAGCACTCTGAACTTTCCTGCAGATAGGACAGATGACCATATAGGAGGAATACACACCTGTCCAGAACTTAAGGACGTGTACGTCACCTGTCACCCTGAATAAAATAATGTGTTGACCAGCTGAGTAGCAACAGGTATGGAACAGAGGTCCAGTTCTCCTCCCACAAGAACTGGACCTCTTTTAGACCAATAGTACAAACAAAAATCTTTCTCCTTGCGAATAAAACTTCTTTTCTTTTCTAGACAAAGAAATAAAGTCTTTATAGCTAGAAGTAGAATGGATAAAAGTCTAGCTAAATCGGCTAGACACAGATAATTCCTAATATCAGACTTCCATTACTGGAAACATCATAGCTGGTAGACAATATATTCTTTTTGAACTGAATTGTACAGAATCTCTCCCTGTAGCATGGAACTTGCTGAAGGGAGATTTGCTTGAAGTTCATTTCCGTGGGAAACAAAAACTGTTAACTTCTTTTTAACTCAGGTATTTTTTTTTTTTTTAGTGGACTACTCATGGTAGCCAGAACCACAGAATGCATCCCTTTGTCTTGCCTGGGGACACAGACAGCACCACCGGAAACTTCCGTGGCACAACAGCCGTAAATCTTCAAGACTGTGCAGTAGCATCAGTTCACTCTGCATATGACTGACACGTGTATGAGAATTCTGCCACGTAATGCCATTCCTCAGCTACAGCATAGGGCCCTGCAACACCACATGTGTGTTGTACAGGGTTTGATCTGCTTTCACAAGGGCAAAGTCAGATCAAACTGCAATGCCAGAAACTTTCATTACCATCTCTGCAGCAGTCTAAGCCACCTATTACTTCTCCCAAAATAACTTTAAAATAATTTTTCCTCCAGCTGTGAAAATGATCTAATCATAGGACATTTGAGGTTACCCAAAACAGGATCAGCCAGAGCAGTTTGCTCAGAGGATTATGATGTAACAAATACCACTGTCCTGCATTACCAGCGGAGACCAACATTTGCCATACTGGGTAGCTGGGTGGCATAGAAACGAAAGTTCCTTCCCCACAAATTAGACAAATTTTTGTAAAGCCCTTGTTCCTGAAGAGAGGCTTCCAAAGAAAGAGCACCTATGACAAACTCAACCTGCATTTTCACTTGTGTTCTTAAGCTTTCTAAGTTTCACAGCTGCATATGGAAACACAGTTGGGAAAGTTTGACAATCACAGCCTTCTCCTTTAACATCAACAAAAGGCAGAATCAGTTGAGAGTTAAAAGACCTCTCTAAGCATTTCTGTATAGACATTCAGTGGCTAGTGGCTGGACAAGATTTAACAAGTTAAGCACTTCCTTTTTTTACTGAAAAGCTGACTCTGCATACCACTTTTACACGTGCTGGTTGAACTACTTAAGTTCCCACATATTATCAAGTTATAAATGACTTGTGATTTTCCCAAATTTTTGTTTTTAATCACTTGAAGGCCTGTTCCAAAATCACTATGAAGGGTGTGGTTTTATTTTATGGTAATAAGAACTTTTTGTAGAAAACCACTTATCTGGTACAGATAAAAGAGACTCTTTTATCTTTTACCTGGAAGGTAAAAGAGTCTCATGAACAGTGTCATGTTGGAGAAATATATCTAACAACTCTAATTTTGGCCACTCTATAGCCATTAGATCAGAAATGGCAACGGGGAGCTGCTGGACAAGCCACTTCAATATAGTATTTAGCATAAATACAACCAGTAAAGTATCTTAGTGTCTGGTATAGCATCTACTATGCAGTGCAGATACCAGAGAAAAGAGCTAATCTGAAAGAGGACTCCACACCCAAAAAGGGCCCTCAAACTTGCTGGACTGGTCTAAGACAGCTTCCCTTCATACATCAATTTTCCTTCATCATTTTTCAAACTTCCCATCCCCATGCTACAAGCCATTTCTATATTCAATCTATTGATGCAGGAGTTTTACTCATTATTGCTCCGTTTTGGACGGCCTCATTTTGTGTAAAATAGTTCACTACATCAAAAAGCCAGAAAATTACTCCAAAACCCAGAAATTATAACATTTATTTCAGCTACAGAAAACCGAGAATACCTCATTGCAATGAATATTAATTTATTTGAGCAGTCACCTCAGATGAGGAGGAACAAAGTTCAAATTATTGGTTTGAAGCAAGTAAAGCCAGGAGTTTCAGCTGGTTCTGTGTTCAAGAGAAATAAAATAACAGTGAATGACAGACAGATATACAGATACATACATGTAACGAGAGAAATACAGGTACATTTAGCAGACACAGGGGGAAAGTCTCAATTCCCTTCCCCTCACAAAAAATGTATGGCTTCAATAAATTCCTTTTTACTGATTGAAGGTTTTTTTGCTTTTACATCTGCTATTGGAAAGCTTAAATTGACATGTATTTTGTAGCCCACTCCGCACTTTCTTTCATTTCCTTGGGTAAATAATTCCAATCTTTTAATTCCTTTGAAAAACTCTGCCATATCCATCATATCAAACTCTTTACAATACTGTGATTTATCTCTTTTAAACTAATTGACAGTTAATAATGCACTTTGAATAGCAGATAAGAATTAATGAATTTGTATACAATGGCAGTTCCTTCTCTGTTTTTTTGCCCACTTCTGATTACAGCTCTAATTTGGATAACAGTACCTTATCAAACCATAATAATGCTCAAACTTTTTGTTATATTAATACTGTTAATTTATAAACTCTTCAGACATATAAATGGAAACTTATTTTCTGCTTCCAAAACACACTGGTTTGCCTATACCAACAAGCAGTTTTACCTGTCATTGTGCTGTCCTTTCACAAAGCTTGCTTAGACTTCTCAGATGACCTTTCCAATATTTGTGAATTTGATTAAATTGTTTTAAATTCTTAGTAAATAATTCTACTTTATGAATCAAATTCTACAGATGATTAATAAAAGATATTGGACAGCTCCTTAATTTTTTTTACAGAAAAAAATTAAGCCTCTCCTAAGATAATATTTCCGTTAATTCCTCTCAGAGATTTTTGAGATCCATGAAAATATTTTACCTCTCATATCATGGCTTTTTCATTTAATAGCCTGGTGTGAGGAACCTTCAATTACACCTTTAGAAAGTGTATGCAAATTGGAACCATATTAAAATTTAATCCACCATGCTACTGTTGCAATTAAAACCCCATGTAGATAAGTGAGGCACATTTGTCATTGCAGAAGCAGTACGAACTACTTGTGATTTCAGTTATTTCAGTGATTTCAGTTAGTACTACTGAGTCTACCATCAGTCTTCGTTGTCATTACATATTTCTATCTACAGGCAGTTGTGATTGTAAAGGATGACCATTACATGTACATATTTTTTCATAAACAGCACCCAATGACTTCTAGACCTGCTCCCTATGCAAACTTTGAGACTACTTGCCGAGTATTTGTTGGAAACTCTCCTTCAGTAACTTAAAATATACTGACCAATTTTCTACCAAAGTTGTTTTTCAAATTTTTGAAAACAAGAGATAAATAGAGAACAGACAGTCTATCAAGTGTCTTGCAGAAAATGAATACAGCTTGCCACAGAGCAGAAAAAAAGGGGAAAAGACAGTACAAATGCCTTAGCTCTTAAAAAACACTTCCACAGAATTTAATGCCTTTTATTATACGCCAAAAACCTACACCTGGCTTTAGAATAGATTCCTGTTTTCTAATAAGTTTTAAATGTCATGCTGCTTGGGCATTTATAATATTTTACTTCTGCATGGAATCAGCTGTCAGAAGACTAAATTCATGTCGCAACCATAGCATCTAACTGAAAAGTCAACCAACAAAAAGGTATAAGCTCATTGAAAATTATCCATTATTTCTGTTCTTTGTTAAGAGCTTTGCTAAAATGTACCTACATTTGTTTGTTATTCTGTAGTTCTTTAAACGTATAAGGTGACTTATTACACCAACAGACTAGTATAAGCAAGCTGCCAATCTTGTCAATCCCCCAAAAATACAGACACATATTTTCGGAAACGTATACAATTTTGGCGACATTTTCTGTCCTTTAACTGATTTTAAAAAACATTTTTTCAGAGAATTAAGAAAACCAATATAAATTTGTAATTATGCTAATTAAGTTTATATTCCCGGAACTCTATAATTAGTTTTGCTGCCTCTCCAACACACTACTCGTTCAGCTTGTGGTGTAAGATGCAGTTCCCAGTACTGCATATGTAGCTGAGCAGTTCTAAGAAGCTGCACAGCTTACATCCTCTAGGGAAGAGGTGGCTCTGCAACAAATATTATTTAGTTTGCAGTCACCTGAAATAAGTACAACGGTCTAAGTCGTTCCAGTCTTATCCCGTATCATTCTTTCTTTGAAACCACACCTTGTAAACATGAAATATATAGCATGTAATCTGTGTCAGACAACCTCAAGATCCCTTCCAAAAATCTTAAAGAGACTGATTCACAGATGTACTGGAACAGAGAACTCTTTCTGCAATCTGGCGCCTTGGTATCTTTCAGAATCCGGGACATAGTCCAAAATAACAAAAACTAGAAAAGCGGTATTATCACCCTTGCAGCAGTCAGAGGCTCCAGAGGAGTAGAAATAGCAGAGCGCGAGTTATAAAATGTGCTTCAGTCTCCAAGCAGCTAAATTAGAGTACACTGAGATGCATCAGACACACAAGCAGGTGCTTTTTTTATAAGCACCAATCCAAATGCAGTAGGAGTAACCTGATAAGACATCATGATACCTTTTCTGAGCAGCCAAAAGCATATGAACAAAGGCAAAAAACCTCATTTTCTTTCAAATGCTGTATTTCCCACAGACAATAGAGCTTCATATTTTAATTCAATCCTCTGTCTGATAAGTATCGTGCCCTTTTTTTTTCCCCCTTTCCTCCAAACTGCAGACTTACAGATCTTGGTGGATGAGAAGGGAAAGAATAAGCAAGTGGACTGATAGCAATTTAAGAGTATTAAAAATCATAGAGGGGAAAAAAAACTAGAATAAGCAGGATTATATGCATCATTTTCATGAGGAAGAAAAACCAGCTGAAATCACAAGGGTGTGAGATTAAGCATGGCCGTCATGGAAAGCAACAAAAAACAAACTAAGAAAGAGCAAGTAAAGGGAAAAGAAAGTAGGATAGGATACATTAAAAGGAGAGGGAAACAGATTTTGTGATCAACTACAGCGAAGAAAAAGACTGATGTGAAGGAAAATTTGTGAAATGTTGAGTTAAAAATTAATATATTATACCTCAAATTGTGAAGCAAATCAGTCTCAAACAGGAAGTGTTGGGGGAAGTGTTTGATTCCTCCACTTGGAAACTGGCTGGCTGAATCCAACCAAATTTGTCAGAGATGTAGAATCCTCTGACAAAGATACCTACAAAATACTAAGTTAATGAAATCAAGATGCTGTGATTGTCCTGACCAAGGGAAAGTATTCAGAATGCATTAACACTCTGTCGGACATTAAACGATCCACAAAAGGATGAGACAGTACTAAAAAAAAAAAAATTCCATTAGAGCTTACAACCACTCTCAAGATTTAATAAAACCCTGAACAAACCCACACTCAAAAAAAAAAAAAAAAAAGGAAAAAAGGTAAAAGCCAGGCTTCTACTGCTCAAAGAACCACTTGAATACTTCTTCCTCTTTCCTTTCACCAGGGGAAAAGACATGGTAATACTTGGTGTAATATTTATCACTAGAAGTAATAACAAACAAGTGTTAAAAGGCCCTCTTGACATGTAAAAATGCTGTACAAAGGGAGACAGTTTTATCTTCCTTTGGAAAATTCAAGCAAGAGAAGCAAAGTGACTGCAAGGAAAAGCAGCAGTGAAAAAACTGGATGCAAAGCCAAGCCAAGCAACCCAAACCACCTTCCACCCACTACTTCAGTCTGCCTCGGAACCAGCAGCATCCAATGCATAACAGAACACATTTTGTGGTACTCAGGCAAAAGAGAACATACAGCATACAGTAATCAATGAGCAGAGCTTTGTAGAAAAGCTGTATCATTCTTTCAGTTTGTTTTATACCAATCAACCCCTTCTTGAAATTACAAATATGCAGTTGATAGTCAAGATGAGGCAGCATATTAGCTCAGTACAGATGACCAGCAGCACTCCTCAGCTTTTTGGACAAAACCAGATTTTTAGACTGTGGTGTATATTAGCCATCTACACTTTTAAAGCATAGTCAAATCAGTTTTTCCTACCCAGAAGTGAAATCGGCTTGCTTGCTGAAAATTAATCTTCACTACTATTTAAGCAACAAGAAACTTCAGACAGTATTGCCCTGAATGCCTTGGCATGTATTTGCTTATCTACTACTGCTGGTACCAGAAAGGCAGCTAATTTAAACCAATAAGTGATTCTTGTAGGTTCTACCACAAAAGCATCTAGAATCCCAGATGATTACAGCTCACTGGCAAGTGAACTTGGATGCTTGGACAGAACATAGTTGGACATACTTATATCAGCTACCAAAGCTTTGTGAATCAAACACTTAAAATTCAGGGATAACAAGACAGAACTACTTTAATGATTTTCAACACAGGTGTCCAGATAGAATATCACAAACTGGTTGCACAAATAGACCTTAACATTTTTCACTTTTCAGGTAGCACACCTTTCAGCTTCAGACAATACCTACGATCTGCATGCCAAGAGAAAAAGGAATGCAGTCATATGGAATCATTTAATATTTACTGCCAATAAAGGGACTGACTGCAGTGGAAGAACCCCTTCTGATATTAATAAGCAGTGATTCATGTGAAGCGTCATATAGCTTTCCTTACTTATGGATTCATCATCCATAGATTTAAGATTAAAAAGTCAGCTCATTACCATATGAAATGCTAGTTCAACGTAGCATATTTCAGCTGTTGGAGATGCAAACAAAAGGTCCTGGTGTTGAATTGTGTGGGACTTTTACCTAAAATCCTGATTCTAGCATACAAAGACATAGCGTACCTGTGTCTAACAGAACAGACCTTAATGCAGCACCTTGTTCCACTCCACTATCAACACTATCCTATATGCCCTCTACGTTTATTCTATCCTTTTTTAAAAAACAAATAAAACCAAGTCATACTTTCTCAAGCTAAAGCAAATGTTTCAAACCATAACTGCCGAAAAGGCTGGAAAATTCAAAGTAGAGCATTTCATCAGATTAAATGCCACTGTGTCACAATTAGATGTCACTGTGCGCTCACTTTAATTCTGGAAGCACATGCAGCTCGAAGGGAAGTCATGGCACGGTACCGCTCCAGGTGCAAGAGCGTGCCATGCACACACCTGGAGCTACAGCCAGCCCTCGGCCGGCGCTCCGCACTTTCCATTCCTCCTGTCCGCGGGCGCGCAGGAAGGCGTTCGGGAGCGGATTGGGAGAAGTTGGAATCTACGTGCTTCTCCTCGCTCCCGGCCATCCCCCGCGATCTCCAAGCCCTCCTAACAATGGTAGCAGTGTTCCGGCGGGCAGCTCTGCCATGGAATCGGACCCGATCTCCCTGCGCTCCGACCGGCAGTCCCGCCGCCCATCCGCACCTCTGCCCCGCCAGCCC
This sequence comes from Dicaeum eximium, assembly GCA_013396995.1. Classification (NCBI taxonomy): domain Eukaryota; kingdom Metazoa; phylum Chordata; class Aves; order Passeriformes; family Dicaeidae; genus Dicaeum; species Dicaeum eximium. The sequence goes on along the minus strand of VWZP01008818.1, from coordinate 333,383 downwards.
CGGTCCCCGCGGCGGGGACGGGAGGGGAGGGGGCGCCTCTCCCCGCACCTGGCGGCGGTGACGTCACCCCGCCGCCCCCCGCGCGCCCGCCCGCGCGCTGACCCCGGCCCTGCTCCGCCGCACCTTCGCCGCCGGCCGATCCCGCCGGCACCTTCCCGGAGCGGCCGGCAGCGGCAGGAGGACAGGGAAGCGCCGCGCTCCGACACAAGTGCGGCCCCCTGCTCTCCTCCGCCTCGCAACACGCCCCCCTCATGTCCCTGCCGGCGGGGGCGGCGGGGAGACGGGGAAAAGCGGCTCCGCGGCGTGCTTCCCTCCTTCCCTCCATCACTCGCTCCCTCCCGCTGCCGCCCCCCGAGCGGGCGCGGACAAAGGGGAAGGGACCAACACCTGGCGAGCGCCGGTCCCTTTGTGGGGCAGGCGCGTCCCGCAGCCCCGCCGGCGATGGGGAGCGGGGGCCGGTCCCTCCCGCCCG
>VWZP01008818.1:243015-332829 GCA_013396995.1 Dicaeum eximium | reverse complement strand
GCCGCTCGCCTTCAGCCTCAGCCCCTCCCTCCGCGGCCGCCGGGGCGCTGGAAGTTCAGGCGGCGCCGGCCATTCCCAGCCGGCGGCTCCGTGTTCCGGGGGCCGGCGGCGGGCGCGGAGCGTCCCCGGCGGCTTCACAATAGACACCGGGCAGCGCGCGCGTGTCTCTGTGTGTGTGCGCGTGTGTGCGCGCGCGGGGGGCGGGGCCTCTCCCGGCGCGCCGAGCCGGGCGGGCGGGAGCGGGGGGGAAGCGCTGTTTTCCCGGCGGCCGAACCCGGCCGCCCCCCCCCCCCGCCCCCTGCCCCGGGCGGGGCNNNNCTCGGGCTGGTCCATGCGCCGCCGCCTCCCACCCCGCGGGCGGGCAGGTGGTACAGTCCGGCCCGCCGGGCTCCCTCTCCCCGGCGCGAGAGGGGCGGGGCCCCGCCGCTGTGACGTAACAGAAGCCGGTTGTGCCGGCGGCCAATCGGCGCGAGGGGGCGGAGCTTCTCGGGGCTCGGCGCGGGGCCGGGGCGCTGGGAGCCCGGGGTGACGAGCAGGGCTCCTGCGGGGCCGCATTCCCCGCTCCGCCGCCCTCTGTCGAAAAGACGGCGAAGACGCTTTGTGTGCGGGAAGAAGTGGGCGGCTGGGAGCTCTCCCCGGGCTGTTGAATATCTTCCCCTGCCGCCACGCAAAGTGAAGGCGAGCGCCGGGGGGAAAGTTCCCAGCGCGGCGCAGCGTTGCATGCTGGAGCTTGTAGTCCTGCTATGGAGTCCTGAAAGGTTAAATACCATCAACAGCCAAGTGGGATGTTACCCCATCAAACGTCTGTGTATCCCGTAACAGACCAAAATTTATCCTTTAAAGTGTGTTTTCTGTTTTAACGAGCCACAATTTTAAGACACAGCCCCCCCCGCCCCCGCTCGTCCTGCGGGGGAAGGGACCCATCGAGCCCTGCGGAGCTGCCAGGACCTGTCCCTCCCGTCATCCCGCGCGCCAAGATGTCGGCGGCGATCGCCGCGCTCGCCTCCTACGGCGGCTCCGACTCGGAGCCCGACTCGGAGCCCGAGACCGAGGGCGGCTCCCAGCGCTCCGCCGCCGTGCTCGCCAGCCGCGATGCCGTGCTGCACCTCCGGGCGCCGCCCGCCGCGCCCCCGGCCCTGCCCGTGGATGCGGCCCCGGAAGTAGCCGTGAAGGTAGGCAGCCCTCAGGGCCCGGCCCGCCCGCCTGCCCGGCCTTGTGTCCGCCCCGCCGGCCTCGGGACACTGCTGAGGGCGGCCCCGGAGCAGCCCCGGGCTGGAAGCGCGGCGGAAGGGGCGCGGTGCCGGCAGGGGTGCCTTGCCGCCGCCTGGCTCTGCCTTGCCCCAAGGTGTGGGGGTCGGAGCTGTGGAGGGGAGGGCGTGTGTCGGGGAGCTCCCGTGGATGCCAGCCGCGGGGGTTATGTTTATTAAAGCGTGTTAGCTTCATGTCAGAGCCTGCCTTGATTACAGTTCTTTAGGTACTTGTTTGCTGTTCCATGTGGAAGGTGTTTTCCTGCGTGGTTTTCCGGGGTGGTGGGGTGAAGTTGACACTTGATAGGGTGGCTGCAACTGAATCCTGCTCTAAAGGGCAGCCTGAATCCTGCTCTAAAGGGCTGGTTGGTGTTTCTATTTCGTTATTGCTGGAGGAACTTTTATTTTCCAAGTTTAATATCACATTGGCTCACTTTTGTGATACCAGAAAGGGAGGGGGGAGGATGCTGGTTTAGCTTTGGGATTTTTTGTACAGGCAACAAATTTCTAATCAAAAGCAGGCATCTTGCCTTGGTAACTGTCGTTGTTACTGTCCTGCTGCCACATGCTCAGAAAAGTTTCTTGCCTTTGAGTGACCAAGAGGTGGATGGACTCTTTTGCTTTGTTGTCATTAGTTAATTCATATCTCAATTTATCATATTTTTGTGTAGATGTTGTATATAGTGACTGCAGTTGTTTATCTCTTAGGGGCTTGGAAATCTGACTTCTCAATTTGCAGCACAGCGTCCAGCAGGCTGTCTTGTGCACATTCCAAAAGAAATGCTAATTAACATCTATAATATTTCCTGAGTGTTAATGATAAGTAGCCCTGGATGTGCTTTCCATCACCCTTAGGCCTGTAGCAACAGGTTTTCCCTTTGCCATGCCAGCACAAAGGTTTTTGTATTTGCCCAGGGACTGAGATCAGGGAACTGATCTGAATTTTGAAAAAATGAAACTCTGGTGAAGTTATTTGTCCTTGGATCCATTCGTTGATCTGCTTTGCACAAATGCTGTGCTGGTGCAGATAAATGTCCAGTGCCAGTGCAGAAACAAGCAGCTGGAGAAAAGAGTTAGGTGTCAGCAGCACGTTCTGTTTGCCAGGCTGTGCTCTGGAAGGGGCATCCACCAGCACATCTAGAACTGCCTCTGCCTCAGACAGAATGCTGACTGAGATGAAAAGGGTGTGAGCCTTTTCAATATCGGGATATTTGATTATAATGTGGTCTATAACTTACTTGTGAACATAGGTGAGGTGCATATAACTACAAATAGCAACAGTTTCAAGCTGAGGCTTTCAGAACACAGTATACTGGAGCTTCTTTTAGCACCACTACCTGCTCTGAGTGGCAGCAGGTCATTTCTTTGTAAAGTTACATCAGGCTTTCTTTTCAGACTTTTAGCGTTCAAGAAATAACTGCAGGGCTCATATGCCACATCTTCTCAACACCTTCCATGTCCAAAAGTGCTAGTGTCCCACTGGTCAGCAGTATAAGCCTGCCAGACACTCCTCAGGAATTTACCCTGATTCTTTAGAATTAGAAGGCACAGAGAGGGAGTTAAATACTCACTGTCTCTTCCCTTACAGCAACCATAAGCTGCCTAGTAGGAGTTAAGTTCAAGGCAAATAAAAGGATGCAGATCTTCATGCAGTGTGTAGTAGGGCTTATTGTCATGCCAAGAGGTACAGTGTATTGAAGAATTTTGCTACAAGGAGAGTTTGGACAAGTACTTGGAAGAGATCCATTGAAGGATGAGGTGTCAATAAATACACAGATTTCCTCAAGTCTCACCAAGACCTGAAAATACTTGGCTGTTGGGAGAGTGCAGAAGTATCATCATATACCCTTGCTGTGCTCTTATTCTCCCCTAGATGCCAAGTTTCCATAAGGCAGGTGTTGTGTTTTGTGGGAACAGTGGACAGGTTAATCAAGATACTTTCTTTCTCCAAATACATTATCAAGCAGCAGGTAAGCATGACAGTGTTGGAAATAGAGGCTGTTCAAGAAAGGGAAGGGAACCCAATTGCCAGCAACCAGGCCATTGTCAAACCCAGTTATAATTAGTTTTCCTACAGTTTCTACTTATATGAAAAAATCACCCTAACACTGCTGGCAGTTTTATCTTCACTTTCAAATTGTAAATATAGAAGGAAGTTCAGAAAATTGCACTTTCTGTGAAAAAATCACTTCACAGGAAACATTGTGGCTATAAGCTTTAATTTTGAGAGAACAATTATTGTTTGGTCTCTGTCCAGGGTAAGACTCAGCTCAGAGCAGGGTTTTATGATACTTCTCTACAATATGCCCTTCAGTAGTTTTGAGGAGAGGACATTTAACTGGGTTGAAATAACCAGGCTGGCCCAACCCACTAGAGGAGCTGGAGGATCTGTGTTGCCTTTAATGTGAGAAGGGATCAGAAGTGTCAGTTCCCTTTGAATGTAGTTTACCTTTGGCACTGTGCAGGTTTCCAGAGAAGTTTTACATAAGGGCTTCTTAATGTTTTTGAAAACCTAATCCTGCCAGCAGCGGATAGAAGAAGATACAAAGTGGCATGTGACAACTCTGTAGCAGTGATTGAACCTTACTAGACTTGGGAAGTGTTACTTGTTAGGAACGTTTGTCTTCGTTGATATGGTGGGTTTTCCAGCTTTCTTTGACACAAAATATCCTGTAGAGAGTAGATGTTTAGATCTGCAACAGTAGATGCACAGTAGATGTACAAGATCCTGGGAATCCAGCCTACTTCAACAAAACCATTTAGCATATGCTTTTCTTGCTGGTTTATTTTTATTCTGTTGAAGTTAGTGAGGCAGTCATTTACTGTTAGGAGTGCTTGAATGGGTAAAAAGAATAAAAGCTGATAACAGCCACATGTTAATGTTGGAGCTTCACTGCAAGTCCTATTTATCTCTTGGTAATAAATTGGTAAATCTTTAGAATGAGATAATGTGCATTTGATAGCCCAAGTGGTTTAGGCAAGAACTGATAAGTGACAAACTGCTTAAGTCTCAGTGGCTCATGGGATGCGGTCTTAATTTATCACATTTTAATGTGATCGATAATTAAAACTAATTAAATGTTATGCCAAGCAGACTGACCTTTTTTAGCTATTTGAGTAACTACTAATGACTTTACCTGGGGAAATGGAATGTTCTAGGTTTATTATCTGAAATGTCCAGAAAAAAAAGGAAAAACCCCCAAAATACAGACATCAAAACTCTCTGCTTGCATGAGGTGAAGCTGGAAAATATAAGCCACGTTATATTCTCTCTAAGGAACACAGTTACCATCCAGTGTTGCAGTACACAGTGCACCTTGGTCTTTTTATTTAAGGCTTCACTTTGTTGCCTGTTACAGGGATTTTGCCACTGTTTAATTAAATAAATGTTTTTGTCTTGGGTGCACATAAAGAAAATTTTAGCAAGCTTTCTTAACATAATTTTTTATTACTGAACTATTTTTTATTCTATAAATTAAGTGATTTTCATAGAAAGTAACACTATTGTTTTATGGCATTTGGGTACAAGTTTTTTGAAGAAAAAGAGGACTGTGGCATGTTTAAGGAACCTGTTAAGGAGGAAAGTTAATCTGATCTACTGTATTTGTAGTCTAAAATCCCTTCTATTTCCTATCCTCTTTCTTATGCTTTAAAGTGGCCAAGCTTTATGGTGGGACTGAAGGAGCATGCCTTGAAAGGAACCAGACATTCCATGGTCTCTGGGGAATTATAATGAAGCACCCCTTTGTCTACACTCAGCATCAAAAGCTTCTTTCTGCCTCAAGATAGATACCTTAGGCAATGCTAATATTCAAGAGTACAGCCCTGTGTGCCGTTCTCCTGTAATAGTGTGATTGTGTTTTGTTAAACAAAAGGTGCACAAAGACAGCATTTAACTATCAAAAGAATTTTCTTACCTCATCAAATAATCTCTGAACTGTAAAACAACCTGATCTTGCAAGAAAGTAGACATCACATCTATTAAAAAAACCCTAAAACACCATACCAACACAGTAAGTAGTTTGGTGAAATGACGTCATCTGCTTCTTTCTGCCTTGTATCAGCAGTGGATATCAGTGTATCAGCAGCCTTGCATCATTCTTGTATCTCTATGGAGAGACATTTATTCAACCTGCCTACCAAACTTCAGTGCATCTATGGAAGGAGCATGTTCAGGTTTTGATTGCCCTTATTTCTGCAAAGTTATATAATCGGAATCTCTTCTGTGCTGAGTTAGGTTGCTCAATTTTTCTATTCAGGTCATATTTTCTTAGGCCTTTGATCATGTTTTTTTTTTCTTTTGAACACTTTTCAGTAGCATGTGTGTTACCTGACATGTGGTGCCCAATGTAGCCACTGTGTTTCAGTTGGGTGCTTGTTACAAGTGCTGAGAAAAGCAGAGAGGTGACACATAGAGCTAAGTTTGCAGCTTCTTTCTATTATGTTTTTCAAGATAGCCCTAGTCAGTAAAACACAACTTCCTGAAACCTTAGTTCTTTGGCTCCAGGTTATGTGGGGTGTGTAGCCCTTTAATGCCATAAAGCCCATTTAATGCAATTTCTGAGTTGCAGCAAACACCAGCTGCTTCTCTGCCAGTCATACAGCTGAACTTTTCTTTCTCCAAAGGAACACTGTATTCATTTGAGAGCTTTTTGACTCCCCTTTTTATGGTTCCTGTGCCTTTGAGAGTGGAAATGATCTAGGGTAATACTTAGCCCTTCACTGAAATCACAGATGCCCTCCTCTTTCAGCTTAACTACTGATCATCTCCCATCCCACAGAGCCACTTGAGTCACACTTGGCACATAAGCTGTGTGATGGATTGCTCACCATAGGCTTTTAGATAAATCATTCCTGTGACCAAAGGAAAAGCTACAGCACAGCAGAGAGGCCATCTCTTAGATTACCTTATCTCAGTCACAGCTCTGCCAGACTGCTGCTCCTGTGATCCCTTCCCTGTTTGCTATGGCAAATGCATCTGGATGCATATAGTTAAGGCTGTTGCCAGCATAAAGGGACAGTGCTGTGAGACCTGTATTACCTTTTCTTGCTTTCTGGGTCCTAGAAAGATGAGTTCTGCTGAAATGGTCTTCTGGCAACGCACGCAGTTGTACCCGGAGATCTTTACCATCTGTAGAGGTTGGCAATGAGTCCTTTCCTCTCATTCAGAAAGAAAAAATACTAAAGCCACAACCAAAACACTCCAATGCAGATAGCTTGGCAATTGGTGAAATGAATGATGGGCTAGGTGAATATTTTTAATGTTTCTGCTACCTACTAGAGTCTCATAATCCTCTACGAAATGGCACTTACTAGATGTTGACCAAAGGATAATTTGTCTGCTGCAAATTGAACTCTTGCTATGGACTAACATTTGGCAATATGTCGTGTCAGTACTTTATATTCCTATCAAGATTTCATTTTTTAAAAATACTGAGAAAGTAAAGTGAGTAGTTGGACCACATTCAAATTATTACGCAAAATGACGTAGTGAAAAGATAACCATTATGTGCTTCAGCAGCATGTTATGAGAATGTCACTTGATGTCCTAATGTATGAAAACGTGAATTAGACTGGAGGTCTTGAGGCGCGTAGCTCTTATAAATATAACATGTGCTTCAATTTCAAGGCTCGGTGGTTTTCACACAGAAAGAATGTGCCTGTGGTGGTCTAGGAGTGAACATATTGTTGGCTTTCAAGTGACTCAGCACTGTTCCACCAGCAGCGAAGTAGAACCAGAATTGCTCTAATCCTCCAGCAAAGGATCAGCTTTTATGGCACAATCTGTTTCTTTTCTCAATTACCAAGCAGCATATAATAGAACTTCACAGGAAGAAAAGAGGAGGGAAAATAGCAGAACTGAAAAATTCTTGGCATTTTTGCAAACCTGAATTTTTTTGCTTTTTCAGATTAAAGAGCAGACAAAAAACTGTCCCAATTTCAATTAAGCTGATCGCTGTTTAAATGTCACTAACCATTGATCAGATAAATTTTGCCTTATTATCAATTATATTAATTTTTATTTTCTCAAATATTGAGTTTTGTAGACAAGATATGAGGTATAGCTGGAAGAGAAAGCTGCATGATGTGACTTGAAAAAGTTGTCAATGGAAATGTCCTCATGACATGAAGCAGTGAAAGGAAGTGTAATCAGATTAGGAAGTGGTTTTGGTATGCTCCTGCTCTAACTGGGGACATGTGGGTTTTTTGCTGCTGTGCTGTTTGCGGGCAAGTTCATGGTGTATGAAAGCTGGGGCTTTGAATGTACCAGTAGTTGTTGAAATCCAGGCCCTGTGAATTGGAAGGGTGGTGTGATGAGGAAAATGAGGTCAGGCCAAGACCTGGTAGTGCTGAGGGTTCAGGCAAGATCAGTGCAATGGCTGGACCTGCCTGTTAAAGTAATCGATAACATAATAACAAAATAATGGATAATGGTGAGAGTAAGGCTTTCTGGTTGGACTTAACAATTCTACTAAGACAGTGGCCTTAATAGAAAAATGAATGGGATTGCTGATACCCCGTTTTTGTTTTGAGGTTTTTTAACATGCTTTAATTTTCCTTTGTTGAGCAGTTTTAGTCAAATATAATCAGGTAACAAGCCAAATATCTTTAGGTACTGTTTTTCTTTTCTGTGTCCTAGAAAATCAGGTTTTAAAATCTTTTAAATCTTGTATGCATGAATAAATTTGTAATTGGCCTGCTGTTAAACTGGGGAGAAAAAAAGCCTCTTCTAATATTGTTAGCTATTCTCTCATGTCAGTGAATAGCTAACAATATCAAACAAGTTAAGAATGTGCCATTTTGCTCTTTCAAGATACTATAATATAAAGCAAGATTGAGTTTATTTGAGATAATTTTCTATTAATGAAGCAACTGCTAAAATTTGATTCTCTGTTGTGCCACTTTCTTTTGTAAGTCACAAATGCTTTGGGATCTTGCTGTAGGTAAGCGCTGACTAAACAATGATGACAAGATAGCTTTTTCAGTATGATTTCTAGGGATTTTGTCAGTATTCTAGCACACTCTGACTCCTTTTCAATTGATGTTTTTATAGAATAAAGATACAGGAAGCAAAATAACATTCTCTTTCATTAACTGAGGTCCTGATGAGGGAAGGGGTTCTGTTGATGTGAATGAGCTTTCGTAAAGCTCTGAAACCAGGTCTTTTTGGGCACTGCTACCTTGTCAGCCATTTTCTTTCTTCTCTGTCTCTATTTCAGCTGCATGTACCCTTCTGAATATTTCCCTGCGAATTGCTTGGAGTTACTATTTTGGTTAATCCCTCTTTCTTGTCCCTTCATCTATCAAGTTAAATTTTTGTCACAACAGACTTGCAAATGTGTTTAAGTACTAAAGCTGAATTACATTTATACCTTTCAGTATAAAAATATACCTTTTGGAAATAAGGGATTATTGGATTCTGTGAAAGTCATTGTTATACTTAATGTTTGTATGTAATGTTGATATGTAATTTTTTTCTTTGCAACTGTCTTTCAGAACAGTTACTTGTGATTTCTGCCTTCTACCTTTTGTAGAGTTCCAGCTTTCACACCTTTATATTAAATTCATGACCATTTTAATTGGTTCTTTACAAGTCTGGTTTTCAAACATCCTAAAAAAGGCTTTTATTCAATCTTGCTGCTGTTTTTAAAATGTGTGCATGAAATCTTTAAATAAAAAGAAATTATTATTCACATGCAAAAATCTTCAAGTGTTTTAGACAAGTTTCTCAGTGGCCACCTGACATTGGTTTTGCAATCAATATTTTTGTAAAATAGAAACTTTGACCAAGGTGCTCTTCTCTCTCATAATGCTGGAAGTGTCAACTTGAACCACAGCCCTAATTTGGACTGAAAGAAGGTAAGGTCATATATTTAAATGTCCCTGTGTGAAAAATGAGTTATTAATATGTCTGTTTTATTTCAGGAAGATGTGGAAACAGGAGTCCACCTCGATCCTGCTATCAAGGAAGTTCAGTACAATCCCACTTATGAAACTATGTTTGCACCTGAGGTAAGAAACAATGTTGGTTTTTAGAGCAGAAACGCCTTTGGCTTAAAGGGCAGAGGTTGTATAAATTTTTTATGAATTTCCTATAAGACAACTTCTTTGGATGTTTGCTGTATTTTGGAATATAGCTTGGGCAAACTAAAAAATAGATTCTACACAAGTGTGTTGGTATTTTTAGTGCTTGAATTTTAATATTCTGCATAAAGCTCTTCTAAGAGTCTTACAATTTTATCAGAATTATAGCTCTGAAAATTAAAAATTAAGCTGGGAAAAAAGCATTATAAAGATGTTGAGTTAAACACTAACTGCGTTGAAGTGGTCCTTTACTATTTTCACTTTTTTGCTGTTTACTCATTGTGCTCATTAGGGCAGAATTAACATTTGTAAGACTCGCAGATGTAAGACTTTCAAGAGGAGGATTTAGCATTAAAATCAAAGTACCTTCAGTTTAATTATTCACATCAGTATTAAGAATTTTAGTAACGTGAGCTAATCTAAATTTGTATAGTGAAAAACCTTTTAAGACTGAATTTAGACTGCCTGGTGTCATGTGAACCACTTTCCATTTTGTTATAACTGACAGGCTATCTGAAAGATAAAAATAGGTGTTCAAGCATTTAACTTTTTTCCATATTTAACTTCTTTGTACAGTTTGTCTTCTCTTTGACCAGGGGTTTGCCTCCTAGGTAGACAAATACGACATCAGTCTCAAATTTCTACATTAGTTATGCTTTATGTTTAGAAAACCTTTTGAGGAACCACATAAATTGGCCTTTTCATAGTAAGCTTGCAACACATCAAAGCGTGATGTGTGTAAACAGAAGCGTTGTTTTTAACTTGCTTCAGTGCTGCTGTGTGTAAATGTTTTAGTTAGGGAAACCTACTGTGGGACAGCCTTGGTTTTGTCTTCTGAATGCTTGTACTGGTCCTGCACTGAATGATGGGATGTGTTGGTTCTGTCAAGTATCAACAACTCAAGTAGTCCATATCAACCTGAGCTCTGTGCAGAAGGCTCTGTGCTAGAAAGTTCTATCCTGAAATCCAACTGTTCAGAACAACTGTGTTATCACCACGTGAAATAACAGCTTCACAAAGAAATTTAAAGTTAAAGTGATTTTGCATTACATTTTTGAAAGACGGGTCTCTTTTTTCCTGTGGGATTTTTTTTTTCTGAAAAAGTGAATACACAAAAATAAGAAATTACTAATTCTGCTCCACCTTGTTTTAACATTTTTGATGAAGTTTGGACCAGAAAACCCCTTTAGGACTCAGCAAATGGCTGCACCTAGAAACATGCTTTCCGGATATGCAGAACCAGCTCACATCAATGATTTCATGTTTGAACAACAAAGAAGAACATTTGCAACCTATGGTAAGTCTTTAAGAATGCAATTCACCTCCACCTTTATCATACCCAGGTTGGACAAATCATGATGGTCTTGATAGAACAATTAATAGGACTGTAACTTCTGTAAATTGCTTTTTATCAGAATTAATAAAATGGGAAAAGGCTTTTGAATAAGAATCCATATGAATAGAGATAATAGTATTTATTTGGGAAAATTAATTTTGTAGTTCTTTTTTGAACTGTAATCCAGTGCATGATCTCCTAGCAAGCCCCTCCTAATTAATCCTCCCATTAGTTGCATCAAGTGTAGAAAACACAAATCAAAATTTCACACTTCTCACATGACTAACTATAGATCTGTTACGCAAATAGATTCTTTCATGTCGTTCTGACTCCCTGCAAACCATAAGGAAGCCTTACTGAGTTGTCAGGTTCTTCAGTGGTTGCCTCTTGATGCAAACTGAATGAACCAGATTAGCAGAGAATGGGAATGCATTTCTGAAACAGTCTTGGCAAAGACAGACCCAAAGAACTGTGTTGGTGGTCGGTGTAATAACTGCTTTCTTATCTTGAATAACGTTTCTGCTTGTAAATAGTGGAACTTGAAAAATAAAATATTTGAGTCTTGGAGAAGCTTGAGGTTCAAACAGACTTTTTATGAATTGTAAGAAAAACTAATTTTTTTTTCTAGATGGGAAAATATGGAAAGACTATGGATTCTAAACATTCTTTTGCACATATTTGAAAGAACAAAGCTGCCATGTGTTTACATACAACAATGGTTAATTTTTTCCTGTGTTTCATTGTAGGCTTTCATTTTAAGTTTGATTGCAAGTGCTTGTTCAGATGAAGTATCCTTTATATACTTGAAATTCAGTTTATTAGGCAAGATCTGATACTTCTGTGTTAACTTAAAATGTCACAACACTCAACTTTTTGTATTACATATTTGCATCTTTCTTTATTCATATTTACATTCAAAATACTACTTCTTGCAAACTGTTTTGCCTCAAAAATCACCTTCCTAAACAAGTATCCTTAATTTCATTAGGGCTTTTTACATGCCTGAATTCACTTACTGCATTCTGTGATGCATGAGATTGGGACTTAGTTGCTAATATCTGCTAACATGATAGCTAGGTACTACAGTGGAAGAAAATGCCTAACATCAGAGACTATCCCACACTCAATTTTTCTTTGTACTTGAGTTTTATTAGAAGCTTTCTTGTAAAAGTTAAAAATTGAAATATATTAACGACAGTTTTTCTCTTACATAGTTTTAGCTAATAGGTACTGTTCACTGAGTTGTTAGGATGTGGAATATAAGCAAAGTGACAATATTAAGAAATGGATATCTAATTTCATAGCATAATTTTAACTTTCTTGACTGTAATTTTGATATTAGAACTTGACAGACAATACAAGTAGGAGCTTCTATTCAAGATCTGAATAGACAGATTAAATTTTTGTTCTGTGAAATTAAATGTAACATTTTGTGGGTTGAAATTAAATGTAACATTTTTGTGTGTGTAAAATAGATACTGAGGAAAAGTGCCTGTAGGCATATAGTGTTTCATTTGGGTTTTTTTTATTTGAAAAGTTTCATTTGGAGAAAGATAAAGCTAGCAAGTCTACTCAAAACTACTTCTATTGGTTATATAATCACTATATAGCAGCTGTCTTGAAAGCTGTATTAAACGTGAGTATAAAAATGTATTTTTAAACCTTGTAACAATGGGAAGTGTGCATCTATCATTCAGCTTTCTAGAAATGTTCAATAGATAATGATCTGGATACAGTGACAATGGAACTAGGAAAAGGCTGAGATACAGGCAATTTAAACGACAAGAACCAGCACTGAGAAGCTGAAGTTCAAGCTAGAAGATGTAGTAAGTGAGCATGATATTCTGGCTCAGTACAAGATTTGTTAAAAACAGCACTCCTTTAAGTTGTCAGAAAGTTATCTATTAACACTTTCAATAGTCTCTTTTTCCATTTGGAAGGATGCAATAAATATCTTTTCAGAAAACACGAAGTATAAACATGCAAGTAAAATTGATAGGCATAAACCCAAGCCATGTATCTCTCAAGACTGAGTCATAACCTATTAGAAGAACAGGAGTAAACATCTCCTTTAAAAGCTGCAGGTCTTGAGACTTCTGGTCTCTGTTACTCTCTTTAGCACCATTGCACTAAGGCAGGAGGTCTCAAACAAATCTGCAATGGTGGGAAAATAGATAAGCAGTGACTGTAAATGAAGGACAAGGGTAGTAAATGAGATCATGTATCCAACACAGTTCAACTGTCTCAGTGTCTGTCACAAAAAAAAAAAAAGACAGCTTTATAATATATATAATCCTGAAAGTTAATACATATTCATTGAGAAACCTGTATATTAATCACAAACAAAACCCAACTATTTTTTGGCAACTAGTCTTACTTATATACTTCTTGTGTAGTAAATATTTACTCTAAAAGTACATTTTTCTTGTGATGCTTGGATAGCTGAGGACATCCATGCCATCATTGACTGAGGGTCCTTCCAGCCCTTTATTCCATTAGACAAGTGGCCAGCAGTGGGTATCTAGTGAGGAGTAAAAGGAAGCAAGAAAATAATGATACATCTGAATACTTCTTTTCAATACACAGTCTGTCAACCAAGGGCAATGCTTGTATATTTATTAATTTTCAGAGAATTTGTTGGGGGTTTGGTGTTTTTTCTTTTTGACAAACTTTTCCAGCTGCTTCTTGAACCCGTATAATTTTTCTTTGTATGGTAACCTCTTTCAGGCAGCTCTGCAGCTTAGCAGCTCCTTATGTGAGGAAGTATCTCTGTTTTGAACTCATGGAACTTAACAGCTTTCTAGTTTGGCTTCATATCCCCATGTCTCTTATGCTGGAAAATGAAATGAGCAATCATTTCTTATTCACCATTTCTGTGTGATTTCTTATTTTATAGATCTTGGCTATAGCTTCTTCTCAGTCACCTTTTTTTCCCACCTGGATAGATCTGATCAATCTTGTTCCTCAGTTGCAGCCTTTTCATGCCTATGGCTGTCCTTGTCTCTCTTCTGTATCTCATCTAGTTCCACTGTATTTCTCCTAAGATGGAGAGCCAAGCTGTGCAGAGCAGTTACATGTTAATCTCACTGCGAATTTGTTCTGAGAGTAACTTGCTCAAAGCTACTTGCTCCATTTTTCCAGGTCATTAATCAGAATGTTGAATGTCGTGGGCCTGAGCATGAATCCACCAGCAAGTTTCCTGTGCTGTGCAAACCAACCATTTATTCGCGACAGTGTTTTAATAACTTTTCATCAATTGACTATGTAAGAACCTGTGGGTTTTTAAAAGTGTCTTTGAAGCACCCCGTAATCAGTCTAACTTGGTTTTGTAAAGGTATCCCAGATCAATTAAGGTTTGCTCATTCGCAGGATTGTCACCTCAGAAATATTTTGCAGATTTTTTCATTATCATTTACCTGTAGAGAAAATTGTGGTGTCTGTTCTCCTGCAATATATAATGCTCATCCAAGTGCATACTCATTTTCTTTAGTGTGGTTTCTACTCATTGAATCTTCTAACTGTAAAAATGTCTGGCAGGTTGATCTGTAGTTCTCCATATCTCCTCTGAAGTGTCTTTTGAAAGACAGCATTGTATTTGATACATTCCTTTTCTGTCATATTGAGGTGATATTAGGTAAGAGTATCTGCACTGTGATTTGATTTTAGATCTCTTGGGTGACTGCCTCTGATCCTGGTGTTTTGTTCCCACTTACCTGACTCTCTAGTTTCCTGGTATTTCACGTTGAGGCAGATATGGTGTCATGTTGCCCATAAAGAAAGATTCTGGCACAGGAGTCTACCCAAGCTCTACCATAATCAACATATGCTAATTACAACCCTCACAGATGCTGTTTTCAGTCCTTGATCATCTGTTGGCCTACACATTGTTGGGTACACTTTCTGTCCCTGCCAGTTTTGACAAAGGACAAGTGTTAGTTTTTATATCTTTTAAGATTTCCCTCGCTTTTGGGGGCAGGCTGCCTTAGTGTAGCGTTTACTTTGTCTGCTGGAGTTCGGTCTTTGTAGTTTCCATGTCTGGATGCAACTTCAACACTTTGAAGAATAGTTTCTTATTTCTAATAGTTTCTTTTAACTTACTATTCGGCAGTGCTCACTTCCTTCTGGTTGCTTTAAAGTTGTCTTTTATTAGCTGGCAGGCATTTGTTGCTTTTCTCCTACATGGTGTCTTTGAAGTGCCCCTGCATTTGGAAAAGGCTTTACCCTTTGGTGCTCACTTTCTGTTCCTTTTAAAATTCTTTTCTTAATATAGCCCTCCTGTTTTGAGATTGAAACCACTGTTGTAAATGTTTTTATATCCTCCTTTGCTTTGTCAACAATGTTAGTTTTATACCCCATTATGGTCATTGTTAAAATGTGTGTCCTTAGAAAGAATATCTTAAAATCAAGTTTCCTGCAGTGCTAAACTGGCTTTTTTTCATGTGAGTCTCTGGCATGACTGCTTCATGATACAAGTACATTGTGTAAAAATCATCACATCTTGGTGTGAGATTTGTGCAGTCTGCTGCAAGGAAATGACTAAAATATGTCATTATTACTGTGCTTCTTTCCCTGGCACCTGTTGTTTAACCTCTGTTACCATTTCATGGTTACTGCATTTTCCGTCTTAATGGTCACTCTGGGAGTTCTGGCAACTGTACTCACCACTATTTAGACCTGAAATTTCAGTCTGCAGGATCATTTAATGCTCATTAACACTATTAACTTGTTAATCTGATTTGTCTTTAAGCTTTCTATGGCACAGAGCATGTTTTCCCCACTTGCCATGACCATCTTATTTCTGTATTCTTTCTACCTGGTAAAGCATATATTCTATGTCCAATTATGTCAGTACTGTTCTACCAATTATGTTAGTTTATTATTTTAAAACAAGATATTTCAATGTATTACTTTTTGCCTCTGTCATTTTGCATATGTCCTTGGGTTTTCAATTTCCCTGCCTTCAGTTTAAATAGGATTCTGTGATTATTACTGTCCCTGTTACGTGAGATTTCAGATTTCTGTGCTACCTTTTCCTTAAGGATATGGGTTTCTAAAGATTGTGTGTCATTGCAAATTGCTTACTTTTCTTTAGGTATTTTTTAAAATATTGTATTTCTTTAGGTATTCTTTAAGTATCCCAGCTATTTTATCAAAAAGTACTCTTTCAACTTTCTTAGTGCCATCTGCTTTTTAATTTAAATGAGACCTACCCATCTCAGTAAGGTTCTCTTTATTCCAGGAGTTTGGGGAAGTGAGGTTCTCACAGGCATTGGAGATGTTTTCCACATTAGGGTTAAAATCTGCAGTGGCCGAGAGAGCTGGGACTGTTTAGCTTGGAAAAAGGAGTCCTGGGTGGGAGACCTTATTGCTCTTTACTGCTACCTGAAAGAATTATGCTGATGGCATAATCCATAAAAAACATTGAATAAAAGAGTCCAAGTAGGCATTTTATGATCTTGTGAAAGGTCCTCTCCCAGTTTAATGGAAAGACATTAATAGTTGCTCTGTGGGAGTCTGACTTTTTTAATTGGTAACCAGTTTTGCATTTGCAGTCCTAGGTAATCTACCCTAGTTTGATTCCATTGATGTAAGGCAGTCTTATTTTAATTTCATCAAGCAAAGGCTGTCTCTAGAAAATGAAATTCCCCTTCACAAGACATTATGATTTAAAATGCTTAACCACCATTATTTTTTCAATGTTGTATTCCTTGGAGCATGTCAAAAAAGACTAGGAAGTCCTAACATACAGCACGTTTATTCTTCTGCTTCTGTACTCTCAGCTGAAGGAGTCTCTTTTCTTGATAATTCCCTTTTGAGTACTGATAAAAAAAGTCAATATATGAGCACATATACATTTTCAGAAGCAGAATTACAGGTTATTTTTTACATGCTGCACACAAACTGTTCATGAATATTTTAGTCATTTCATAGCTATTTGAGCATGAGTGCTCATCCTAATAGTGGACTGCTTCATTCATGCAGCATTTGGTATTTTTAAATCTCTTCTTCACAAGATATTAATGTCTCTTTTAATAAGAAATAGTCTTCTATTGAAGTCTAATGAATCTCAAAGCTCTTTATGAGTACTCAGTAACTTGGTTATAGCAGGATTATGTCATCACTAACACTGATACTTTAGGAGCCTAAAATAACTGACTTGGAAGTAACACTTGTGGGTTTTTTTTAATCTACTCATGTTACATACAACACCTACAGTCACTATTACCTGTTAACAATTGCAGGCACTTTATTCTCTGATTACTGTGATTCTGCAGAGATGCCAGTACAGAATGGGTTAGTCCAGCTGCATTTTTCTTCATACCTGAGCTGCTTTGGGTCTCTATGTGTTGCATTGCACAGTGAGGTGTAAACAGGCTTTAATGAGCTGTCTTTCTGAAATGCACATCAAAGTCTAATTATTTAACCAACCATTTTCAGGTGCACTGAAATTATGATGTAGGTGGAATTGTATCTTTCATTGCTAAAATGTTGTGGGAAATATTTGCCTCCTAACTAAAACTGAAGGAGACATAGAAGTCAGGGCACATTATGTGGGATACCAGCTGAGTAGGATAAAAGCAAGCTGTCTTTTGCAGCTGCGTTTAGGAGTCCCAGCCAGAAAGAAAATATTCCCTTTCACACATCCACTAGAAAGTAGAAATTGTTCAGAGCTTTTCTATGAGAATGATGCTGGACCAAATTCAACTCAACTATAAGAAGTCTCCACTTCCACGGGAAGCTGTGCTTGGCCCAGGGGCCCTATTCATGGGAATACTGTCCCTCTTTTACAAGTACCAAGCAAATAGAGTCCCAGAGATGGTGTCAATACAGTTAGAGGACAAATAAACCACTGTATTGATTTTGACAGAAATCCAAAGTAATATCTCTCTACTGTTAACAGAAACCTTATAGCTTGGAAGAGAGCTCATTGAAATAGTGGCTTAGTAAAAGCAGGCAGCTAAATTAGGGGAAGTCTGATTGCAGTGTTGGCTCAGTTTGGTTATCCATAGAAGTAAATCCTACTAAAAGTCTAGAGTAAATTATTTTATTGTTTAACAGAGGAATAGTGGGAATGTATATTTTGTAAGATGACATTGGCATATATTTCTCTCCCTGTATTGTATTCATGGATCATCTGGACATCCACAGCTGGGTTTTACCAGGTTTGAAAGAACAGGGCTGGTCAGCAGGTGGAATGCTGTTTGGATGGGAATACCTGCTGTGTTCTAGGAATGGCTCTTCTACTAATTTCAATAGCACTTTTTTTCCCAGCATCTAAAAAGAAATTAACTGGACCATGTTTTAGGAGAGTACTCTTCCTGAAAAAATGTTTGGGGAGACAATGTCTTTTGGCTGTTGGAATGGTGTTGATAGGTTCTCAACTTGTATGGCTTTGTATGTGCCTTTATGAGCCATTGGTCTCCAGAGTAGACTGGATAATCTCCCCCTGCTCATGATTGTCTCTGTGAATCAACAAAAATACAGGAATTGGATTGTATGCTGTAGGATTTAATTCATTATGTGTGTGTGTGGTTACTTTCACTGGTTGTTTAATACCTTTTTTTTTTTTTTCCCATCCTTGATACAAAGGAATTCTCACTGATTCCTCAAGAGACATTTTGTCACTTTAATGTTTAATAAAAATTGGTTATGTCCGCCAGGGTGCAGTCTTTCCCCAAAAAAAATAAAAAAAAATAAAAAAAAAAAAAAAAAAGCCATGGTGGTCAGTAAATGTTCAGTGCACCACCTGTTCCTTTGAAAGCAAATGAATTTATTTGTCTGTTTTTATAAGATCATGCTATCCTTTTCAGGAGAAATGGAGAAAAGAAGTTGGATAGATGTATTAAAATTGTAAATATCCTGAATAGCTATGAAATGCTAATTCATTTTATAAATTATTTATAAGAGTAAATGCAACAGATTTTGTTGTGGTTGGGGTTGTTTGTTTTGTTTTGTTTTTATCGAGGCTCAATAGCTGTAGTCAGGAAATGTAAATGTGAATACTCAATTCTTTTTAAAATTGAAGTCCATTACTGCTGCTTCTGGTACCATCCACATTAGTGAAAGCAACTCCTTTCAAGTTTTCCCAGTTATGGCAGGAGGAGGATTAATTTTTGCTGTGGGAGACAAAGCCCATTTGATTTATTTTTTCCCCCATCTCTGTCCTCTGCCTTCCAGCTGCTGCCACCCCAGGACTGCCAAAGATGACCGTCTTTGACCCAGCAGAAGCAGTGGAGAGAGCAGAAGGCTGCTCTGAAGCCAGAGGGCTCTGTGTATGCAGCAGCCACTGGCTCCTTTCCATGTGACTTACTGGCTTTGCAAGCCAAGCAGTGCCCTGCACTAAAGCAGCATCCATTTAACATCGAGTGCACTGGCATGAGATTTTGAGCTAGTCTTTTCCTTATACCATGGTACTACAAGAAGAGGTTGCTATGGCATTTCAAAATCTAGTGTTTACATTGCAGCAAACTGGCCTGAATTCAGCATTGACCTCACTGGGAGCAGGGGCATCCAGGGGTCCCTTCCTGCCAGATTCTGTTACTTGGCTTCTTGTGATTACCCACCCTTTGTATCTTATGTTATGTATCTTATGTTGTTAACTGTTGCCTTCTACATTTATTTGTTTCTCTGTGTTGTGCAAATTTAAGCATTCTGATAGGAGTATGTACTCAGGGGACTCATGGTACTACTTCATAGTAATCTTTATACTCAGGCCAAGTGAAAAGTTATTAGGATTCCAAAGTTTCGATCCTTTGTCATCCCCAGCTCATTCAGAGTTAACAGGAAAGAATTTGAAGAGGCACAGAGTAGTAAAAGTTGTACAAAACTGAAAAGCTTGAAATAACAGTATTTTTTTTTCCTCTTGTTCCAGGTTATGCATTAGATCCCTCTGTAGATAACCCTGAAGCTGCTACCAAATATATTGGTTCTGTAGAAGAAGCTGAAAAAAATCAAGGTAGTTAATTCAGACTCTTGTGTAAATTACTTGTACCTTTAAACTGTTTTAATTTCTTCTTTACTAAGAAATCTAATAAGTATTAGCAAAGGAAGGTATTATGGGAGATTTTCTCATGTACAAAAACACAATACAGAAGAGATGTGTTGTAATTTTAATGTAGAGGGGGAAGAGAGATATTGGAGTGCTTTGTTTTCTTGAAGTAACAAATGTTTCAGGTTGTCATGACAAATTTCAGAATAGGATTTGTAACGTGCCATTGCATGAACACAATTTATCTGTACAATTTGAAACAGCTTTTTGGTCCTCTTAAATTCTGTCTTAGCTAACATGCAGTCATGTGTCTGCATTAGGATACCTGTATGTTGAGCTAATCACCATAACTGCTCCTCAGGAGCAAACTGATCACTCTGTGTGCAACCTCTGGCACTCCTGTAGGGAGCTGCATGTTATCTCTGCTTAGCAAAGTTAAGCTCTTTGGGTTATTTGGAAAAGAAAAACCACTGGAAGGTTGCCAAATGGTAACAGCATGGCATGCCACTGGGAGGATTGACTACCAGAGGCAGGGGTTTGTAATAAATACTTTGATACAAGATATTTAACACTCAAAGGGACTTGTTCTCATTGTAAACCTGTACCTATGTAAAGGTCATGGTTATGCTTTCCCTTGCATGTCTTTTTCAAATATCCTATTCACTTGAGTATACAAAGGATCTTTATTTCTGTGTAATTTCCTCAGAATATATCCAAGCTTATTTCACTCTTTCCTTCCAAAAAAGGAAATTAATAAGATAAAACCATTTTAAAAAAACCCTTTTCATAAGGGAATTTTGTCCTTCATTTTAAGAAAATCCTTGATTATTGTACGATTCCTTCTGGTTACTACTTAACTTTTTACCTATGGCCTATTTTCTCCTTGTTTGTTTAAAGCTTCTTTTGTCTCTTTTGCACTAAATGAGTATTACTGCTGCTGCAGAAAAACATTGTTTGAAAATTGAACATAATTGTATATACAAGCTTGAAAAACTTAAAATATTTTAAAATAATTACCTACAGGGTTTTTTTTCCTCCCATATCTATATTGTAAAGTGGTTTTGACACATTAACTTCTGAGGGTACAATAAGTATGAAAAGCTGCAAAAGTTGCAAAAGTTGAAAATGTCTGCAAAAGATCAAGATAGTGGTTGGAGAGAGATGAGTTTGTCAATAGTGACAGACTTTTTAAGAGGGCCTGTAGAAATAGGACAAGGGTAATGATTTTAAGCTAAAAGAGGATAGATTCAGACTAAGTTATAAGGAAGAAATTTTTTACAATGCGGTTGATGAAATAGTAAAACAAGATGCCCAGACAGGTAGAAGGTGCCTCATCCCTCAAAATGTTCAAGTTCACGTTGGACAGGGCTCTGAGCAACCTGATCTAGTTGAAGATGTTGCTGCTCATTGCAAGGTGGTTGGAGTAGGTGACCATTAAAGGTCACTTTAAACCCAAACTATTCTATAATTCTATGATTTTTTTCTACATTAAAATACACATTTGTGGTTGGAGTTTTGGGACACTTGTCTTATTTTCATTTTGGGGCTGTTTTTTTCAAACTGAGAGGGTTCAGAGAAGCCAAGAAGACTTCGCTTTCAAAAACTACACCATATAAGGCATGAAAATTGATGTATTCATACAGTCTGCAGACTTACTGTTAAAAATTTATGGTACATGCATGGTTAAATATTCTAACAAGCAAGGATACACAGTTAAAGTGGTTACTCTGTTACTGTGCATAGTTAGCAGCGCTCATTGCTAGAAAAGTGAGCAATGCTTTGGCCAATTTTGCTCAAATATTTTTTCTGTGTTGTCCTTTGTACTGAAAGGAACAGTAGTGGTGGCTTTTTCTTTTAAACTGACTATGGTGTAACCTGTGATGTATTCTGTGTTAGTACTTAGTCAGTGTTTTGTTTCCTTCTTCAGGTTTAACAGTGTTTGAAACTGGACAGAGGAAAATCGAAAAAAGGAAGAAATTCAAGGAAAATGATGCATCTAATATTGATGGTTTTCTGGGACCATGGGCAAAGTATGTTGATGAAAAAGAAGTAGCCAAACCATCAGAAGTAAGTGCTGTTTTAACAAAATGGGTACAAATTGTCAGTACATGGCAGTGGTTTCAACAGAGATCCAGCTGCACTAGTGCTTGTCCGAGCAGATCCATGCTATGCTTTGGGGTAATAGAGACATTCTGGGTGATATGTCCAAATAAGATGTTCCAGATATTCCACATTCAATTATTTGGAGCACTTTTTGGAAATAATATTAATTCAATCTGTGTGTAGAGTCTGATTAAAAGAAACAGCTTGGGAAAAAAAAGTGAAAGTTAAATTTTAAAAAATAAAGGTAGATGAAAACCCCCAATATCACACACACAAATGCACACACCCTGAACCATCCAACCAACAGATATCCTTTTTGTCCAGTCAGTGCTTAGCTTTAGTCTATGAATAAAAAGAGAAATAGTTCTTTTCAGTGTACATAGCTTTCCAAGTCTTTATGGTTTTGATAGGGGTATTCTCTTTATTGATGCTTAGAAATATTTCTAATTTTGTTTAGCCAATAAATGTGTTCTTTATAGTGAGTAAACAATAGTACAGTTCTGGATTTTGTTATGTGATTCTAAATGCTGACTTTTTAAGAGATCATGTTTCATTTTTTCTAGGAAGAGCAG
This sequence comes from Dicaeum eximium, assembly GCA_013396995.1. Classification (NCBI taxonomy): domain Eukaryota; kingdom Metazoa; phylum Chordata; class Aves; order Passeriformes; family Dicaeidae; genus Dicaeum; species Dicaeum eximium. The sequence continues at coordinate 310,497 of VWZP01008818.1, read as the reverse complement.
AAGGAGTTGGATGAAATAACAGCTAAGAGGCAGAAGAGAGGAAAACTAGAAGATGATAAACCTGGAGAGGAGAAGACTATATTACATGGTAATGGTACCTTCCTGGCTGTTCTCATTTTCTAGCTCACTGTGTTTTCTTGCCTGCTGTGTTTTTTAGTAAGGATGGCAGACAGCCTCAGCACCTTGATGTTTTTGTATTAGAGATAACAGCACTCACAGGCAAAAGAATAAAGGATGGGGAAAGAGATAAACTTGGACTAATTCCACTTCGTACTGTGGAGAGCAGTGTGGAAATGTCATTTTTCAGGGTACTGGTTTTATTTATTTATTTTTAATGTTACTAGATGCACATATCCCTTTCGTCTTTGACAGAGCAAACATATTGAAGTTACGAGTTTGGCATAGTTTCAGCTTCAGAATTACTGTAGTTTTATGTTTCAGTATTTTCATCAGCAGGTAGTGCTCTGAGTTATGGTTTATGAACAATTTAGAAAATTACTTGGACTTTACACTTCCTCAATGTTTAATGTAAATGTTCTTGCCGTCATACTATGAATAATTATGTATCAATTAATTACCCTACAGAAGCCTGTAGTATGTGGTACTTTCAAAGAAAATGGTTTGGTAATTAAGTAAAATTCAGTAATTTTTTGAAACTGTTACTTCAGCTGTCAGACATTTTAGCCACTGAACCTCCTATGGACTAATTATTTTGTATCCAAGTTTTCAGGCTCTCTACCTGAAACTTCACAGTGAAAGACCTTGCCATATAAACTGTGATATTCTTGCACGCAAACATTCCAGAAATACTCCATTTTGAAGATGTATGTACGCATACTGTGCAAGAGCACAATCAAAACTGCCATAACTACATTCCAGAAAATGAGAAATTAATTTAATCAGTGCACAATTTATTGTCATGGCTACCCAACATAGGTCTGCTCTGAAATAATCCATTTTCATGCACAATGCATCCCTGTGTTTCTGACTGTCCAATCACTTCTTAAATCTAGTTAAAGAGCAGCTGTTGGCTGCTACTGACCAATATTGGTTCATGCTGGCCAAATGAATCTTTTTTCCCTTGATTTGTAATTCAGTTGACATGACTGACACAGCACAGAGCTGGCAAGAGTATGAGTCGCAAGCAAATGTCAGGGTTATAGTTGCACGGTTTAATCTATGTAGCATTAGTGTAAGCAAAGTATTTTTGGTCAGGGGAGCTCTCTTGCTGTTTGATGATGAGTAAAATGGATTGGAGAAAGATTGTCTTAATGTTTGGATTGTAAGGTTCAAAGCAGCTTTTGCTGAAATGACTTAACTTGAGTTTAACTGATGTGAAATAAGATGCCACATCTGTATGAAGAAGCTGGTTTTTCTTATACCCCCTCTCTCACCTCTCCCTCTACAGCAGAGCAGCTGTGTTGAGAAAACCATAATTGTGTGAGTTGTTGAGCCTTTCAAAGATTATAACCTCTTAAAATATGGATTCTCCGAATTCTGTGTTTATCTTTTCAGTTAAAGAAATGTATGACTATCAGGGGAGATCTTATCTTCATGTCCCTCAAGATGTTGGAGTTAATCTCCGTTCTACAGTCCCACCTGAGAAGTGCTATCTTCCAAAGAAACAAATCCATGTGTGGTCTGGGCATACAAAGGTAAGAATGTTTGTGAACATACAGCATAACAACCCATTTAATTTTCTGTCTGCAGCTAGTAATTTCTATAAAAGTGAAGAATCGGTGGAAGGAAAGAGTATCTTCCTCTTTCCCATACTCTGCATGTAATTAGTTGAGTTACATGCTCACACAAGGTGTTTGCCTTGCAGTTTGCCTTGCTCTGATGCAGTTGTCTAGCTGCATATACTTTTGTGTTAACACAGTGACTTCCTGACATACCTTAAAGAGAAAAGTATTATTCAGTGACTTCTGGGGGATTAGAAGTTGTTTCCTTAACTATGATGTGAATAACAATAAGGCTAATTCTAGAGATTCCTGACAATGTTTGGGATTTGAGGGTTTTTTGTAGTAAGAGTACTTAAGGGCTATTTCATATCAAACTTAGGTAAAGTTACATAGGTTTTGTGATTATGGTGCCTCAGCATTACAGGTTTCCCAAATATAGCTAATGCCTTTAAGAGGTGTATCTTGGTAAGAGTTTTGATGCTGCTTAACACCCACAGTTCCTTCTTGTGTCTAATACCAAAACAATATACACACTTCTGGTATTAAAAAAACGTTTCACTTTTCAGGGTTGTATAGCATATACTCGACTTGCTGCTTCTTTTGCCACTAATTTGAAGTATTCCTTGAGGGGGAATATGCTGCACTGCAATGGACATCACCTTAATAATATTTGGAAGATGTAAGAAGGAAGACACAGGGAATGTTTTTAGCTTTTACCCTTTTTTTTAGTTGAGTCACATCTCTGAGCTCTTCTTAAATGATTGCTGCATCAATGAGCTTATAGCTGCAACTATCAGGGCTTTCCAGAATGGCATCTCCTCCCCAAAGCTTTAGTCCATCATCTGCCTATTATCCTATTACAGCAGACTGATGTGTAAAATGGCTTTTTCCTTCAAACAAGATGAATAATTATATCAATGAGAGATGCAAAAGAAAAATGGGCTAACAAATTTAGAAGAACTGGGGGATGTAAGTAGACAAAAATAGGGAGGATAAAGTACCCAGCTCCAGCCAGGGGTGGGAGGGATGAACTGGATGGCATATCAGTAGAGTAATCAACATGAAATGGAAAGGGGTGACATTAAAATCATGAGTACTTGGGGTTTCTTTGGACTTCCCAGAAAGGAGTACCTGGAATACAGACAGCTGTGAAAATACTGTACCCAAGAAACCTGAGCTCAGTAGAAGGCACTGGTACTCTATGTAAGAAATTGAGCTGGCCAAAACTTTTTTTTTTTTTTTTTTAATTCCATACTAGCCCCATGTGAAAAGGCTTGTTGTGCAGAGACAGTCCCTCAACCCCCAGTTTGTATTTATTTGCTGTGTTTGCCACCGTAATGGTGTGGATGTTGAAGGAGGTTATATATACAGCTGTTACGGTGAAACAACTTTTTTCCAATAACATTGATTTAAAATACATCACTGTTTCTAAAATGGAATGTGGGCAGGTTATCTCTTTTCAATATACAATATCTGTATATTTTATGAAGATAAGCTTTAGCTTTTTTGCTTGGAAGAGAGGGCAAACAAGCTGAGGAAACTTCTAGATGATCCACTTACTGTTATGTTCTTATTTACAGGGTGTCAGTGCAGTCAGATTGTTTCCTCTGTCTGGGCATATACTGTTGTCTTGCTCTATGGATTGCAAAATTAAGGTGAGTTATTTTTCTGTTTTCATGTATAAATTTTATACCATCCTGGAATACAGGCAGTGCATTTTAGGCTACATAAACATTTGGTACTTCTACCAAATACCTTTTGTCTGTGTTATAACAGTGTTAGTTGTTTTTAATAGCATTTAGAAGGTCACAAGTTTCTCACGTTATTGCCTTTGTTGTTATATTAATTCATTTTCTGTGAAGCCTTGTTTTACAACTAACAATAGGTCTCTGCTGAAATCTTTTACTGAAGCATTTGTGGTCTGAACTAATCTCACTTCAGTCCAGCAAATATCAACAAAAAGCCGATGTTTTGGTTTTTTTTTTTTGGTAGCAAAACCTTAAGTCATTAAAGTTGGAATATGGTATGGGAGTTTTATTTATTCTAAGGGGATTTTGCTAACAGGAAGGTGACAGCGTTCTAATGAATTTTTGAATAGATTGTGATTAATCAGTACATGGTATATGTTTGTAATTAGTTTCTTAAAAGATGTTTGACATATATGTTTGCACTTAATTTAGCATCATTATTGTTTAAAAATGGACATATTTTACCCCCATCCTTTTTTTCCTAGCTATGGGAAGTATACGGTGATCGAAGATGTCTACGAACATTTATTGGTAATAGTCTTTTTTTTAACCCATTTATGTCTAGAACAACTTCCTGGAAGAATATGATTTAGGTTAGCTTAGTAATTTGTCCTAGAGAGGACTTGTGTGCATCCAAGGCAATGGTTGTTCCAAATGATCTTGGCAGTAAGAACTGCCAAAAAGATGCGTGTTTCGTTAAGAACTTTGTCATTAGTCCAAGCAATTCAATGTTGATCTGTAACGCCTTACAACCCTTAGAACAAAACATTGGTGTTCTACAGTCATCAATACTTTATGCAAGACTCCTTTTCAAAGGCAAAATTTTGACATGAAATTGCCCCATCTTCATGTTGAAAACAGCAACCCTCTGTATTTAACTGGTGAGGGTGTCTGATCCCTCCTTAAATAGGTCATTCCATCTGTGCTGAGTTTGTAGTGCAAAAGCATGGGAAATCTTTTTTAGGTTCAGGTGCGGTCTTTGTTCATGTAACAGGTGCTCTTTAAAGCAGATAGCTGAGAGAGAGAGAAATACAAACTTCTTAGCAGCCTTGAATGCAGAACAAAAGTAGCTGATTCTCTTATTGAAATAGGAACATTTCTAGAACACTGAGTGAATATATGTTGAGTAAAAAGAAAGAAGTCTTTTTTCACCTATTATTTCTGATGACAGCAGTGTGGCAAAGATGATGGCTCAAAAAGAGTTCTCTCTCAATAGACTGCTCTTTCTGAACAGTGTGACTGTTTTTCTCAAAAGGTTCTTATTATCAACCAGATTTGCCTGCCATTTTGCTATATTTCAATTACTGTGTCAATATTTAAACTAAAAAGAACTGCAAGTCTGATGTGGTAATCACATAAAAGTATAGAGGCTGAGGGGTAGCAAGATTAACATCAGATGAAAGCATTCTTAGTTTTCTGATCTAGTATTTCGCATATTTTGTACCTGCTTTCTAATTTTAAATGTTTCTCCATTAAATGTGTCTCACGTAGTGGTTGTCTCTCCTCTTATTAATTAGATGCTGCCATTGATTAGAGTATTTTAAATTTCTTCTGAAGTTCTGCTTGTGTATCAATTTAGACAAGTTTATACTTGTTTATCAAGTTGGTTCTGCGCAGTGCTTTTGTTTCTCTCTCCAGTCTCTTAGAGGTGTGAGGGTGTTATGGGCTTTTATTCTCCTCATTCTTTAGGAGTTACTTTTTCTTTCTCACTTGAATTATTCTTTACTAATTCTCATTAAGAACTTCAATAAGTGATTTTCTTCTTCTCTTTGCATTGTTAGAGCATTCAACTTGAGTAATATGGGTTGGGTTTTTTAAAAAAATTAGTTCTAAGTATGAGTGGATGAAAGTTTACCATTGAATTTTTTTCTATTTTGTAGGACACAGTAAAGCTGTTCGAGACATCTGTTTTAACAATGCAGGCACTCAGTTCCTTAGTGCTGCATATGACCGCTATCTAAAACTCTGGGACACTGAAACAGGTAGGCTTGTATTTGTAGGTGCTGTTATTTGGCACTGTTTTTAATTAATAGTGACTGTAAAGATATCTCAGCATTCAGGTTGTTTCCAGTTGTCCTTCATATTGTCTTGTGGTTCACTGTTTAGGCTTCATTGCGGGATAATTAGTCTTTTTTTAATTTATGTTTTGTTATCTGTAATGGTACAACTGACACTACCTGTATTTCATATACCTTTTTATTTGAGAAGTTTGATAGTTGTTTGTAATGCTAGAACAATTTTCAGCAAAAAGACATCTTGCCAAATCATTTAATTGCATGTTTACATTTACAGGCGTAAAATTACTGTTTCCACCTTAATATGCTTAATTTAGAAAAATTGTCTTACTTGGGCTTTTGCTTAACCTCAAGAGCACTCCAGATAAAAAAAGATGGTGATAACTGACCTGCTGGTATAGAGAGTTGAAGGGTAGGTCTGATGATCTCATGCCTGGGAGATGCTCTGTAGCATTCTGCTACAAATAGTTTGTTAAGTTAAAAAAAATACAGGATAGATTTTGTCAGTATTCTTTTAAACCTGGGTTTCTTCCTAAGATAGGATGTTCCCATGTTTGAAAAAGTTGTTAGCTTTCTGAGTTAGCAGAAATCTAATCTTATACAGGTGATAGCCAGAAAGGTGTAAGTCTAATTCTCCAGTGTTGAGTCTGAAGTTGAGTCTGAACTCAGTTATTTAGGCAGAGCTTTCAGATTAACCTGGCTCCTGTAAGTTACCGATAAGAGTAATCAGGGTATTTGTGGCTGAAGCTTAGAGTGGAGGTCAGGGCTTTATTTTGCAGTTGGATTGCTGTTACCTTTTTCTAAGGTTAGTCTTGAATTCTTGCCCAAGTTTGTATCTCTTGTTGAGAAGACCTCTGATCCTAAGGAGGTGATGTTTTGCAAAGACAGTGGTCAGCTTGTGATATCCTGAATCTGTCATTATGTTCTTGTTATGTCCTGGTGGCATACAGGGTATTGAGCAGTTGTTTTGTTTGGGAAGCAATATTGTAGCAAACTTACAGAACAGCTTGTGTGTGTCCATGTTTATGCAGGTGCATGCACACGGATGTAAAAGAAGGTCTAATCAAAGAGAAGGGAAAATTCTGCCCTCTAATTCTCTCAAGGACTTTAAAAGAAGTGTTGCCTGCTCTTAGTAAAGTGCTTTTTTTCAGTATCTGCCAACAACCCATCAGGCCATAGCACTTCCAACCTGATGCACTATAAATGGGTTTTCTGTTGCAGGGCAATGTATTTCAAGATTCACCAACAGGAAGGTTCCTTATTGTGTCAAGTTCAATCCTGATGAAGATAAACAAAACCTCTTTGTTGCAGGGATGTCAGACAAGAAAATTGTACAGGTATGTCTACTCAATATTTATTTCTCTAAAAGTACTGGCATTTAGTGAAAAACAGGTTCTTATTCTGACTCTTTTAATTGTAGTGGGATATTCGAAGTGGTGAGATTGTGCAGGAATACGATAGGCATTTGGGAGCTGTCAACACCATTGTGTTTGTGGATGAGAATAGAAGGTTTGTGAGTACATCTGATGACAAGAGTTTAAGAGTCTGGGAATGGTAAGTTTAAAATTTTGAATTTTACCTCAAAGTATATTGTGAGCAAACTGAGAAGAGAGTTCATTTTTAAAAGTACACATAGCACATAGGCCACTGGAGTGTACGGAGTTCTAGTTAGCTCAGGAAAAGCTTTAAAACCCTGTTCTGACTTAATGCCTGAGACACTTCATTGATTTCCTCTTCCCCAAAGAAAACATAAAACAGCCCTGTCAGCCTGAAGCATACAGCACGCTGTTAGTGGTCTCTGCTCTCTCCCTTTCCCCAAGGGTGTATTAGTCCTTAAATTAACTCTTAAAGCAATGTCTGTACACTACAACTGCTGTGTGTTGGTTTTGAATGCTTTAAACTTGCATGTCCACAGTATTATATGATACTTGGCCCATGTTTGAAATTAACTAGTTTAGTGTAGCTTTCTTCTGGTTTACTGTTAGTCTGGCTTTTTGGCAATAATTGATACACATAGTATGACAATAGATGACAGAGAAGGGAGAGTCTGTGCAAGAAAAAATAGTATGAAATATTTGAAATTGGTTTCCAGTTTTTAACATTTAACCTGCAGAGAAAACAGATCACTCCTATCTGAAATGTTTTTTGCAAAGTTCTAGATATTAAGACCTTGAACTTAATACTTTTAAGATTTCTTTAGGATTTGAGAATTTCTTTTTGAAATAATCAGTCCCATATCTTGAGGTATTCATTTCCTTTTGCTGTTCACACATGCAAAGCTGTTGCATAATACAGATACTAGTTCGACAGTTCTGTGACTAATCAGTTCCTTCCTAGCTGCTTGCTTCTTTTTTTTTGCCTTTTTTTTTTCCTGTAGCCTAGACAAGAGACTCCAATCTGTGGTATTGGAATGTTACCCAAGCAGCCAGCTAAATCCTCAGCTTGTCTGTGATCTGCTGCTGTCATTGCCAATAGCAGTGGGAATGACCGAAGTCTGGGAACCCGGGCTTAGGCTAGACATAAAACACTGTCACCATATGCCACTCCAAGAAAGCCTCTGTTCAGTTCTTCATAAGTAGAGCCAGGCAGTTACTGAGCTCCTTAAAGAAAAATCTTCACAATACCATGTCTGCTAAGGAATGTCTCCTCTTTGCTGAGTGGGAGGATGATCTCGCTTGCACACATCTGTTATTTCCTTGAGATTGGATTGTCCTTGTTTTATGAGCTTTGTGTGATGGCTGAAATAATAGTGAAGTGGGTGGATTTAGTCAGTCTGTGGAGAAAAGCAGGAAAGACAAAAAGGTTCTGGCATGGGAACATCACAACCTGATTGTTCCAGTAGCAGAAGTTTTTTTCTTCTGAAGAAAAAAACCATGTAATAGCATTTTGTACACTGAAGAAAGAGCTTCCTTGTTGAAATGATAGGGAACTCAACTCTTTGCAATATTCTGTAATGCAGTTGTTGGGAAATTCTTTGATTTTATAAAGAGCAAATGTAATGCCATGATCCTGGGCATGACTTGAAAACCTTTCCCCACAACCTACCATGATATATGTTAATTGGCTGTAAGCATATTTCTATAATTTCAAGATCCAGATTTTTAAAATGCCTTAAAACTAAGTTAATACATTCATTATGGAAGATTTTGAAGCTCAGAAACTTCCATGGCAATTATTTCTCAAATCCTTTCTTCCTAAGTTGATAAGAAAAATTAGTTACTACTTAGCAGTGATTTGGTTGCTGCACCTTTTGGCACTTTTCTTCGGTATGTTCCTCAGCACAATGTTTCTTCAGTATCCTACAGAAACAAAGTGGAAGTAATTATGACCTGAGTATGGCCTTAAAAGCTGGTGATTAGAAGTTGGTCTAATTGCTTAGTTTCAATTGTCTAGAGGAATTCTGTAGTGTGTTTTGTAAACACTTTGACTTGGCCAGAGCTGGTAATGGGATGGCATGTCTAACTTCACAGTGAGGAACTCCTGAGAACTTAAATCTCCTTTCCCAAGAATTCATCCCATGCAAAGATTTCACAGGGCCGTTCATAGAATTGCAATTTTTTGGTTGCTGAAAGTTCAGACTTCAAATATAGTACAGACACCTGTAGATTACATAGTTTATGTAGGAATATTAATGGGAGTACTTGAAAATTTGCCTTCTTTTGCATTTCACGTGATTGGGATATTAAAGTTGGCATGGGTATCATATACTGTGTTCTCTATTCTAGAAAAGCAAAATATTATTTTGTCTTTGCTTCATATGCTTACCTTGCTTGGGTAAGCACTGAAATGATGTGAGCATTTAACTTTGGAGGCTGTTATTTCTTTTTACCTTCAAGTCAGCCAGCAAAGCAAGAACTGTGCAGTGGTAATTTAGTTATTATGCTGACAGGCTTGGGAGCTTGTCATCTCTGTAAATCTATGCCCCTCAGTGGGTCTCTTCACCCATGCTCCTGGTAGAGATAATGTAGTCTCCTGAGAGATGTCTTCATAATGTGTAGGTCCCAAAACAGGGTTAGGTTGGACTGAGGGTTTGGGCTGGCTTGCCTCTTTTCCATCTTTTGTTAAAAATATTTTTCTGTCTCTTGTCTGGGGAAGAAGTTGTATCAAACCCCAGAGTATAACACTTCTAAATCTTGGCTAGCAGGTATCACTTCTGATATTTAAACCTTTTCAGCCTTTGAAATGCTATGAAGTGGGGAAAGGACTTTAAAATATTTAAATTTTAAATATTTGTCACAAAAAACAAATATATCACATGGGTTTTGAGGCTGGGCGACCATGATAGCATCTGTGTTGGTAATTTTTTTAAGGGAGCAGGCTGACATTGCTTATTCAGCAATTTGACTGGAAGCAAATGTGAAACACAAATGCATCTCTTTATTCTGCCTAATGGTTTAATGCAGCATATCCTGCTGCTGCCCTAAGTGTGCCAGGTAGGTATCAACATAAAGCATAACTGTTGTGAATAAATCCTAGTAGGTGAGCCTGCCTTCATTTGTAAAGGGAGAAGGCAAAACAACTGGTGCTGCATTTAAATTTCTGACTGCAGTATAATTCAGTATTGGAGATGCATCTTCTGTGGTGAGGCTTTAATGGGGCTTCCAGTGGAACTGGTTTTACCTGGCATTGAGGACTCCAGAAGGTTGTTGGTCTGCAGGAGTGTTGGGTGGTGGGAGCAGATCAGGGCCTGACCTTGCTGCAGCAGTAACCTTGTGTCCTGTTGCAAATGGAGCTGGGAACTGTTTGGGTAGGATGTGGCACAGGGGCTGCCTTCCTGTGCTGTTGTGTTGATCAGCCTCAGAGATGATGTAGATTTTTAGTTACTTCTTCACAGACTTGCTGCCCAGCAGCCATCTTAGGTCTGCCTGTTTGGAAGCTGGTTATCCCTGGCCTAAAGTGCGTGCTTTTATCCATGGAGTGCATTAAATGGGTTGCCCTTCTTATTCTGAGGAATAAATGATTTTAACTCACAGTAGCCTTTATGCAGCTTCCTGACAACAGAGCAGCTTCTCACCCTGCTTGCCCCTGTGTGTGTTGCTTAACTCAAGATGATGGGAAATAACTTCCTCCACAATAAGGCATGATGATAATTACCTTGCTAATGCCGACCGTATTGCCATCCAACAAGGCTCAGGCAGCTGGGAGGAGGCAGCCACCCACACTCTCCACTCCGAGAGTGTCCCAGCAGCCCTTCTGCTCTGTGAATTAGACAGTGAAGTCATAAACATCCCCTTTGTATTAATTAATGTTGCTACAGAACATTTTGCATGTGTTTTCTGCAGAATACATTAATCAAATCTATTTTCTGCTGGAGGTTTCTTTTGCTTAATGAGAAAGCCATGCCTTCCCTTTTTCCAGTCTTCCAGTGCAGGGTATGAGGAATACTGTGAATATGCACAAACCGTTAGTAATTAAATTTATATAGTCAAAACCAAATGGTAGTTCTGAGGAGTAAGGATTAGACTGTCCTTGTTTTTACCCCAGGCCTTTGTACAGGACAGTGTATGTTAAGAACATGCACTGGCACAGTCTTTATGCAATTGAGCTGGGCAGTTCAGCGTTCAGTTCAGCTGTGAATATTTGGAATTAGTTGGCATCCCAGTTGGGGAGGTCAGGAGGAAAAGGGCGTGTCAAAGAGATGAGAGAGAAAGAATCCTGTTTTCTTTTCCTTTAAAAAATGTTTAGAAAAGTAAAATTTTAAAAAAGGCAGCAATATCTGAGTTAAAACAAAACTCAAGTCAATAGAATGTTCCAGTAAGATCCATGCATATGTCAGTATGTTCTTGCTATCTAAATAGGAACTTTGTAAGAGCTGCAGTTATACTGGAGGCAATAAAGGAACTTTGTGTTACAGTTTTGCTCTTAACAATTAGAATTATAACTCTAATTTAGACTCTGGCTCATTTGATTGGGGTAAGTTGACACTCTCAGAGGTTATGCTGTAGATGGCTGTGCATCTGGAGCTCTCAGGTGGGCATTCATCATGTTTTTGAGTTTTTGCATATTCTTCCTTTGGATGCTGCCATACATTCTCCATGGTTCAGTTTCCACATAAATCAGCTGACTTGAAGCAGCTCTTTGGAACATCTCCATGTCTTCATAAAACACATACTTCTTCCTTTTGCAGGGACATTCCTGTAGACTTCAAGTACATAGCTGAGCCAAGTATGCATTCCATGCCAGCCGTGACTCTGTCTCCAAATGGTAGGTTAACACTTTACTGCCTTCTTAGACCTATTTTACATATGCACCTCTTACTGATTATTATTTCTGTGATGTTGCTGTGTTGCATCCTCCTTTCACTCCAGACTAACCCCTCCCCAGTCACTCTGTGCACTTATTCCAAGATTGAACTGGATCGTGTTTTGATTTAAAATTCTAAAGAACAAGTACGTCAAAATTCGGGTTTATATCAGGGTAAGTGTGTCAGTTCAAAATTAGGCCTTCATCCAGACAAGGCAAAAAGACTCTCCATAGAGCTACTATGTGTTCTTTGCTGTATTTAAAATATTAAGAGAAACAGTGGAGGGAAATTACAATGGGGGCAGTGTTAAGCAAGTTCAGCTGTCCTTGTGGTGCCTTTGTTAAAGCAGAAACTCATGTTGTACATGATCCTGTTCCCTTCTGTTATGGATGTAGTCCAAATAATTCTTGCATAAGAGAAATCCCAAATTATCTCAGTGTTTCTGTGTGTTAATGTTTCACTGGTGTTTATGTTCTTCAATTAGAATCATGCTGAAGAATGATAATTGTTTAGTGCCTCAAGTAATCAGTGAAAATCCTTCTAAGAGGACAAAATTCCTGTTATTTGTTTTGGCCAAATTTAAATAGCTTTAGTGTCACCATTATTACGGTGTTGCCAGATTTGCTGTTAACAGTCCCATTAGGCTGAGTAGAGGCTGATCAACTTGTTGCACAGCCAGTGTTGTGTTGTCACTGCATAAAACACTTTAAAGGCAGTGACAATATGCAGAGTTCAGGACAGAAGTCTCTGTTCTGGGTGTTCTGTGGCACATCATCTTCACTGGATTCTCAGGCAGGGGTTAATGCACTGCCAAGATGCAAAATGAGATGAAGTTATGGTTAGAAAAGCCTCAATTTTTCTTTCACTAAAATATATTTATTAATTGCATTCCATTAAGGCAGAGAATACTACATAGTTGCAAACTCCTCAGTCTACATTAGACCTATTTTCCCGTAAAGAAAAGAGGGGGTGACTTTGTTAGAGTCACCCACAAAACAGGTGACCAAGTAAAGTGCAGCTAGATGGATTTTTTTTCCCATCACTGAATTATGTGATTATGTGCACCAGCAAGATTACACAATATCTTAAAAACCTAATGGTAAGTCAGTGGGGTTGATGCAGCACATACCTGGAACAGTCAGAGCTTTAGCAGAGTTCTGAGTGTATTTTGTAGGAATAGACATCCCAAATCCTGTCAAACATCAGGTTTCAACTCTTGGCAGTTGTACCAGGCAGAAGCAATATCAACTGTTACCTAGAACCCTACGACATCATAAAAATCTGGATTAAGATAGTGCAAGAAAAATTGTCTGTTTCTTCAGATGCAGCATCCTGACACCACCTTTGTTTATTGTACTTATAGGGAAATGGTTGGCTTGCCAGTCAATGGATAACCAAATCTTGATTTTTGGAGCTCAGAACAGATTCAGATTAAACAAAAAGAAAATTTTCAAAGGTCACATGGTAGCTGGCTATGCTTGTCAAGTGGATTTTTCACCTGATATGAGGTAAGTTTTTGTGGGAATGAACTTCATCTTAAAACTTGCAAGTACAGACACTCAATTTCCTTTTGAATCCCCTGCAACATTCATGAATGCACAATCATCCTGTTAGCTCAGCATCGGGCAGAGCTCCCTTGCCAAGCAGCAGAACAGAAAGTTTACTCTTAGCATCTGATAGGACCAAGAGAGGCTTCCACATCTGACTCCCATCTTTTTGCACGTGATGTGCAATGCAGGGTCTGTTCCCACAATGTGCACTTGTCTAGAGTATCTGGGATTTGAATTCACCCAGTTTCCCCAATTTATAGGTCTGATGTGGGTATCCTCATTTACTCTTCAGAGAACCATCTCTTTCTTCCTGTTGGCTTAGTAATATGCCCACACATTTAGTACTGTATGTACATAAGATACAAGTTACTATAAAAACTGGGGAATAACCTCAGCAAACCCAGAGGAAATAGCGTCTATAATTTTAGAGCAACTTGTGGCACTTTGTCTTGGGTTCCAGTAACACAGTGCAGGGTATAATCACACTGCTTAGCACATTTACCTCGCAGCTGATGAATCACCTTCTGCAGGACTTGTGTGCTCTTAGAGCACAGCCTGAACACTAATTCCTTGGTAGGTGTGTTTACAGGCTGTGTCAGGTGGGAAGCTCCCTGGGGGAACCTCTTTTCTGTTGCTCAGTTGCTACTTGTAGTAACATACAAGCAGTCTGCACACATGATACAACTTTCATTTTATTCCTGTTCATACAGCTATGTGATATCTGGAGATGCAGATGGGAAACTAAACATCTGGGACTGGAAGACAACCAAACTCTACAGCAGGTTAAAAGCACATGACAAAGTCTGTATCGGTGCAGTGTGGCATCCACACGAAACATCCAAAGTCATTACGTGCGGCTGGGATGGTCTGATTAAACTATGGGACTAAAGAGGATGCTGCAGAGGCCCAAAGATGCAACATCTGTGTACATCTGTGATTAGGGTGCATTCTGCTGGAAGGATGGGTAGACATTTGTAATACTGCAGTTCTCAGCTCTCTGTATATATGCACTAAACACCAAGAAATTCAGAAGACTCAAGTGAAAGCATATAATTCTAAATATGGCATTTGGGAATGAGAAGCTAAGCTGAGGTCATCTGAAGCATGCAGAATCATGTGCCAGTTTGTCTTGCCTCTGCTTGTGCAAAACACTCTTGTAAAATAAAGAAATTTTAAGAAAAACTATTTTTGTGGTTCTGGCTGTCAGAGAGTTTAAAGAGAAAACCAGCAATTGTGTAACTTTCTTCCTAAGAAGAAATCTTTGGTACCTACTGTGATAGAGCTGGAGAAGATAAGCACAAATCTTGCTGAGATTTGCTAATTCACAGTAGAAATTAAGAATTAATTGGAAGCTAGCAGTTGTCAGGTGAACTCTATCAACTGAAGATGTCATTCATAGTCTTAGTTTCTGTCTGTAGAATCATGAGGATCACTCACTTTCACCTTTGCAAATAGTCTTCATTTTCAGGGTTTTCCTCATAATGGTTGTGTGCTGTGTGTTCTTTTTTTGTCTTCCCATATGCTATTCTATTCCAGTAAGCATGACATATTAAAAAAAAAAGTGAATGTCTTTTGTTTTGTTTGGAATAGTTTGTATTATAAGCCCCATGAAGGTTTTGACAATTTAATGTATATACATGTCACACTTTTTCTCTTTAAAGAACTTATTTTTAATAAATCTTTTTATAAAAACTCTGCTTATCTTTATTCAATTTTTCTGTCTTGCAGTGTCCATATAAAATATTTCCTACCATTTGGTATTTTAATGTGCAATTGTGTCAGTGTTCAGATAAACTCATTCTCTCGCAGTGTTCATTTAAAACTAAAGCAAGTTGGCAGCAGGAGAGAAAAAAAAGCCTTTTGATTCCCTGTCTGCTCTCTTTTTTGGGCACATTAAAATAAATGCATGTAGCAAATTTTATCCCATTGATCAGTCTTTAATGATAGTTTTGAATTATACTATGTTGTTTATATTGTTTGTATTGTAAATCCAATCACTGCTCAACCATTAGAAAGGGTAGCAAAGGAGTAATTGCCTTAATTTTCAGCAGGATAGAAGATGAGACAATCCCAGATGGTCAATATGGAAGGAAATGGTTGGTTGTTTTGTGGGTTTTGGGTTGTTTGACTGGTTGCAAAAAATTCTGGTCTTTCAAAGAGTGAGTTACACATGTTAGGCCCTTGTATGTGAACAGGAAGCTTAAGAATATTTAGGCCAACTCTGTAATGCTGAACTCGAGAGTCATTCTACTCTCAGTCCACGCTGTTGTGTAACTGCACGGAGTTTACACGTTCCTGGTTACTGTCCCATCCCAGCAGCCTTGTGTGCCTGAAAAACTGCACGCACTGCTTTCACTGCTTTCACAAGCACCCTCCTGGTGCTAACTGGGTATTGCCCAGCCTTGTTCCCATGCGAGTACTGACATAAAAAACAGTAGAGCCTGGAGAGAGAGGAAAGAGCTGGTCCGGCATTCCTGGGGACTGATCCTCTGTAGGGAAAGAAGAGGCTGTTCCTGCTTCTCTGCTCTTCAGGATGTGGGCAGGAAAGAGCTACTGCTGTCTTGCAGAGGACGAATTTCTGATGTGCTTTTCACAGGAAGGTTTGAATCCTGAGCTGGGAGTTGAGCTCTGGTGTGTGTTGTGTGCCAGGTGCTGCTTCAAGAGAGAGTGGGCTGGAGTAATTTGGAATGGATTTTCTCCTTCAAATACATTTCCCAAATGGATATGTGGCGGTGTGCCCTGACTGTTAACAGTTTATATGTACAAGGAAATAAGGAGGAGAATAGGAATAGAGCAGATAGAAAATCTTCCCACAGGAAAATGTACTGGCTTTCACATCAGAAACACCTTTCCCAAATGCTTAAAACCATTTAAATTGTAATACACAAAATGCTTGGCTCTGTAGTGTGTTTTTCCATGTGTCACCTACCAGGGTGAACTTTAGATATATTCTTGCAAAATAGTATATGCAAAATATGAAAATAAGTGTATAAACTCTTGTACTCATATACTGGGTGTTGTCTTTGGAGGTAAAAAAAATAATAAATGTTTCAGTCAATTCTGCTGGAGTTGATGAATTGGGATGAAAGGTTTGCAGCAAGCCCAGAATCAAAATTGCCCTAGAAACTTTCAGATAAAATCCTTTGTCCCTCACCGTTGGTCACCGCATTAATCTTTTGTGGAATTTCTCACATCTGCATTGAAGCCTGCAGGCAGAATTTTCATGAGGATAATTCCCTCTTGTTGCAAACTGCAAAGCTCACGCTGTCAGCTAGTTTGCTGTGCACAAGGATAGATGTGTGTGTGAGTGAGCTGTGAGTCCAGACTTGTTTTTCCAGCAGCCACCTGGGAGGAGATTTTCTTTTGGGCTAATCAACTCGAATCACATCCCTCTCTTCCCAACTTCATGTTTGACCAGAAATTGATCTGTTACAGGGGTTTGTCAGAGCATGTCTAGGCTGAGACCTCTACACTGAACTTGGCCTGTGAGCAGACAGATCCAGGGAAAAGACAGCATTGGGAGAAAAGGGAAGAGTGCATTTCAAGATCGCTGGTTTATTTTCCTCGGACATGAGTGGAGAATGCAGCATAGTAATTCAAGCTGAACAGATGTTTGGGAGGGCTGGAAGTGAGTGTGTGGCACTGCCATGAAGGAACAGAGGAAAGCTGGACTGCAGGGCTGCCATCACAGCATTGTTATTTTGTTCCCATTGATCATGCACCTGTAACTTTCAGAAATGACATGCCAATATATTGCTGCTTTTATTAATACAGATTGCTTTTATAGCACAAGTTTTACAGGTCAGTCAACTATCTCCATCGTTCTTGGAGTTCTGTCTGGGAAAACTTATAGTTCCTTTGACCTTTTGCCAGCTTTTTCTTGGACTTTTTTCATACGCAAGAGGGGGAAATAGCCTCGTGCATCTTGCTGGTAAGGAGGCTGGCTGTCTTGAAGCAGATGGTCTTGGCATCTGTCTTGCTCAGAGTTTATAATTGTCCCCAGTAAGATGGGGCTGCTCAGTCTTTGCCCTCATTACAAAGAACAAACATCAAAATTACTGTACGTCCAGAAAAGTCCAAGATTGTCTTGTAAAAATCTGATTTTTAGCAGCAGGCAGATGTTCAGCACGCTGCTTAACGTGGTGGTCTTTAACAGCTGATTTAAACAGGGAGCCTTGGCAGCTCCAGCAGCCCAGTTACACGATGTACTTTGCTGCTTTCTACCAGCTGGTTATTACAAAATCCTGCTCCCATTTGCTAGGAAGACTCCATATGACAAGCAGCCTGCATGAGGGGGAGCACGCGGAGAGCGGAGGAGGGAAGGGAGTTTTGCTTGGAAGGCTTTATAAACAGTATAACCTATACACCAGAAAAAATCAGTTGCCAGGGAGGTTGTTCCTCTGGAGACTACTTAAGGGACTTGTTACTGTGGCTTGACTTAACTAGCATACACTCAAAATTTTAAGCCTCATATTTTGCAGTAAAATATGTCTTTGCTGTTATGCTTGCTGCTAAGCAAAACACACCACGGCTGTCTTGCAGCACTCAGAGGAAACTGCTTGTGGCAGGGTTATATTTACAGAAGCTGCTTCTGTAAAGCTGTAAAGCTCTTCTTCTTTGCAGAATTTAAAGCTTTCAGAAACAGGCTGCAATAACTTTCAGTGGGCCATGGACCTATAAATTCACCAGGCACACTGGAAGTTTGTCCTCAGACCTGTTTGTTATCTTGTATGACAGAATATTTAAAATGTGTTAAATGCATTGAGCCTTTCTGAGCCTCCTTTTGCCCTGCCGTGCTTCACGCCACTGGGGGACTGCTCACATGAAACATTGCTGCATTGGTCAATAGAGTAAGAGGTTCTCATTAGGCCTTAGGGTTTTTTTGATTCATCTGGAAGATGTCAAGGCTAACTGAGCCTGCTTCTCTGGTTTGGGAAAGAAAGACACCAGCACAAATCCTCTGGGGAGTCATTTCAGTAATGGGAACTTTATGGAGCTTCAAGACCACTGTCAGTTACCCAGACATAGTTCTGGGAGCTGCAAATCTTTCCTATTCCCCCAGCATAATTGCCCCACAGTTGGTGTCTTGCTCCTATTCCCCAGCTAAACTCTTTAATTGTGTAATTAGTCTTTCTATTTTTTGGTGGAGTTTAAATTCTTGCAAAACAATGTTAAGAGGAAAAAAAAAAGAAAAATGCCCTTAGAAGAGTTGTAACAATTTCACCTCCCACCTTAGCTTGCTCCAGGCTGATTTCCCCAGGCACCCCCAGACCTTTGCTCAGGGACGTTGTTCATATTTTGCTTTGGCATCCCCATACAGTTCTGCTCTTTTAGCTCCTCCTCATATACTCTCAAACAATAATCACTTCCAATATTCCTTGGAGATAAAAAGGGAACACAGACTCTGAAATAATTTGTCAGGCCAGACATCTACAGGAAAAAGAAGGAAGGCCCATTCCCTGCTGAGTTTTGTCTGAAGAGCTTCCCTGTATCAAGCCCCTTTCTCTGCCCTGATGCTGATCCTTCAGGAGTACCTTGGGGCAGCAGGGCAAGTGGGTTCTGTTTGCTTTTTGTCATTATTCCTCCAATATTAAACATTATGGAATATTTCTTTGCATCCTGGATTCTCCTGTTTCTTGGAGCAAGAAGTTGGAAGTCATTTCAGGGCCTCTCCTGCCTGGTAAGTCTGTTTGAGAGGTCAGTGCAGGGCTGTCTGCTGAAGTCCTAGTCCCTGTGTCTTGGCTGCTCCTGGCTGGCATCGCTGGAGAGACACCAGTGGAGAGACACAGGTCCTGTTAGGGCACAGCTGCTGCTGCTGCCTCAGAGGTCTGACACCAGTCAGGCACCTGTCCCTGCCTCCCTGCTAGGGCAGTGGCACCCTGGGGGGTGGCTCCACTCTAGATATCTGCAGGTGGATGCCAGGGTGGGATTCACATTGTTTGTGATTGATTCAGAAATGGAATTTCAAATACGGAGGGGGTAAGACACTGAAGCATTTTCATTACTTGCAGAAGTTTTGTACTGTGTATACCACTGCTTTTTTCCTTCAGAAAACTGCTTAAACTCTAAGATCTGTGTTGGTAATCCACCAAAAAGAGCAGAGACATGGCACTGGTATTCACATTTGAGTCATCACTTCTAGACAGTGCAAAGCAGGCTCCTGTTTTCCCTGTGCGAGGTGCTGCCTGTTGGGATAAGGGATATAACATGGGCTGTCTCTGCAAAGGTCTCCTTCTGAACCAGGTAAAACCCTTTACATGGGGTCAAACTGCACCTTCTATTTAAGGGCAGAGATCCCTTCATTATTGCAGGTGGTTCCCTTCAAGGGCCAAGCTTGCTCTGCAGATGCTGCCCCTGAAAGCCAGTGGAGGGGGGCAGGTATAAATATGTCTCTGAATGTAGGTCAGCTCTGAACTTCCACTGCCACTAAACCAGGTCTCTACTGACTGCAATTAAATGTCACATTGTGTTAACAAGCAGGAAAAAATCAAGAGTGATTTCCTACTGAATAACCCAGAGTGTCCTGTCAAGGACAAGGGAGCGGCTAATGAAGCTCATGAAATCAAAGTTTTGTAATGAACCAGATGGTCTCAGCTGTTGAATTATTCACCAGAGAGAATGAGTGCCATTTCTTCAGGTGTGCTACTGGGTGATATGTCTTCTTGGCATCTGCCAAGAAAGGCCAGACATATGTTCCCTTTACACTTTCTTTGTTCTTTCACAGTTGAGAGGCGCTCGAAGAACAACCTTTCACAAGTCACAATGGGATCAAAGCCTGAGGCCAGAAATACATGCAATAAATGACAGGTTTTGGAGTGCAGCAGGAGGTCAGACCTTTGTTTAGGCAAATTTTGGAACCTCCAAGGAAGCCAATGTGACCTTCAGAAAGGGCCCAGTTTTCCTGGAGGAGTGTATTGGTGTTCTAACAAATTCCCCTCTGTGCTGCCACGGGCCCACCATGGAAAGCTCATGTTGCAGTACCAGCTGGGATAGTTTGAGGGGACTCACATCTATTGCTTCATCTTCACCAGGTTATGGACAGCACCTGTAAGTTCTGACCACAAATGTATGTGGTTTATAAATCACTGTGAGCCTGTCTGAAGGAGGAATTCCCTGACTCCCACAAAAGGATTTGTGCAAGTAGAATTGCCCCTACCCCTGGGTCATCTTTGCAAGGATCAACTTTAGACCAACCTGAAACGTCTCCTGGTGGAGTTGTCCAACTGATGCAATAGTGGCTCTAGATCAGGAACAAGACCTGTCCTTATGTCTTTGTTAGGTGGGGCTGGCACTGGCTGTGCCCACTGGGAATGGCCTGAGGATGGGGCAGGAAGGAGGCTCCAGGGCTGGAAGCAGTGGACTGGCTGCTCTGGAGAGCTGATGCACATGCCTGCAGGGAGTGTGGGGAGATGCCCAGTGCACCTGGGGACAGCAGGCCAGGAGAATGGGGAGAGAGCAGAGCTGGGCAATACCTGTAATGGTGATGCTGAGCAGATCTGGGGCTGAGTCTGACTTCTTCCATGGCCATGCTGTTCCCAGCCTCCAGGCTGTGGCTAAAGGGCAGAATGCCCTGTCTACACTGGCTTTAATGGTGCTTTCTGTATCTAGCCCTTGAAGAAGAGGGAAGCTCTGGTGATTTCTGTGCAGGTGTGATCTGGGAAGAGTTGTGGAGTGCAACACTGGCATGTGGTTACTGCATGGAGATGACCTCTGAGCAGGGCAAGGGCAATTGTGCCTGGGTATGGCAGTGGGCAGACACAGAGCCCACACAACCTCCCTCAGCACCAGCCTGTGCACTGCAGAGCCAACCAGCACTGGCTGGAGTCCCTGGGCACGTACCCGGCGGCTCAGTCATTAGGAGACAGGAACTGAATTCATTTAAAGCTCTGCCTTTAGGTAAAAGAGATCAATAAAAGAGAAGGGT
The DNA here is from genome assembly GCA_013396995.1 of Dicaeum eximium. Lineage (NCBI taxonomy): Eukaryota > Metazoa > Chordata > Aves > Passeriformes > Dicaeidae > Dicaeum > Dicaeum eximium. The sequence goes on along the minus strand of VWZP01008818.1, from coordinate 289,334 downwards.
TAAGGGCATAAAAGCAAGACCTCAGAAAGGAAGGCTGTAACTAAGAGATGTAAAGTAGAAAAGCACCAGAGAGTGCATTAAATAAGCACTCATGTTCATTTTCTCCTATAATACCACATAACTGCCTCTAGAATGATAAATGGCTTTTATCTACCCTATATTAGAGATAAGGTTTTCTTTAAAATTACCATAGTTATTGGAATCTTTTTTGCCAAAGATGTATTTGCTGTAGCCTGAAGTGTGTCTGACACTACCTGGCAATCCCAAGCCAGAGATTACCTGAGGGTTTATTAAACCCAAGAACCAGGATGGACCTCTACTCCACTTCTGTAATTTGCATATCACCATTTTTACTTCAGGGAAATAAATGATGGTACATGTGCTTCCATTTTGAATTTTAACATCTGAGAGAGGTCATGTAATTTATTTTTTAACCTCTATCTATTGGTTTCTTAAACAAATGATAATAAGCTACTAGGCTACTTACTCTAAGACTAGTTAGGAGGAAAAACCTGTACAGGGCTAGAGCCCATATTTTTATACTTTATTAATCAACCAGGACTTGCAGCTGGACTTTTGCCACCCTGTTATTTGAAAAATGGGAGTTGAGCCGTTCTGCAGTGCAGTGAGCGTGGCCATTCCAACACACTAGATATTAGTTCAGGAAACTCTGGCAGCCTCTTGCATTTTGATGGATCTCCTCATGGCTCTGCATCATTAAACAACTTCAGTACTTAATGTATGAGGGTTGTAGCAAGGCTGGCTGTCACAAAGAAGACATTTCTTACTCATTTTTCAGAGGATCTCTTGGATTGTGCATTACCTGGCTCAGGGATGGCAATAGGTAGCTCAGCCCTGAGGAAAGTGCTTTACCCAACATCTTGGACATGGGGAATTCAACACATCTGCATCAGGTCATCTTGGTTTTAATGCAGAGCTGAGGACATGGTGGGCACCCACAGTGCCCTGCTCTGGGTGTCTGCAAAGCCCTGGTCCAGGTGGGATGTGCAAGAGCAGAAACAGAAGCCACTTTTATAAAATCATAGAATATTTCAAGTTGGAAGGGACCCAATAAGTATCATCAAGACAACTTGCTGCTCCTCACAGGACCTAAAACTAAACCAGGTTACTAAGACAGTCATGCAGAGATTGCCTGAACTCTGACAGGCTTGGGTGCCATGACCTCTTCCCTGGGAAGCCTGTTCCAGTGACTGACCACCTTCTGGGTAAAGAATCTTTTCCTCATAACCCATCTCAACTTCCCCTGATACAGTTTCATTCCATTTTTTCATGTCCTCTCACTGATCACTGGAGAGAGGAGATCAGCATCTCCCCCTCCACCACCTCCCTTGGGGAAGCTGTAGACTTGGAGGAGTCGAACACCAAAGGCAGTTAAAAAGTCCACATACCAAAGACATGAAAGTGGTGACATCTTGTATTTTAATAGAAAGTTTAATGTCAAAATTCATCTAAAGATAAGAAAAAATCCAACCTACTGTGTATTTTTTAGCTCCCCCCATTCCTTAGCTCTGAGGCTCCCAGGGGCACTGCAGACAATCCACATCCCAGCCTGCAGAGCCCCAGCACAGCTGCAGTCCAGGGCACCTGCTTGGGCTGCCACCTCTGCCAGCATCAGTGCAGATCCACGGTCTGGCCTCCTTATGCCAGGGAGAGGCAAGGTGGTGAGGCACAGCACTGGAAAAGGCACCAGGAAATGTTCAACTAAACCCCAAAACAAACAAAAAAGACCAGGCTGCACTTTTGTCTCTTACATGTATCTCACTAGATCAAAAACCATTTGCTGCAGCCATTGCATGAGTAATTTCAATCAAGCTCTTTTTGGAGCAGATGAAGTAGGGAAGCCCTGTCTTCTGTGGCTGAAGGCTCTTGTGGGTGAGGAAGGGGAGCGTTGGCAGGAGCTTTTCCAGCAGCTGAGTGTCTCTGTCCCACTGCCTCCTGTGTCAGAAGCGTTGAAGTCATTTTCTGCAGCCAGACTAGCTTAAAAAACCTGAGTCAGGGCAGTCAGAAGCTGCTCAAAGAAATAGGTAGGAATTTCATTTTGTGGTGATTTCTGTCTCTGCCAAATTCAGCTGAAATTCACCAGTGGGTTCAAGAACTGCTCTTGCCTAAACTTTGTTCCATAGGAAACAGGGCCAAAGTAAAAAAGGTGCAAATCAAAGATGATCACTTTACAGAGAAGTAACACTCGACACTTTCTTAAAAAGACATAACAAGCACCCTCCTGCCAAAGGGCTGGTCCAGCTCAGCCAGCAGAGCTTCCCAGGGCAGCCCCAGAGAGATGCCCTCCTTGCTGGCATGCTCAAGCATGGGGCAGCCTGGAAAAGCCATGCTCTTATCTCCCCCAGGCAAACCTTTCCAGAAACCTCTGTCCTCTGGGACAATGTACCCACTGGCAAATATATTGCTATACAAATCTGCACCATGTATCTTCTCCTAGTGCCAGTTCTTTTGACAACATATAAATATAAAAGCCAGTTCATTTTGTTAGCAGTCACTGTGTGCATATTTAGCAACTTTAGCCAGTGACACCAAAATCCTCTTCAATAACGCTACAGGGCCAGATGGCTCACAATCCCACGTCATAAATTCCTTACTGCTATTTCCATCTTGTATTCACCCAGCTCAGTGTGTAACAGCTACTGGCATTAAAGGCTTCCTTTTTCAGAAACATCTGTGGTTTTGATAAGTCTTTGTAGGTGTGGAAGAGCCTGAAGTCCTTCAGCTCCAGCTCTCGGAGCAGGCTGTACCAGTACCGCACCACGGTGCTGTCATTGCCACTGACCTCAAAGCCAGGCCAGTGGATGTGCACCTCAAAGACCAGCTGTCCTATCTGCTCAACAACATCTTCCAGGATCAGGTTTTCCAAAATTTTCCACTCGGCGCTCTCCACGTCTGCCTTGAGGACATCGATCTGTAACAAAAGCACGATTACTGTGTGAAAAGAAGAAACTTTGCAGTTATAGTAACATATGAGGCCAGGATTGACCATTTTTCAATGCACAGAGATATTAATTTTGTATTTTAAAAAATAAATCAAAACGTTTCAGAGGACTAACACAGGCAGTACATGGGGTTTCACGCTTGACTGTTCACAGCTCTTTTCCTCCTGCCTCCAATTCATGGTCGAAAAGCCATGTATTCCAAGCTCCTCCTATAACCAAAGCATGTTACTGGTTCCTTCACAATTCTTGGGTGGCATCACAGCTATGAAGAAAAGAAACAGAACCAAATGACAGACCCAAACCCACTAACAGTGGTTACCTGCACCAGAATTGAGTAGGGTGCTCCTGAGCCATATGCTACATGCATCACACAAGTGCAAGAGAACACCAAAGCAAAAAATGAATGCTGTGAGCAGCTCAGGTGATCAGCTGCCCTTGGCCAAGCTGCTGGCTGAAGCTTTTGCAGGCATCACTGCAGATGCTGAGAGAGGAGGACCAAAACAAAGGATAACTATGCAAAGAGCCTTCAGGATTTTAAGGGCAGCTCCTCCAAAGAAAAAGGCGTAGCAGAAAATACAACATGAAGGTGTTTGAAGGGAATAACAGATCTAACAGGAAAGTGCCATGCTCTAGTTTTAGACCATTATTTAATTTTGTAGTGAGACATCCAGCAATCCAACTTCTCACAGCCCAACACAACTGCAGGTTGAATTTGTTTGGAAATCAGCTGGGGGAGGCGAGCTGATGCTTTAACATAAAAAGAGCATTTCATCACCATTTCACACCTGGTAGAAAACAATGACCACAGTGCACCAGTGGTCACAAGCTGCAAAGCTCAGCTTGCCTTCCAGAGCCCAGCAGGGGAAAGTCCTACACTGTGAGAATAGGGTTTGCCTGTGCCAGTTCCACCTGAGCTGATGCTTCTGCCCATCTGCTCACACTCAAGATGGGTTTGAAGTGAAAAACTGAAGACTTTATTTAGTCAAGAATTCCTTAAAAAAAAAAAATCAAAAAACCAACAAAACCCCCAGGTTCTCTCTGTCTACCTTAACCATTTGTGGCAGTATCAATAAAAGCACCTGTGCAGGTATAGGACAGAAATTTGGGCAGGTAGTGTAAAAGCACTTCCAAGACAACTGTTCTCCTAAGCTGCCCCATCCCAGGGCAGCTGGCTGGTGTCATGTCATGCACGCCATGCCCCATCTGTGGGGTTCACAGCCCCCTCTGTAGGGCAGGGCTTGTGCTGTGAGCACATCTCCAGTACAACCAGAGCTGTGCTTTGCATGGGCCACGGCCAAGAATCCACAGGTTCGTGGCAAGGGGTGGCCACATCTACCTTCCCCTGTTCCATGGCTGGCTGACCAGAGGTGTCAGGGGCTGAGGTGCTGGGGTGCAGAGCTCACAGCCACGCCAGCCCTGCTCAGGGGCTGTGCCCCAGCACTAGGGATGGGCATGGCATGGCATGGCAGGAATCTGTAGGTGCTGGACACTTGCCCATTGTGGTCTCCACCTGTAAAACAAGGGTATAAATCACTGAACACCCTCTGCAGAGTGCAGGGGCTGAGCACGTGAAGGGCTGAGAGACTTGGGTGGAACAAGCTGTAAAACAGCTGGAAACAAAACACCCCATTTTCAGAGCAGGACTTGAATGAGGTCCATGGTCACAGAGAGAACCATAACAAGCCAAGGCAGCGCCTGTCTGCTCATTAAGAAGGCATTGTGCCTCCTTGCACTGTAGGAGGCAGGGGGCCAGTGCAAAATGACCGAGGGATTGTGGAATTAAAGCCCACATTGTGGTGTGTCAGCATGGGGAGCAGAAAGGAAGGTTGCACAGACAACCTTAGCTCTGGTATTTCCTAACTTGCCTCTCTAACAAAGAGCCTGTCAGTCTGTCCATCCGCGGGTCAGTGAAGCTGTAGAACACAGCACTCCTTTGGGTTCAAGGGGAGGCTGAATGTAAAAGATGCAGCTCATGACATTTCAGCTGGTGGGTGAGCTCACTTGTTTTCTTTCATACATTTAAATTGGTTATTTATTTTGCAAATACCAATTCATATCTCTACCAGATAATGCAGTTTTGCAGACAGTTGGTTCCACATGGGTGCAATTGCCACAGGACCACACTGCTGCACTTAAGAAACCACAGATTTTTATCTCTGGGAGACTTATTTAACTTTGAAAGCAGACAAATTATTCAAACCCTTTTTTTTTTCTTGGGGTGAGGGAGGGGGTGGATGGATAGGGGAAGAAATGCTTCTAGGCATTTGGTTTTGTTTTCCCATGATCTTACTTATGGCATCAGTAGGACATCTTTTTCCCATGGTAATGTTTCCAGTCCTCCAGGTTTGTTTGTTTTTCTCTTGTGACGCTGACTGCTGCTCTGGCTGCTCAGCAGGCACTCTGCATGCTCTGTGCTGTATTTGCAAAACTGATCTGAAAAGTGGCTGGTAACCAGTGTTTCAGTAGGAGAAAATGAGTTCTCACAAACACAGCTTGAACACATAATGAAATGACCAGGAAAGAAACACAAGGCTAGTGGAGATGTGCTGCATCCACAAACCAGAGGCTCTTTGCTGCTCTTAGTGCCCTGCACTGCTCAGAAACCTGGAGGGAGGAAGGTACCTGTCTCAACCCACCAAGTTTTGTGACTGCCTTCCAGGCAAGGTGTCCCCCTCTTCCCAGAGTCTCCATTGCATGTCATGAATAGTGTAAAATGAATGGCACAACAGCTCTGTTTTGGTGTATCTGAGCAAATTACAAGCATCCTGCTAACACCAAATGTAAGTTTTGTGATGATTAGACAGCTCAGGAGATATTTACCATTGGTGATAAGCAGCACACTACTGATAAGAAATGCACTACCACCTTTCAGTTGCCTTGATCCAAAGTGCCAGTGAAAGGATTAGTGGACAAATCTATAAATTCAGAGCTCTGATTCACCCGGGAGCACAGCTGGAGTCTGCTGCTGTGAATAAATCCTGGAGGGCAAAGATCTACACTGCCTGGAGGTAAAGTATGGCAGTGAGTTTCAAGCACTCACAAAGGCTGGTTCCTCTTTATCTTCCACAAATCCTCTTATCCTCCATGAACTAACTAGGCTATCACAGAAAAGTAAAAAAATGTGGAATTTAGAATGTTTTCTCAGTTTAGCTCCCTTGAAAAAGCATTGCAGCATTGTACCACTTACACTTAGAGGGAAAAAAAAGGGAGGGGGGGCCATGCTCATGCACAACCAAGCATATAAAACAGCCGAAAAATTGTGTTTTACTTAGTGAAGGTCAACACATACTGTATGAAGGCTCATTTCTTCTTTTTAGGGTAATGACTTGTTACAAGTGTGCATCATTTCCTAAAGCAGAGATCTGAGCTCTGTTCACCTTGGTCGCTTTTGAAATACCAGGGTTAACGGGGTTTCAGGCTCTGTGCTGCCCCGTGGGCATCATTTAAAGCTCCCCATGGAGAAGAGTCAATTGAGAGTGAGTAGCTGGAGGAAGCAATTTAGCTGTATTACTTCCAGCATGAGCTCAGCATGTGGAAGTGGAAGCCAGGGAAGGCAAAAGCAGCAAATGCAGGTCAGGTACAGAGGATCCCTCCAGTTCTGTGGGGGCAGGTCTGCAGTGTAAGCTTGGGAGGAGGGAGAGGAGAGCTGGCTACAGCTTTCAGGTACAGAGTCAGAGCTCAGAATCACCCCAGCCTCCTGAACTGCAGGGCTGCTCCCACAGTTTGAGAGAAAAATATTCCTCTGCTCTGGCTCCCTGTGATACCAGGTTACCATTTTGATATCAGCTGTACAGCAAGAAAAAGTCTGCTGGCTTGTGCATCAGTTTTTCCCCTCTCTACCTAAGTACAATTCTCTAATTTCAGAAAACAAAACTCTAGAAATAGTTGTTTAATTTACATTTTGATAGCATGTCTTTGCAGGTAACAACAGATTCTTGGGTGCGTTTTGTTTAACTGTAACTTCCCTCTTATCCTTTTCCCACATGCAGACTTTCAGCATGTTTTCCTCATTTTCTTTCCTCTCAAAATGCATCCACAGCCTGTCCTCACCAGCAGGAGATGGCTTGGATGTAAAGTCCCTTTCATTCCCTTTTATTCTGAGTGAAGGCTGTAATTGATGGCAGCCAGGATGCCACATAGCCTAATAGCAAATTACACTCCCAGCAGCCTGTAACTGTCTCTTCCCATGCTCCCTGTGAGTGGTGGGAGGGGGAAACATCCTGCCTCTCTCTGAGCCATCTGCTGGGGACACCAGGACTGCTGGGGGCCGGGCCAGAGCCACACGGATGCTGGAATCAGGAGAAAAGTCAATCACCACTGAGCAGTGATGTGCAGCTCCAACCGGCAGCACTTCTCTTTCAAATTACTTCCCTTCCTTCCTGCTCACATTGACACCTCTCTGTGGTGGTCCCCACAGCCAGTTTCAAATTGGCTCTGGAACAAATGTGTCATTTGAGATTATCCACTCCCAGGGTGACAGATCGGGCACATCTTCAAGAATCTGCTTAAGGCATCAAAGTCACAAAGCTGATTTGTGCAGTTGGGTGCTTACAGGGTCTTTGGTCTTTTTTTACAGTAAAGGGCAACTGTCCAGTTGAAGTTACTAATACAATATACACATCACTGAAACAGAAAACCTGCAGTGAGTGCAGGCAAGCTTCATTCCTCTGCTCTCACCACCGATTCTGCACAGCCTCACAAGTGACAGTCTCTTCTCCCAGTTCTGGTGAGGTACCTCCATGAACCCATTACACAGCAGGGGCAGGATATTAAGTAATACTATGTTTACCACTTAAATCAGAGAAAATGTTTCAAAATAATATTTTAAAAACTTATTTAACTTTCTCACAGCCAACTACCAGTACAGCAACAGCTTGCAGATGCAGTAATGGCCCCAGACAAATGCACCCATCCAGAAAACCCACCAGGAACATGGAGGAGGCATCAATCCCAGCTGCAGACTCAGGAGCACTACAGGCACTTTGCCCATGCTCTCCTGTGGGGGACTGTTCCTAAGAAAGATCCCTGCTGGCACCCCAAGTGTTTCCTTCCCACAGCCTCAGAGCTCAGGTCTGGGGGCAACTTGGCATTTTAATTGCCCAGCTTTTCCCTTGGTCTCTGATGTGAAGACATTTCCCATATATTCTCACCGTCTGGTAGCAATTTCTCTCTGAGGACCCATTACAGAATAAAAGATACACAGACCCCGTCCAGTCCAGCTAACTGGACCAGTTAAGCAATGTCTCTTACTCCAGTGGACATGCAGGGAGGAAGAGACCTTTTAGCTGGCAGAAGGTTCCTTTTAATGACACTTTACCAGTGGACAATATAATCTTTGGACAAACATGTCATAGGACCAGTTCTTGGCATTTTTCCTATTTTATGCTGGGCACTGGACTAGTCAGAAACAGCAGGTCACTTGTTAATCATCTTCTGGTCATACAGTAAGACAGGTCCCCAAGCCTGAATTGATTTTCAGGTTTGATGGGTTTAGTTAGCTCTACTATAATGATCTTAAGGTCAGACATCTTGTCTAGCTTGCTACCCAGCAAGACCAAGGTTCCTGTGCAGTGACCCAGCGAACAGGTTCTACAAACCCTCTGCATGGAGCAGGCACACATGGACATGGCTGAGAGAGAAGCCTTCCCCTCACAAGAAAAACTGATCATCAAAGATCTTTGTTCCTCATTTCTTTAAACTGAGACTAGTCTCCATAGCAGGCAGCAGGAACCTCACCCCTAGCTGAAGTCTCAAAGTGATGCAGTGATGCTTCCTCAGAGGAAATGGTGAAAAGTCACCATGAGGACCTAAGCCCTCAAACCTCCACATCTGCTCTGAGTGGCAGCAGTGTGTGCCTCTGATCAGAAACACTGTGCCCCAGCCCCCATTTGCACCCTGTTACCTTTTCCAGTTCACATGGCTTTCCTGCTGTACACTAAAAGATTAAAACAACCCAGACCCCTCACCCGGTCCTTCAATCCTATGTCTAGATTGCAAACGTAGGAAAAATCCCACAAGGGATCTGCAAAAACCCTGACTGCCAATGCCCATGCTGCAAGCAGACATTTTAAATACTGTATGTACCCCTCCAGCAGCCGAGCTGGAAGCGCAGCCGCTCTGTGTGCAGCCCTGGCCGAGCGCAGGAGCTGCTTTGCAAAATGCACATTCAGCCATCTGATCCTGCAGGAGATGTCCTGCTGCCCACTCCCCCCACACAGAGGGGGAAACCCTTTCCTTTCTGTTCTTTTCATCTTCTCTGCCAGACACTGCTGGATGCCTGTGGGAAAGGATATTTACTCAAAAGAATAAATGGTGTATGCTAGACCCTCAAGCCTCTTCATAGAGGGGAACAAACATTTGCAGTCTGTTTGTGCTGCCCCAGCACAGAGCTGGGATGGTGGGACACAGCTCCATGCTTGCATAAAGCCACATTATCCTCATCTTGCTAAAAGGGAAAGCCAGCAGCAACAGGACAAGCCCATTGCAGCAGGACAAGAGGGCTCTCTGTGCAGGACGTTTGCAATAGAAGGCAAATGGTGAAGCAACAACTGATTACAAAGCCCTGAGGAGCAAGACCTGCAAGTGTGTGTGTGCAGTGCAAGGGACTGAGGGCTTAGGCTACTGCAAAATAGTCACTCAGGGTAAAGAGCATTTTGGCTGCAAGACCTTCTATGGTTTACTAACACAGTGCCCATGGGGGCCTTCAAAATGTAAGTAATTGAAGAAAGGAATTAGAGTCCCATCTTCAAAAACTGTCCACCACATTTTAAAAAACACCTCTTGCAAGATGAGAATCAGCAGCCCTGGTATATCCAAGTAGCTCCAGTTAAATCTGGTGGAGGACTTGGTTCCCATCAGCACTTGCCAGAGCAATAAAGTCCTTTGAGACCACACCCCTCCATGGGGATCTATTTGTTTCATTCCATTTCTGGTCCAAGGTACCAACCTGTCTCCCTTGTGCTTCACTGTTTGTCCACCCTGCTATTTGCTTGCAACCATGACAGGAAGAAAGCTGCATGTACACTCCTGAAAACATGAATAAAAACCATCACAAAATGCTTGCACAACTCAGAATTCATCTGGGACAGGCATCCAGGAGGGGCAGGAAGAACTGTTAAGCCTTTGATCTCTGGATTTCAAATTTTTGAGAACAGAATCTTAAATTGCTGTCAGATCAAAAGAGAGACCAGAAAGGATCCAGACACTAAGGTGAAAGTATTTAAACAAGTTATGGCCAATTCCAATGACAAGAACTTGTAAACCATGACAGGAGGAGGGACAAATGTGGGGAGAAAAACAAGCACATTTTTTTAGAAACCTCCTAGAGGCTCTGGATGGGGCATTTGTCTGAAGTGCTTGTTGATGTCAACACCACTGGAAAATTGTGAGAAAGATGGGTAGCAGAGAAAAACCAGGATGCTCATAGAAAGGGGTTGCTCTCAATTCTCATTAAACCCATGCCACACCATGGGCCACCACCCTGATCAGATATTCAGCACCTCAGCCAAATTAAAACCGTGAGATTCACATTACTGTGTTTAAGCCAGGGTTAGTGGCTTAAGGAGGAGCTGGGGAATGTGCATAGAGGTCTGAGCTCAGCAGGTGTCCTGCATCTGGTACCACCTTGTGAAGCAGGGCAGGCTCCTGCTGAGCTCCCGGTGTGGCAGGAGGAGGGAGCCAGGACTGACTGGTTTCCTACAGCAGCAGCACAGCAGTGCTGGTTCCACGGTGCCTGCAGCAAGTGCCAGGCTCCCCTGAATGTGACTCTTAGACACTGAAATAGCCAAATAGGAGGGTGGAATCAAACACAGCTTGCACAGCCTTCTTGCAAAGCTGGAGGAAAGCAGATTTTTCACTACCTAATTTTTTTCTGAAGGGTCTTAAAAACCACAACAAAGGCAACAAAAAAGGGAAAATAAAACCCTAAAAAGAATTGTCCACCCCTTCTAATTTTTAGCAGACAATAATATGCTTTAGAAGTGTCTTTACTTATTTTTTTGAAAGATGACCTGAATAAATTCTGCTTCAACAGCACAATACTTCAACACTTTCATTACAATTCAGGTGTTGCACTAGGCCTTTTCCTAGGGGAAGAAAAGGCTATGGATTGCACCATATTCAGCCAATGGTATCATTAAAAGGATCTTTCCTCCATACCTGACAACTGCATACTAAAGAGCACCTTCAGGTTGCTCTCTAGAAATACCAATATTCTTAACAATGTCTTGGGAAGTGCTCCTGGTGGAGAGAATTTAAATGAGGCAAAAGTAGATGTAAGGGACCAAGAGAAAACCCTGTACAGGAAAGTGCATGAGGCACTTTGTGCACACAACGCTGAAAGCAAGAGGCTGAGAGCAGTAAATCACTATCCAAAGGTATTTGCTTCCAGAAACATAAGGTTGTCAAGCCCATCTTTAGTTGCAGCCAAACTCTTCACTCTACCTACAATTAAAATACTTGAGGCAGCAGCAGCCCCAGATGACTAAGCAAATACAGACCTATCACCACCTTGATTTCATTATCCCTAAAGTGAAAAAATACATACATGCAGGAAAGAAACACTGTGTGCCAAGAGCTTGTAGATGACTCAGGGGCAGCTATTACAAGGCTACAGAAGGCAGCATTTCCAGCTGCAGCAGGAAACATCTGCACCAGCTTGATGCCTCTTTTCAGCAAGGGGAGTAAGATTTGCCAGCTCTCTGAGAGACCCTCAAACAAAGGTTCTCATGTGGCTCCTGTTAGTGCCCAAACTGCAGCAATACCTGCCCCTGAATGAGACAAACTGCACCAGAACAGATTAGCTTGAGTCTGTAAGGACCTCAGCAGCTACCTCAAATGTAGAAATTGAAGTTAATGGAGGTGAGCTTTGTGGTCCTCCATCTTGTGGTGGGTCATTTATTTAGACTATAAGCTCTAAATGCTGTGGTATTGCATCTGCCTGGTGCAAGAGGGTGCAGTATTAAAATGGGACTTGGCTGAGCAGAGTTACTCCTTCTGCAAATAGGTCATAACCAGCCATTTACACTATGAAAAAAATCAGTGTTCTGGGACAAAACTCTTTCTACTGTGCCATTCAGAAACTGATAGAATAACAAGGAGACAGTCTGATGAGTCACAAAAAAGCAAACAAGATGATAAGCAGTAACAGTGCAGATATTTCCAGGGAAGGACAGTCAGGACATTTTCAGGAAGAAGGCAGTCACAGCCTGAGCCTTAGCAGAGACACCATTGGGACTGCTGAATAGTACTGATTGCTGATGCTCCAGCTGCAGGAGGGGCAGCACAACACAAATAAGATATTTTAGGAATTACAGGATCTCTCATGTTGGAGAAATCTTAGAAAGGCCAGTATGATAACCCTACAAAAGCAAAGGCTGTTCTTCACTGCTATATGTGGATGGTAAATAACAGCTGCAGAAAAAGGGCCACTTAAGCTTAAAGACCATTGATTGCACAAGAAAAATTTGATGTGAAAATAATGAGGCTAAAAATCAGATGAAGGGTGGGTTTTTTCCTTCTAGAATTGAGATTTTGGAAAAGCCCCAAAGAAGCATAAAAAGCAAATAAAAAAATGAAGCCCTTTCAAGAGTTCAGAATTCCAAACATTCACTTTAGGATTTGTGATGCAACGATTCAAAAGACCTGGTCTCATTTTTTCTTCCTCACACAAAGCCACACGTAGCAGAGCAGATCTGAACTTGTGCCCCCCATCCCAGCAAGGTGATGGGGGCTGTTCCCCAGCTGCAGCAGCACCAGAGACAAGGACTCATGTCCCTGCAAGAGCTCCTGGGCTTCTGAGCTCCTGGTTTCTCACCTTGAGCTCAGGATTCCACATCAGGACCAGCCTGCAGGTGCTCATCAGCTGGTGCTGAGGTCCTGCTGTGAGTTAAGATAGCTGAGTGTGCAAACACTGGTGGCACCCACACACTGAGCTAGGGCACAGCAGCCCCTCAGTGAACACAGCTCACACTAAGAAACCCCCAGGCTCCCTGGGCAATACCTAAGTCTAGCCTTGCAAGGGATAACCAAAGTTAGATGATTTTGTCTAGGCAGTGTCAGGAATTCCAAAGCCTGTTCTGGCCCCTCCAGCCCTAAGGTATGCATAGTAAAGAGTAATTACATGGATTTCATTGCTACAAAACTTGGACATGGACATTTCCCAACCTGAAGAGTTTATTTTTTGTTTTGTTAATAAAATCACCATGCACATCTAAGCTTTTACACATTTTCTCTGGACTTTTATTTTATATCTATTTGTGTACTACCAACGGAGCTGATTTTAAGGAAAAATGGTTAATCTTTTCTTTAATACTTGTTCTTTCACATCAGCCTTCACAAAACTGAAAGTGCAGCATGAAATAAATTCTATAGTATCTACTTGAGGAGAAGAACAAGTGATAAATTACTCGCCTAGGAGGAGATGATATTAATCAAAATGACTTCAGGGTATAGGGTTTTGAAGTTGTGTTGAGTATTAAATAACAGGTGAAGGAAAGGAGTTTTTTCCTTTTGAAATCCTAAATTGAAGCCTATTCAATAAAATGAAGCAAAATTACCCAAGTTGTTACAGAAAAAAAATCTTCATGAAGACAGAGTGTAAATTAAAGCCTTCAAATCGAAATCAGGATATAAAGATTGATTTGCATTTATTTTCATAACAATGACACAGTTTGGTCTCTTACACAATTTCTTTGAGATAACTCAAATGTCAGGAGTTGAACACAGCTCTGCTGTCCCCTGAAAGTTACAGCTATGAGCACTTTCTGATTAAATTAGGGTTTTACTCTGCATTCTCAGATTTTCCTTTCCAGATTAATTTGTTTTACAAGAAACAATTTCATCCACTGGTGAGCCATACTGCCAAGGAATGCAAATTCACAGCACTCACTGAGGGCACGACAAGAGACTTGTTCTGCAGAGCTCCAGAGGGAGGAAAACTACTCTGAAATAAGAATTTCCATGTGTGACCACTGTCCATTTGGGACAGAAGGAACTCTTGCTTTTTTTTCTGCTGCTCAGGGCCTTTCTGCCAAAGGTTTTTAATTGTGTTTCACAGCACCATCTTTGGAATCCAGAATACACTTAGTAGGTTGGTTTGAATTTCTTGTGAAGGGTTAGCAGTGCACAGAAGCAGGACAAGAACCATCAGGCATGAATGGAAATCAGGGACATTCAGACTGTATATGGAGAAAGAGAGAAGACTATATGAGGAGAAACATTTTCAGGAAGAGAACAGTCCAGCAGGACAACAGCTGACCCAGAGAAGCTGGACAGTCGCTGTTCTGGAGAAAACTCAGTGTTTTTCAAGACCAGAGTGGATAAAGCCTTGAACAACCTTGTCTGCCTTCACAGCTGGCCTTGCTTTGAGCAGAGGACTGAACCACAGGCCATTCAAGATCCCTTGAATTAGAGACTTGAATTATCCAACAAGTCTCTAGGAAGGAAGCTCTCCATGCATCTATCACTAATTCATAGGAAACACCAGCACTGCAGCATCCTCATCCCTGTAGGTAGTTAAAGAATAGGAAAGTGAAAGCTTTCATAAAGTTGAACTTCACTGCCATAGGAATCATGGGGGCTTCAGTGGCTTTCTCCCTTTTTTCCCCAGTGTTCATCAGGAGTGCACTACAGAGGGTGCAGGTTCAGCAAAAAAGCAGAGGGCAGGGAGGGGCGAGAAGGGTAGATGAGCAAGATCAATTTTTACATCTTTATGCTTTCCTGTGGCTGATAAAATACTGCTCTTCTCAGAAGATACACAAGTAGATTTTCAGTTTAGGTCTGTATATCAGGAAATAAGGCTTCCATGACATCCTTTGGAGATTATTCCAGGGTTTAAGAGATTTCACACTCTAATAGTTCCCAAAAATACTCTAACTACATGTTTCCTTTGTCAGCCACATCCTAATATAGTAATAGATAAGTCCTCTTCCTCCAGGCTATTTACACTACTCAGAGAACTGAGGACTGTTTTGCCACAGTTAGAAAGATCAAGTTCTTCTAATCTTTTCTCACATCCACATTGACTCCAAAAAGTGTTTGTATTTCTTGTCAAAATATCAAGATGGGTTTACCTGGTGTGGATGAGGTCCCAGTATTGCCTGCAGAATAGCAGGTGTGCTGTCATCTGACTCAGGGTGCAAATGAGCCCAACCAAGTTCTTTGATTCTCTTGCACACAAAACCCCCAAAATGCAAGTTTTCTTTTCAAGACTACAACAGCAAGAACTCCAGGAGATCTTGTCTCTGCAGTCTTCATCAGCCTGATTCCCTAACATCAGTGGAAATAGTTTCAGTCACTAGTAGGGTCTTGGATCAAGTCCCAAATCTCAAAGAATAAAAGCATGGATAAAATGAGGCATTAACTTCAAATGCAGCTGCCTGGAATTCCTGCCTTGAAGTGGGAACAGAACAACGTTGAGGGCAGGAGGAAGGGTTGTTTAAATTAGAAATGGGATGAAGAGCATGTTTTAATTTTCTAATTGTAAAAAAGTGCTTCGGAAAATATTCCCTGAAACTGTTTTGAATTAACTTATTTATTCAGTCGAGGGAACATTCCAGTCACATTCACCAGAAGAATGGTGTCTCTACGTAATACACAGCTTCTCAGGCTGCCTTCCTTCTAAGTTAAAGGAAACCTAAACAGAAAAATGTGAGGACAGTCAGCCCATTCAGGTATTTTGCAAGTATAAAACACCAGAAGGTCTCAGAGTGTGTAACACCTTTATCCCCACTGGGAGGAAGTCAGCTCCCAACTTCACTAAGCCATAGCTTTGCACAGGGGAGCTCCTCAAATGCTACCAGAGCAAGAGGCTTTATACACTGTTCATAATGCACCAAAACACAACCAAATCCCATGTCCTACGTACACAGCTAGAGGAAAGCCTGGTTGCAGGTGTTATGTGTGTGTTATGTTCCTTGGCTGCCATCCAGCCCACTGTTTTCACAAAGTTACACTCAGAATTCACCCCTACATCCTTCTCATCCACAGAAGGTGTTACAACCACTCTGTTCCACCATGGTAACCTGACACTGACCTCAGCAGGTCTGGTATATCACAAGACTTGTACACTTTTTCTGGATTGGGTCTTTTTTTTTTGCTGTGTGACTAATTCCTCTAAAATCAAAACAATGCAAGGCATACATCAAAGAAAAGCCATCTCTCTGTCTCCCCAGATGTTTCACTAATGCACAGCCTAGTACAGTTACAGTATGACTTGGAAGAAAAAGGAAAAGGCTCCTTTTTTCTGCTCTTATCTTCAAAATGTTCCAGTCAGCAGAGCTGAACCAAAAGAAAACATTTTAAAAAAGTTAAAAGCGAACCAAAAAGGACATCTTGCATTTTTAAATAACAAACCAAACAAACATTGCACTGCTTGCTTTGTAAATCTTACAGAATTTGTAAATCCTCCTAAGCCCAGGCTGCCTATTTCTTAAAAAACAAAGACAAGCAGAACTAGCTGCAGGCAATTAAGTATATTAGCATTTGAATTTATGTTTGTATATCCCCTGAAGGAAAAACTCTCTTAAAAGCAATCTAAGAACTTCCTGAAATATATTATGGCAACATTTTTTTGAGATTTGAAGATGCCTGATGTCTTTATAGTTCCTTAAAAACAAACTGGGAAATGTTAAAAAAACACCCCACAGATTGTTGCCAATTTCAAAACAGGATGTTTTTGTTTTTGAGGACTGTAATTAGGAACAGTGACCTTGAAAATGTAAACAAGCCATCCATTACCTCTTCTCTTCTAATTGCTGTTGCAAATATAGTTTTCTCTTTATAAACTTGTCTGTGTGAGTAGTTTAGTTTTCATACTCAGGCAAAGACCAGAACTTTCACAGGACTAAATGTGCTAGCACCCACTGTCACTAGATAGCTCAAGGGAAAAGGAAGTGAAGAGGAGAAAGAAAGTATTTGGTACATGGCTAGGGATTTAAAATCATTGTGGCTGTTATCAGCACACAGAAAAAGCAAGACAGAAAAGGCAACCCTACAAGAAATGCACTACAAGTACTGCTGAAGAAAACCCCATTATCAGGAGGAGCCCTTGGAAAGCGTTTTGTCTCCTCAGGCAGCAAGAAGGGAGGTCTGGAGCTTTCCCAACACCTAACCCTGCAGTCAGAAGCCTGACACCCAGGCCCTTCCTTACCTTCTGATGTCCAAATTCATTCAGTACTGTGCCCAGCTTCTTAGTGTTGCTGTGCAGTTTGTGAGCTGCAATGGCCGGGTTGGGGTCCCTCCAGTCGATGGAGAGGCGATGGTGCCAGAGGTGCCGACCCTCCTGGACGTGCGCTGCCTTGAGGCTGGGGTCGAAGCGATGAACCTCACACCCACTGTTGGCCATGCTGAGCTCAAACTGGTTGTCATCATTACCTAGCCTATGCAAAAATATTAATGTAGCAAAAAGGACTATTAGTGATGAGGATGAACTAACTTAACCTCAAGAAAATTCAAGCTCAATGCAATATTAGAACTTTCTAGGCAAGAGCTAGACCACTTTTAGCCAGGCTGATAACTTTCCCAAAGAGTTTTTCCTTAATTCAGAGGCTGAAAAATTTTGTACGGAAGTAAATTAAACATTGGAATCTTTGTGCTGTCATTATTCATATTCATATTTTATGTTTATGTATATTTCTGTATTTTCAATTTGCTTTTTTCTTGACAAGTTCACAATACTTTCCTTAGTCCCTGCTACACAAACTTCAATAACCAAGCCATAAGCAGAAGAGAAAATATATTTAAAATTTATGCAACACTACTTTGTAAAAATCTGGCATATTTCACACCACATCTGTCACCCGCTACAAACATGACCCACAGTGACTACCAGTACGACCAGACACAAGAAGCAAATGCCTTTCTCTGTTGACAGGAAGACACAGATTTAAAAATGCATATTTAAAAGTAAGCACTTTACAACTGTAGCAGAGTTGTTACATAAGCTTGAGAGAAAGATTGCTGCCAATTTGTGAAGACCCCAAAGAAGAAGAAAAATTAATAGCCCCATTGTACAGCACTATTGTCTCAGTCCCCGCCTATGCGAGATGTGTTTTTAAAGGCTGGGCCATATTCCCACCTCCTACAGCCCAGTGGTTCACACTGGGTGCACTAAAACTAAAAAAATCTGGTATTTACCATTGCAATCACACATCTGAACCACAGGCCTTCCCTACCCTGAAAAACAGGATGTTCTCTTCATTCCTGTTCCTCCAAGCTTATTCCAAATGTTCAAATGTTCATGATTCAAATCATGTACTAAACATTAAACTTAAATAAAATTAAGCTGTTTGATATACACACAGGTAGTGCTGAGAAGAGAATAAAGATTTTTTAAAGTCAGTTGTACTGTAAATGGTACGGCTGAGATTATTCACTCTGTACTAACAGCAGAACATTTATCTGTTGTGCACAGACCTTGACAGGGCAGTACTCTTAGATGTACAAACAGAGCACCTGCTACACCACACCACAGTGATCCTAAGCAATGGTGTGGGTCTGAAATAATTTTGACTATTTGCATCAATATGTGAAATGTGACACATTTTAAATCACATCACACACTGTGGTACAACGTTAGGCCAGCACTAAATGATCTACATAGATGACATACAGGTATGATAAAATGAATTCAACTCATGAAACAATGTGTGGGAGAGCATTTGTTCTGGAAGTTACCAATACAGCATGACACTTGCTGTAATACTGGCTAAGCACACCGTAACAATACCCTAGGAAGTTGTCTTCTCAACCACCTTCCCTTTCCCTGGGAAAACAGGAGGAGGTGGGGTGTGCAAAAATAGCCTAGCATGCTTTTAAGAACAACCCTAATTCACAGGATTCCAACCCTTACAGCTGTGTGGGAGCAAAAGAGAGGAGTTTTCTTTTAATACATTCAACACACATTAGGAAAAAAGTTCAGAAGTTAACCAAGTGAATCGACATGTTTGTTTGCATGTGGCTTTCTACAGAAGGGACAGTGATGGACAAAGACCAGTGTAATCCCTTAGGAATGAGACGCTGGCTAAAAAAGAACAGCATGGGAATTGTTGGGGACAGTCCCAGCATTAGTGATGAGCCCACCAGCGACCGATGGCCACATGTGTCTGTGACACACTTCTGACCACACCAGCTGGCACAATCCAGAGGGCCAGATGCTTCTGCTGCAGACAAACCTCAGGCTGCCTCCAAACAGATCGCTGCTCATGTGGACTGCAAAGGGAGCTTCACAGTGGTGGGAAGCAGGAAAGAAAATACAGATGAGGGTAAAGACGGGCATGATTTATCTTCTGGCACTCTAGTTAACAGCTCAAATTTATGCCAGAAGAGAGATCCAGCCAAAAACAAATTATAGGAGAGAAAATAAGGTCTTCTCCAAGGAACGGGTTCCAAAAATGCCTGGCCCATCATGCAAAGGGATAATGCCGCATGAAAAAGATTTTAAAATTAGGTCTCCTAACAAAGATTTAGCTACTTAAAAAGGGATCGTGATCTTAAAAGGAAGATGTGGAGGTCATAGGAGACTAGCAAGGCCTTTCCTCCCCATCAGGAGAGAGCATCTGCCGCCTCCATCAACAGCAAAATGAAACATGCCGAAGGAACTGACCTATTTTTCCCGTGAGGGAGAAGGGAAAAATTCTGCTCTGGGTGGCAGAGCTGTCCTCAGTGTCCCGCGGTGGGGGCAGCGGGGACATTGCCGGCAGGACCCGCGGGGCCGGGGCTGTCCCGCTCCGTGCGAGCGCTGGCACCGCTCCCCGCCGGCAGCGGGGCAGCCACGCTGACCCGGGACACAGCGCGGCGCAGCGGGGAGCGGTGTCCCTCGGCTGTTCCCTGCTCCCAGGGTTCGCGGAGGGTCACGGAGCACAGAGCCTTGCACTCAGAACAGGCACTGGGCTGCAGCTTGCGCTGGATGAAGCGTCAAGCTGGCCCTTGCATCACCCCGGGGCACAGTGAGGCCCGCTGGAGCTGATCCAGCCTGGAAACTGCAGGTACTCAGCTCCCACAGTGACCACAGGACAAAGCTATAAACACATGCAAGTCAAGGTCCAGCTTTCCCTTCCTCTGTTCCCCCTCCTCCCCCTTATCTTTCAAAGGAAGATAACTGAGCTCAGCAGCTCAGGAAAACACGATGGACCCCCTGCCCGAATCCTAAAGCTCCTACATACACTTTAGGATGCACCTGAGATGGCATTTATGCTGTATTGCAGCAAGACCCTTTAAACCTCTGCTGGTGAATTTCTGAAATCCTATTCATTTACGTTATCCCAGCTTGAGTGCCTGCCTGTGGTGTTTGTAACTGACTTAGTTTAATCTAAGCAGATTTAGCACTAATAACTAGAGCTCACTAATGCATATTGCAATTATGTATCACACTGGGAAATCCTGTCCCCGAAGCAAAAACATTGCTGCCTCCCAGTAGTGGAAGCAACTAATACTAATCTAAAAAGAGCCCCAGATGTTCCAGGCACTGCTAGCT
Source organism: Dicaeum eximium (assembly GCA_013396995.1). Taxonomy (NCBI): domain Eukaryota; kingdom Metazoa; phylum Chordata; class Aves; order Passeriformes; family Dicaeidae; genus Dicaeum; species Dicaeum eximium. The sequence goes on along the minus strand of VWZP01008818.1, from coordinate 268,898 downwards.
CCCATTCATAAGTAACCTCTTCTATAGCTTTCAACGAGGCAAAGCCTAAGCAGCATGTTTTATTCCAGGTTTAATGATATATGGATTTAATTCACGATTCCCAGTAACACTCCCACTGAACTTCCACATTTGTCCTCCATCCATCCTCTCCACAGTGAATGCTCTTCACTAGAAGCAGCTGTTCCCCAGTTGCTCTTTATGAAACATATGAGATAACAAAAATGTTTAGAGGGGATTTTTGCCTTAGAACAAAATTACTTTTCTGTCTATCATCAACTAAAGGAAGTGAGTCTGAGGGGAAGAATTATGCAGTAACGAGCTCCAAAGTTTGCAGAAATAAACTGGTGGATTTAAGACTGCTTCTCCGTAACCTCAAGTATTCCCCTTTAATTTTTTGGGTGTTTTATGTGATCCATCCTAATTGGTTACTTACTGCACGTGTGTATCTGATGATTGATGGGAGAGTTGACATCAGTTTTGTTCTCTGCTAAACCCTAGTGTTCCACCACCACAGAAAATCTGGCACTCGTGCTCCCTGGACCATACACAGAGCAGTACCACACATAAAGCACTGGTGTGCACATACCAGCTCAGTTTTGTTCAAAACCATTAGCAAAATATCTCAGTGCTGATCAGCTTCATACCTAGAACAGCCTAGAATACCTAGAATACCTTCATACCTAGAATCAGCACCTCCTAGAACAGATTAAATCAACTCTGTGTCCAGTGCCTACTGGACAATTCAGCAAAAATACCATTCTCAATCCACATTTGATCCTTAACAACAGGGAAAAAAAGACATCAACACAGGAGCTCAGGTCTAATATTAATGATCATGCAGCTTGAAGGGCAAGGTCTAGGTTAATGCCACTGAACTTTGAGTACTTTGCCAAGACATCTAAAATCAGCAGCCACCTTATCACAGTCTTCCACTATAATGAAAGGAAAGCTATACGTACCTCCAGAATGCTATTTAGCTTAGTTGATTTTACACCTGCTTGCCTCTCCCTACTGACTACTGGAAGGGCCCTCAGGCAATAACTCAGTACTACAGTCAGACAGTAAGGTCTGGAACTGGCCATGGGGTAACACAGCATCTCTCCTAACATCTATAGGAACATGAAAAGCTGAGAAAGAAAAAAATCATGTAAACCTCTATCTTGCATTAATGCCAGATAAGTATAATTTGAAATATATTGCAAAAAACACTCAGAAAATAAGAAGCAGCAGTAGACAAGAGAAATCTCTCTGTATATGTGATTTGTCTCTAAGGGGTATGTTCTTGTTCTGCCACAGAGCAGTGCTGCTGAACAAAACCTGAGAGCACCTCCCTCTTGGAGGATCTGGGTCTTTACAGCTCAAATAAACTCAAATTAACCAAAACCACTCCCTTTGACCAGAGGGCACCCTGCCTCCCTGCCATGCTCACTGCAGGTGTTACCTGCCATGAGAAATGCCACCCCAGCACAGCTCCTTGCTATCCACCCTTTGTAAATCCACAGCAGCAAAATCACAGGAATAAACTGTGCTGGTTCATGGGAGATGAAGCCTTTCAATATACCTCTAACCCAAAGCTGCCTCTCAGCACAGCAAGTACAGTTTTATTAGGCAGCTCTACGTAGTGATCTGTGTGAAATGAGCTGCAGAGCTCAGCAACTCTTCTCCTAATGCTTCTGTGTGCTGATGGCCTGATGTACTCTGAGGACTGACCTCCCTCATCCTCCTGGACAACAGAATGTTTTATTAACAGGGAAACAGGCTGCATGTGTGGTTTTGCTACCTGTGAAAGCACTTGTTCTGTGAAGAGTGAAAATTTCACCCTCAAGTGCTGTAAACATCATAAATACTGCAAACATTTCAAAGCAAAGCCACAGCTGCCTTTATCACCATCACTTTGGCACATGTCACCCCTGAAGTGCTGAGCAAACACACTCTCACATGGAAATGTACTGTTTTGTCCCAGAGGTAGTTCATGAAGTTTTGTAAGTAATGCTGCTGAAACCCCTGGGAGTTATGCAAGTCACCTCTGCTCTGCTAGTTGAGGTGTTAGGGCATGGATTAGACTCTATGATCTTGAACGCCTCTTCCAACCTAGGCATTCTGTGATTCAAGGAAGGTGCTGTAGGCTTCTCAGCTTACCTCTTTGATTTCCATCTTCCTCTACCTGAACTACCACTCAAAACTCACCATCAAGCAATTTGTTTTCATACCAATGTTAGAAAGGCAAAGGAAAATAAAGACCCTCATGGAGAAAGGATTTTTCCCTAAAAATAAAGTTTACAGAAGCACATCAACACACAATAAACACACCTGAACAAAGTTTATATTTTAGAAGATAACCTTGCTGCAGCCCGTGTTGTATTTATAGGGCTTTTTGAAGCTGCTTGCCATGAAACAATTTCCTTTCTTTTAAAGAGAGCACTTACCCAAGTGAATAGAGACGGCATTTCTTGCTTCTGATTCGATGGATGAGGCTAAACCTCTCATCAAGACAGATTGACCAGGGCTTTTTTGTGGTTTCAGAGTACCCTTTCAAGCTGTTCAGGTTCATGTGTTCACATGAAATCTGTTGAAATCAAAGGATATTTCATTTTAAGACAGGACTTTTAATTTGTTCTTAATTTGCCTTCTGGGGGAGAAGTGGAAAAAAGAAAAAAGTTCATTAGTTTAATTTAAGTCTTATTGTCAATCTGATACACAGCTACAAAGATTTGATGGGGTTTTTTTCCTTGTTTGTCTGTTCCGCTTGGTGAAATTTAAGGCTTGCATAATTCTCCAGAGAGCAATGCAGTTTGAAAAGCAAATAATTAAGCATTAGTACTATACCCAAATTATTTTTTTTCCATGAGAAAAAGATGTTTCAGCATTCAAATGTTTAATTTTTTTTTTTCTTTTCAAACCTTGGAGTGGGCTCTGCATCCTGAATAATGTTAAAATCAAGACTGTAATTACAAAGTTTGTAGACATTGCATTGTCTCTGCAATGTGTACCTTACCCAGAGTGTCTTGGGTCTCAGCTCCAGAAAGGATTTAATCATTAACCCAACACATGGCCTCTCCAACAACAAAGGGATTTAAACAAATGTGTAATTAACAGAGGAATCATAGCATGTGTGTCTATGATGAGCTGGCTTGGACATCTAGAGTCCAAAGCCAGGATAAAAACCCTGCAAAAGAAGAGATAGAGACCCTGCAGGGAGGAACACCATAAGTCAAAGCCCTTGTACACACCAAGAAAGCAAAGACTGAAAATGCACTGGTTTCATCAGAAACCTGGATGTGTCAAAAATCACTGAGGGGTGCAGTCAGCTTTGCCAGCAGCTGAGCAGCAGCCTGGAACAGCCAAACCCACAGTGACTGAGCCAGCAAAGCCATGGCCCTGTGAGTGACACCCTACAGAGGAGCCCCTGCTTGCAGCACCAGCTCTGCCTGCCCATCCAGCAGCTCAGGCTGGAATTTCACTCCCAGGCCACCACATTCCACTCCACCTTCTTCCCCCAAATCCACTCTGGAAAAGGCAGGCACAGAGCTGGAGCACGCTGCACCCTTTCCAGAACGCAGAGCAGAGCAGAGCAGCCGATGGAGAGCTGGCACAACTCGCACGGCTCTCGCTGTAGCAGTGATAGGGAGGCAAGGGGAAGCAGAAGGAAGCACCAAAGCTGTGGCTACTTCTGCCCAGGAAAGGCTGCACTGCTCTGCACCAGCGTCAGCCTCCACAGTTTGTTCTTGAAGGGCTTCTCCAACCACGGAGCCCAACCATCGAAGTCAGGGGTTGCAGGGCACAGGTTGATACCACACAGATAAGAAAGCAGAGACTGAGAAGAGCTGCAGGAGCCCAGCCAAGCCATCGTTATGAAAAGTTGTTCTTTGGGCCCAGTACCAGCCCTGGAATGGGAGCTGGTACTGTCAGAAAGGCAGCAACTAAAATGGTGGAAAGGACAAAACCAGGTTAAATATCAGTCCTGAACAGACTGTTCTCATCTTGCTCCTTTCCTTCTTCTACAGCAGACTGCAGAGGCTCAGTTCTCAGGCTTAGCCAAAGTAAAAAGCACAGCTCTGGTCCCACCTGGAACCACAGAAATGAAACTATTTGACACAGAATTGAGTAAAAGCTGGAACCCAACCTTTAATGTGGCAGGGACTCTCAACCATGTACCTTAAAATAAGTAAATGAAACTCTCATTCTTTAAGAAATGTATGCTCTGAAAGATCATTACCTGGAGCTTTACATTCAAACAGCTGCACACTGCATCACCACCTCCCTGCTCCTGCTTGGCTCATAATTCCCATGGAAAATTCATAGAAGCAAATAAAGCATCTCTTCATGCTGTTCCCAGGATTCACTAAGTTTTAAGCAATGATTTGCACTGCACCCCACTACCCATTTCCCTTCAGTCACATAACAATCAAGGAATAAATGGCACTGCAATAATAAGCACTAATTTAAGACACAGAAGAATAATGTACTCTCTACAGAAAACTAAGATTCTGCAATGCTGCCACTTAATTGACTCATGGAATTATGAGCAATTACAACAGTCAGAGTTTGAAGCAATTTTAACAGCTCTTGCTACTGAATAGCTCTTGCTATTAAAAAAAACTCCAACAAAAAAAAAGCCCAAAAAACAACAACAACAACATTTTTAAAAACCCCAAACAAAAATCAAATCCTGAACCTGCCTTTAGCACCATCATTAGTCTGTTCCATGATTTACTGATGCACTGAGCTCACATCCTGTTCTGGGCCTCTGTTCACTCCTATCATACAAACAACAGCACAAGAAAGATGCTTCTCCTGATCATGAAATACCAGCACTGAAAATGCTTTTTCTGGCCACACCTTGACCCTGCTGACATGGCACCTTCCTGCTCCAGCAGTTTGAGCCATTGTACACTAATGGCATGGGGATGAACTTTGGCACAGTAATTAGTAGACACTTGCTCAGCAAACAAGGAGAATGACATCCCATGCTTATCTACATAAGCAGGATGCCATTTTCAGAAGTGCTCATACCAGTCATGGTGTTATCCTGTCAGTTATTCAACTTGTAATATCTGCCAGGTCAGGAACAGGGATTCCTCTCATTTTTTGCTTTCACTTATGCTTATTCCCCCAACCAGGGTCAGTTACTCTGGGAATTAAACTTCTCACTGAGTGTGTCAAAAGCAATGAACTCTCTGTAAATTGATGTCCTTGTAGGCTTTGACCCAACTGGTGGAGTTTAGCAGCATCTGCCACTGTTTATTAAGTAGCTGAGATGAAGGATGTTTTCAAACTTAATACGTCTGCCACAGTCTAAACTTCTGTACAACAGGACAAGCAGTTCTACACACATCTCTTGCTGTCCCCACATGCATCATCTTGCCTCCTGCCCTCTCAGCGCTGGCATGAGTGGCAGCAGAGATGTCATTTTATTGAGAATTTAGCCAGGGGTACCCACAAGCTGAAGAACACATGAACATCCTGCTATCCTCGTTTTTAGAGGTGTTTCAAATTATCTCAGCCTCAAAAGCGCTGCATTAACAAAGAATTTCATACGCGAATGACATTTCAGTGATGTTGACACCTGGGGCTTTTTGCTGTTCCTCAGTGTAAGTAATGATGCTGTCAACTCTGTATTCAAGGGTCAATTGGTGATAGACCTGGGTACCAAAAGCAGCTGCTCTGTTGGAATTGTGAGCATCCAGCACCTTTTCCATTTTTTTCTTACAGGAAATGCACACACAAATGCTGTTGTGCATAAGTGATGCCTCTGTTAAGACATGATGGCCCAATTTCCATGTATGCCGAAGGCTGGAAGTGTCCATCACCACAATCTGGATTTCAAAATGCCGTATTTTAAAAAGCACATAAACCCACTAATTTGCATGGCCATCATTTTTGTCGTGAAAATATCAAGATTTTATTGGTATGATTGAAAAACCTTGTCCAAGTTAGGGTCTGATGCCTTGTTCTCATTTTACTGGGAACCTCGACTGCCTCCTTTTGAAGTAAAATGAGCCTGGTTATCATATTATTATTGAGAGGTGGAGTGGTTGAATACACTCTCTTGATACAGAGTGCTCTGTATTTTTCCATCTGACAGGGAGAGAGGGGAGAGAGAGAGAAACGCCACATCTAGAATTTCAGTCATACCATACTCCTGTCAGGACAGAAACCCATTTGGAAACAAATAACATGGAAAGAATGCATTCTTTCAAATCTGTATTTTGACCTTTATATTCATGTTGACCATTAGTGCTAGGTTAAACAACTTTATAAATAAATCTGTTTCAAAAAACTTGGTGTGATGTTAATTCCTTAGATATGAGGGAACAACCTGTGCCAGGCAAAGTGTTTTCTAAATGGAGAGTGAAATGAAAAACCTACCTGAGAAGTGCTAATATACTTTAGGAACCTTGAGGCCTCATAGTTGAGGGAAGGGGTTGGACTTGCCCATGGTTGTAGTTCAATGTGCCATCTTACAGTCTGCAAAACAAAGCAAAACAAAAAACACCTTGAAGGCAATGCAAGCCTAAATTACAAGAGCTAATAAACTAAGAAGACTTAATTTCAAACAAAAAATTTTCCTGAGGGCTTGTCTACACATGAAAAATATTTCAGAATAAAGCAGGGTTTCAACTACAGTGAAAAAGCATCTAAATATGATTTATAACGATCAGCTTTGAAAGCAGATGTAGGTAATTCGGAAAGAAAGTGCTCCTAATCCAGGATATGTGTGTTAACCCAGTTATTCTAGGACACCCAAGTAAGCTGTGAGAAATGCATGAAGGAAACCAAGATCTAAATAACCAAATCCTACAGCAAAACATCTGAAAACAGTGATATCATTTCAATTTCGTATCTATCAGGTGCATCTGCTTGCATGGCCACTGAAACAAGAACTTGGATTGCAAACACTAATCACCAAAGGAAACCCCTGCAAGCAACCTGTTTTCTTTTTTAAGATCTAAATTTTATTGAAAAAAACCAAGCTTCTTGTATGAGAAAAGTCCCCTTCCTCTCCCACGCTTGCCTGACAGATACACCAGAATTCTTTGTTTCCCTGAAAAAAATATAAATGTGTCTGCCTGTAGCCCTACTACTTCTCATTTACATAGCCCCAAGGAAGCAGCTTTGGTGGGTGCTTTCAGCTCTGAACCTCGGGGATCCTGTCAGCTTCTCCAGAAACACTTCCCACACAGACAGAGTGGGACAGAAAAGGCTTTCAGACACGTGCTTGTGGAGCAACAGGGCTCTGTGCTCCCATCCGCTCCACCTTCTCCAAACTCTGCCCCCTGTCATGCTGGGAAGTTTAGACTTGTCATCTCTTGCCCTCAAGTAGATAAAAATACAAGCATGGTGTTAAGCTGTGCTAAATCCAGATTGATTCCTCATGGCTTTCCATCTTCAGGCACCATAACTCACTTCTGCAGTAGGGCAGGTAGTACCAAGCTTCCCTTTAATCATCTTCAATTAGCTGAGCTTCCATAATGGACAGGATGGGGTTTCTCCCTCAAAGGCTCATGCTGGCATTCAACAAAATACAATCAGAAACCCCACCTGGGATTCCCACAGGACTGTATTTGGGATCCTCTGATGCCAGAGAGGAATGCAGGAAAGAGAAGGTAAAATTAGAAAAGATTATTAAAGAGGACCACCAGACCAGATGGTGTTTGCCTTGAGCTGGTATCATGAATTGATATTTTTGCAGCCTAAGTAAACATAGTCTACAGTGAATGAGCCAGGAAGTCTGTATGAGGTTTATTGTTCCTTTAGGGGTTATTTTTCAGATTTGTTGTGGGTTTTGGGTTGTTTGGGGGTTTTTTTTGGGTTTTCTTTTTTGTTGTTGTTGTTTGGTTTTGGTTTTTTTTTTTTTACTGTAAAGAGATGCTGAAAAGGATATTGAGATTTTTTTTCACCCCCAGAAGCAGACAAAAGTAGCATTTCTCACCCTGAAACTTCCTGCCTGCTGCAAACTTGGACTCCTATACTGTGCACAGCATGAGCCTGGAAGCAAGCTAGAGAGCCAGCTCTGAGCAGCGTGTCCCCCTGACCTCTGCTTGCAGCAGGCAGCCTGCAAACAGCGAGCAGCAGCAGGATAGGTGCACACCGGGGAGGGAAATTCGTGTAATCTTTCAGAATGAGTCACAGTTCACACGGCTGAATAACGTTTGCAATGACAGGAATGCTGCTGTTTCAACAGGCTTGAAAGCTGAAATGAAAATGGGGACTGACAATCGTTTTCAGGGAAAAAAAAAAAAAAAGGAAAAAAAACACCCAAACAACAAAAAAACCAAACAAACATAAAAACCCAAAACCAACAAAACCCAAAAACCAACAAAACCCAAAACCAAACCAAAAAAGACATCAACCACCCAGATACCGACACATCTGTGCCAGTTATTCTGAAATCTATTTGTGGGAGAAGTAGCTCATTAAGTAGAGGAATTGCAGGGTGGCCATTGTGGACTATTCAGCAAGAATTCCTTCTGCACGGAGTTGACAGAGAAGAAAAAAAAATCTCTATAATGAACCATATGAATGAGGTTCTTTTTCAGCACACTGCAATGTCCAAGAGCCACTGCAGCTTACACTCGAGTTCTTAAAATCTTAAAGACGATAAACTGCCTTCCCACTGACTCCAAACTAATGATAAACACATGGAAATGAAACAAAAACCCCAGCAACTTACTAATGCAGCTTCACTAAAAAATAGGGGAGGGGGGGGAAGGAAACAACAGAAAGAGATCAAGCTTTTGTATAGTTCTTTAAATTTAGGAGCACTACATAAATGCTACTTTTGTGGCAGAGATCAGAGCCGAGGCTCCTGTGTGACAGCAATGCTTTTGAATAACTTCTCAAGCTTCACACTTGGTCCCTGGCTCCTTAGGAAGCACCAGCCTATTTCCATTCACTAAGGAGCACACAAGAGATCCTGTTCCTAGCACTCCTAACACCCTACAGGGTGCCCCAGTAGCTGCCCTACAATAAGATGCACAGACAATGGCTGGGGGTGAAAATCCAACACCTCTCTGGGACAGGGTGCATCCCCCAGAGGGTAACTCACAAATGTCAGTGATGCGTTTTGGGGACGTTCAGGAATACAAAATATCTTCCTGAAGGAGCTGTAGCCTTTGTTTATAGTTTTCCAGGTAATTTTCAGCCTGGTTCATAGTGTTTCCTTGAAAGCCTTCTCAAATAAACTCTACAGATGCTTTATAAAAATCAGGTTTATCCCTGATAAAAAATGATCCGTATTTGAGGAGTTTTCCCCTGTCTTGACTTTGCAATTTTATTTACTCAGAGCGAACCTGAGTGGGGTATCATGATTTGGATTTTCTCACCTGTATCATAGACATCTCTAGAATGACTGAGAACAGATCCCTGTGGCTGCTGGACAAACAGGCTGAGGAGCAGCTCCTTTCACAGAGGGCTTTACAGCAAGAGGAGCAGAGGAGCTATTTCAGCCCAGATTATACACCTCTGGATATGAAATTCAGACAGACCTCCCCAAAGGCTGCCCAGGAGGAGTCAGAAAATGGGTTCAGGCAATCTGCATTTTTGCCTATCACCATGGGTGTGCTCTCTCCCTAGGGTAAGGACTCATCCAACCAGACACCATGACTGTGTTTCCTAAACATCAGCATATCCATATTCCACAATATAAAGAGATGACAGTACCTGGAAAATTACAATGCCACTTAAAAAATATCATACTGAATATCTTAAAGTATCCCTCTGTATATAGCTTCACTTATAGACACATTAATTGAAATTAGCATTGTAAGAAAAATGAATCTTCAACAAGACTTCATCACAAGCACCGGTCAGACACTGACTTCAGCTACTTCTGAAGGGTAATGGATATCCAGAAACTGTTATTCAAAGTGGTGTCTAAATTTTCACCACTGAGATAACCACAGATAAAAGAAAATCTTAAAGCAATGCCATTGCTTTGTTAGGAAAATGAGGATGCGTTTGAAGGTCTGATTTTTCTTCCAGGTACTTCACACTTAAGGATAAGGACTGATGTTTCCTTCAGACCAATCTGACAGTAATCTGCAGCAACTTCTCTCTGGAGACCACTTTTTCCTAAATTTTTTTCCCTCATAGTCATCTGTGATAGTCATTTGATAATCCCTTAATAACCCTTAGTATATATGTGATATACTTTTAAAGGACTGTTATTTAAAATCTGTCCTTAAAATCTGAAATAATAATATAAAATTTAAATCAAAATGTGCAAAGGGCTCACAAACCAGCAGGTCTAAAATTAAACATCTGCCTAAAATTATAGGTCTGCCAAATGTTTGGCTTTTCCAGCCTAAACTTACACACAAATAATTAAATTCTTTCCAGACGAATTCTAGTTTTAGTGCACAAATCCAAAAATCCCAACCCCTTCCTTCCCTTTTGCTTACATTTCAAAGGGAATTAGTAAGTTTTTCATATTTCCCTCTTTTTTTAACTCAGTAGCTGTTTTCTCCCCCTTTTAATCTCCTTCCTTTTTAGCAGCTAATTAAAATACAGAAACATATTAGCCATTTTTTGTAAACAAAAATTCGGGAATCTCATTGCCCTGCCAAGCAGTCTGTTGCTTCCAAAGAAGAAACAAAAGACTTGTCAATATATACACAGATGCCTATAGCAAAATCCTCTGATTAAATCCTGCAACAATTTAATTTTTTACATCTGAAGCAGGACTGAAGGTGAGTGGAAATCATTTGTGGCAACAAATTCCATCAAGAACCATAAATATTTGCTAGCCATAGAAACAAATAGATACACATCTCCATCTCCAATTATTCTGTCTTACCCTGTGTAAGGACACACTCAGCAGAACAGAACCTCATGGGTGAAATTTTGCAGGGGTTTTATCAGTTTGAAAGGAATGCACAGCATTGGATTCAGATTGCAAAACTTCAGACATCTACATGGCAAATTTATTAGATTGCATTCCTGAAGGTTTGCCCTTGTGAGAACAGATTGTCCCCAGATAGGATTTACAGAGCTTGGACATAATTTTACTTGTGGTCCCTCTCAAGCACCTGTGACCTTAATCATATTAATTTGTTGTGGTCTTACTGCTTGGGGTTTTTCCCTGAATTCAGAAGCCCCCTAAGCAGTGACAGGTGCGTGCTGCAGCCCACACAAGCCCTGGCTTTGCAGGACACGCCAGCGCCGGGCCAGGGACACGCGACCAGCGCGAAACCTGCTAAGGGGAGTGGGAGGGCTGCTGAGGGTGGAGGCAGCCAAAGCTGGCACACTGCTCCTCTTGCTGACAGCACAGAGCAGCTCCAGCAGCAGAGAATCCCTCGTGAACACCCACGCCTAGGTTCAGAGGCGATTAGCTGGGTGAGTCCCAGGGAGAGCCAGGCGGGAAGGAAAGTGCATGCAGACAGCCATCAGCAAAGCTCCCACAGCGGCTGAGGAGCTGAGTTATTTGACAGGACAGATGAGGCAGACAGGATCTTTGAGGGAATGATTCATCTCACTAGAGAGTAGACATATGAAATATGTAAGGTGAGTCAAGCACGGGAAAAGTCCATGTCTCTCCATGACCTGCAAAGGAAGCCTGAAGGATGGGCTCAGGAACACTTACACCACAGACCCTCAACATCACAGGAGAGAAACCCCAGGCCAGACATTCACACACCCCATGATGCAGATAAAATATGCATTTTAGAGGGCTGAGCCTACTTTTTAGCTGTGAGCCTAAACCGACATTTAGCTGCACTTTATTCTTCAGCAGGGTTGAGTAATTCCAAATGTTTTATGTTTAGAGCAGCGGTATGTGGCACAAGTAAAACAAACTCCACCTAAAAGCGGAGGTATCAGAAGGAAAGAACAAGTATGCCTTCAGCCTTGGCACAGACCTCCTTGAGAAAGGTCAATTCATACAGTCCCCTTTAGCTAAATGTAACCAGCACCACGAGGGCTCACAAGACTCACACTTGTAAAAGCCTGGTACCTTACATCCTTAATGTAGGAGTAGCAGGGACATGCGGGCTCAGTAAGCTGTAATTTAAAACACAGGCTTACAAAGTGACTGACTTATATTTAAAGTTTTGAGGGAATAATTTCCAACACAATTGGCTTTATAGATATTCCATCCCTACATGTCTGAACTGTTTCTTTACTTTCTTTTCTCTTTCATATTATTCTTATTTTCTTTTTTTCTTTGCAGTTTGGCTTTCTGAAACATATGAGGTTTTCTCTTAAGAAACCATAGTGCAAAATTTGCTAATACACTCCTCCTCTGCACGTGTGTGCCTATATTGAGAGAAAAGCAGTGGGTTCCCTCTGAAGCATCAGGCATTGAGGGAATCGCAGGGAAAAGCAGCTGACACCTAGTCCTGCAACCACCAAAAATGGGAATTTCCATTCCAACAGTAAAACTTCCACACATTGCACAAAATCCATGATGAACTGAAAAAAAAATTAATAGAGAAAATCTTTCTATTTCTCCATGTTTCTACTTTTCTGAGTTTTTTTCTGAGTTTATCTAAGGCAGAGACATCTCTGACACCACTGCACACATACACACAGCCTTCTCCATACCCGGTCACCATCAGATTGCTCTGCCCTCTGCATCCACCACATTGGTGCAGTGCAACGAGCAGGCTACAAAGGGAGTCCCTCCCACAGGAAAACTCCAGAGCTAAAAAATCTGCAGTGTGTTACAGAATCACAGAATGGTCTGGGTTGGAAAGGGCCTTTAAATATCACCCAGTACAACCCACTTCCATGGGGCACACATTCCACTAGGTCAGGTTGCCCAAAATAAACAGTGTTGCCCCAAGTACAGACCCTGATGGACACCACTCATTACTGGTTTGGCATTTAGACATTGAGCCACTGACTATAACCAGCTCCTTATCCATCTATCAGTCCATCCATCAAATCAATATCTTTCCAATTCAGAGCTAGCCATGTTGGCTGTGCCTAAACAATTCATTGTCCTCAGCACGTTTTAAAGTATCTTCCAGGAGGATCCACTCCGTGATCTTATCCAATGATTTAATGCTGGAACAATAGGCTGAGGAACAATAGCTTTGTGCCAAGACAAGCAAGCAACGTGTCACACATACAGTCCGGCTTTCCCACACAGGAAGGCTGCTCAGGAAAGTAAATCCTACCTATGGAAACCAATCCTGTGATAAGAGTGCTCTCTGCATTAATGAGTGTGTGTCTTAAATTTAAATGGTTTTCCAACATGATCTGTATATGGAGAATTCTATGTCTGGACGTTTGTGTTTTATTTTATGGAAGAGGGAATGTCTAGGATGTGCTTCAGTCTTCCCCAGCTCCTCACTCTCTGTGCATCATCTTTTCCAAGTCTCTGCAGTGCAGCACACATTTGTCTGCCTGGGAGAAGGATGTGAGTGATGCAAGAGTCAACTGATGAAGCTCCAAACCACTCAGAGGGCTCCACTTAAAAGCAGTTTATCAGCACTTGCTTCACAAGGCTGCAGTTTGCACCAGTAAGTAAAACTCTTAGACCTAGCAGCAAATGGAAAAAAAGGAGACGTTTTACATTGAAATGAAGAAAACTATTTTCTGACTTTAATTCTCATTAGAAAGGCTTTGAGTCACTGCATGGTAATTGAAACCAAGAGTCTTTACTCTTGAAGAGCAAATCAGTCCGAACATGAATACATAACAACCCCTGAAAAGGCAGCAATCACAAAGCATTTCACCTCTGCTTTCCTTTTGTTAATAGTGATGTTATTTTCTGCTCCTTTTGCTTCTCATTTCCCATCTGAGGGTGTGAAGTCGAGCCACACCACACAAATTACTGCTCTGGGGGAACTGCTGCCCTTACCTGCAGGCGAGCTGCACCAGCAACCTCCATGCAAAACACCAACACCTTCGATACCCTGGGAGGTTCTGAGTTTCCCACAAAGCCCACACTCAAGCTCTCTCCAACTCCACTTTCAGGTTTGTGTCTTTTCCGCTAAGTGTCTCATAAGAAAAGCATGCACAGAAAAAAAAGGATGCCTACCATTGACTTCAAGTGACAGAATTTACATCACTTTTGGAATCAAGAAATTGATTTAGTGAAATAAAGAGCAGCTTCCAAAATAAACACGAGGAAGCCAGATCTGTAGACGAATTTAGGTGACTAATGCTCCAATGAATTCAAATAGTAACCCTGAACTCCCCAGGAAACAGTATTGGGAACTCACTTGCCAGGTTCACTGTGGACACTCCTGTAAATTCACCATCACCCTGAGTGCAGGTTTGGGACTTTACAGGAAGCAGGGTTTCAGAAGACTTGCCAAAATATTAATTTGTAGGCACTTACGAATTCAGAAAGCATTGCATCTAATTCATAATTTACACAGCATAACTACCACTCCTCATTACCTCTGAGGAATAAATCCACTGCAGCCAAGGGATCTGGGGGCTGCAGGGGTAGGAAAGGGCAATACTGCACAGGGGAACCTCTCCTCAGACATTCAAGGGTCACCAGAGACTAACAGCTCTGCCACTGGGAATCCCAGCAACATATGGAAGAAATACACATTTATTAAAAGAGAGATTAATTTTACTTTAGGAGACATACAGCTTTGAAAATAGCCAAGTGAGATTTCTTTGCTATGGTTCTAAAATGAAATAAATAAATCGGGCAGTAGCGTTCCAGCGCTATCCAGAGGCTGACAGCACGATAATATATCTAATGGAGATAAACCAGGAGCCAGAACACATTGAAATTTATGGAAGTCAATTCTCAAAACTGCTTAAGCAGCTCAATCAGCTGAATTCCTTCCGAATGCCTTTGCCAACACTTAAGGATAACAGCAAGAAACAGATACAGCAACTACTGGTCACTGCTTGTCAAATTCAGTTTCTGCTAAGCAGAGGTGAGACCGTGGTTTCAGCCTGTATTCATAGCTGCTTTAGTTGAAGTGCTCTGGCTGAGAAATATGGAGAAGTCATAATCCATACAACAAGGGGGAAAAGCTATTTCCCTCTAGGTTGGCTTCACTGCAATATTTAAACCATAGAATACAACAAAACAGAATTCATCAGTAAACACTCAGCTAGCCAGATAAACTGAGTTTATTTTGTGCAAATTCCAGCACTCTAACTGTGATTTACATATAGGAATGCCTCTGGCAGCCTATCCTCTGACTTCAGAGCCTCTGCCTGAGGCTAAGAACTGGGGAAAAAGAAGGTATTTTAGAGTAAAACCAATGCTTTCACACAAATAAGAGCATTTCACACTTGTGCAGCCTTCTCTCTCATCCAAGTCGAATGCAAAAGTCTAAACAGAAATGGTCCACCACACCTTCTAAAAGACTAAAAGAAGATACCAAGCATCAGAAAACCCCTTCCTCTTCACCTTCTCATCCAGGATCAGTACCAGGACAGCCCTCTGTGCCCTGGGAGCAGGGGAGGGCAGTATTTGTCACTATACATCTATAATCTCATAAAGCAAGTAAATATCAACTCTTATCCATGGGTGAATCAAAAGGCTGAGTAACTTCTACAGGAATTTGGCTTTCAGGGTGTAAAACCCTAAGGCAAGATAGGCAGTATTTATAACAGGTGCTGAGGGTACTGTTCCTTCAACTCAGCATCAATTCACTTGGTCAGACTGGGTTTTACTGGATAGCCAGGGAAGTCTCAACAAGCCGAACTTCATACTTTCTTCTTTAACTCCTTATTTCATAAAAGCATTAGATAATGGAGTTCCACAGAATGAAATGTATTCTAGCTTTAAAAATATTCCCTTTCTTTTTTTAATATGGTTGTGGATTATTGCCCTTAGCCTAGAGCTACATAAAAGTCTTCCAAATAAAATAAAACCGTGTTGGGCAAGTAGTTCCCTCTGTCTAGAAAGGGAACAACAGCTGGCTTACAAATTGTTAGGATTTTAAGTACAAAACAATACATTTATTTTCCAGTCTACAGAGAAGAAAATCTAGCTCAATTCAAAGCACACGATTTTGAAATATTTTTTGTTCAAGACAAGTATAGAACCAAGCATCATAATCCCATGGAGGATGGGCTTGGGCAAACATGAACCATCCATCCTCTTTAATCAAGGATATTTTCCAATGTTTTATCACTAATTCTGAGCATTATACAGATGAAGTACTGAAAAACTACATGGTTTGACCCTGAACTCATGATGCACCCAGAATTCCCACGTATTTCATTATGAATAATAATTGTAAAATCAAACCATCAATCAAGACATCTAACGAAGAAGAAACACATCAGCTCAGCAGCAACCAATTGACACATAATTGCTTCTTGTTTCATTTTCTCAAAAGAGGGCAGAAAAAGGAACACAATGTTGTTGCTTCTCCCTATTCAAGATGAGATAAAGTTCACTTCTTTGAAAGTTTCAGTGCTGCAGAACAACCATGAGGAAAGCCCAAAAAGACCGGGTACCAGTACTAAAAATTCAGGGTTTTTTTTCAGACAGGTCCTACCCTGTGGTGATTACCTATTGGATAAATCTCACTCCTCCACTACTGCCATCCACTCTGCAGGAAGCAGGAAAGATCTGGAACTGATTCCTATAATTTTAAGGCTTCTAAGTGGCAGATATTTTCTAACATTACATGCCATATCAATAGACATTACCATCTGTTCCGCCTAGCGTTTCAAACAGTGTCTCTTTGTAAAATATGAAAGAGGATGCTAAAAAAAAGGGCACTGACTTTGAAGCTCCCAGTTGATTATTTGACTTAGCTAGCTGCTAGGAGAGGAATGAGGAAGAGGACTGGGGGTGGATGAGGCCAAAAGGGGGAGGACAAAGCAGCAACATCAACTCTGTGATGTTAATGTCTTCTGGTTCTATCATAATTTTCAAATGCACATCTTTCCCAACCAGGTCCAGCCCCTGGCACATCACTGATATTTGTTTATCTGCTGTAATTTTGTCCAGCAGACCAACATGTCACACACACACACAGACACACACACACACACTCAAACAGTGACCCTATCTCATCAAAACTAATAGCAAGAATGCATTTTTAGCAATACCCCTAAGGCAGACAAGTTGCCTATCAGGGTATTGTAGGCATTTTTTGCCAAGCTCTCAAGGCCCACAAATTTGTCTTCCACATGCCAAGAAGGGCAGAGGTTTCAATTCCTTCAGTTTGCAGAAGCCACCCAGAATTCTGTCTCTTCCAGAAGAACTTGCAGCACTGCACCTGAAGCTGCATCTGAAATCAGAAAGTGGAACCCAAAGTAAACTTCAGTGGGTCACTTGTCAAATGAGCTGTTGGTTAGCTCTTTCTTCCACAAGCACGTAAACCCAGAGGTTCTCCAGATAAAATCTGAAGCAGTTGCCTTGACCTGGCAGTCCCAAGAGACTCCAAAAGCCAATGGCCTACTGCAAAGTCCTCATGGTCCTACATTGCCAGAGACAAGAGAAGCCCCCATTGCATGATGGGGAGAGGTGGCAGCAGGAATGGTTTCTCACAAGTACCCCAGATTTGGGATTTGCAAAGTCACAACAATTCTGTTCTGACTTGAAGAACTCTACAAAGCCATTTTGTTCCAGTCTGCAAAGCAAATGGAGAAGACTTTGATGAGAAGCAAGATTTCTGTCTTCTAACAGCTGCTGGAACTACTACATTTATCATTACACAAAGACACAAGGAAAGGTTTATTTATTTTATTTATACATGTGTCAGGGTGAACATAAATTACAGCACCAGTTTTTAAATGGTGCAAAAAATCAATAAGAGAGCAAAATAATCACCAAGGGGTTTTCCCAGGACCACACTTTTCAAGGGATCAGCAAGGACCCCATCCACAGATTCTCTGGCAGGGCAGTTCATGAGCATTTGCAGCCAGAGCCTTTCCTGGGGGCACCTGAGCTCAATGGCACATTCAAAAGCAGCACTGCTGAAGATGGAAGAGAAG
Organism: Dicaeum eximium; assembly: GCA_013396995.1. Classification (NCBI taxonomy): domain Eukaryota; kingdom Metazoa; phylum Chordata; class Aves; order Passeriformes; family Dicaeidae; genus Dicaeum; species Dicaeum eximium. The sequence continues at coordinate 251,021 of VWZP01008818.1, read as the reverse complement.
ATCAGATGGGGAAATAACATGCCATTGAAAATCCAAGCCCTTCCATTTAGCATAAACATCTGGGAACATTTCTGCCACCTCCGACTGAAACTGACCCAGCTGTTGCCACGAGAGCGAGTTCAAAATCATGGCTTTCATCTGCTACCCGAGGTATTGGTCCATTTGTGCACATGGTTTCTATCACCCTGAGAGACTGGCTAACTCAAAATAGGGCAGCATGTCACCCTGTCACTTTTATAGGCAAAACCACTGAAAAACCAGCATTAGGGTGAGTGTATGCATACAGATTGCATGATACATGTAAACCACAACAGAAAGAAAAATTGAATCACACCCTTTTTCCCTTCTTTTAATTGTTCCACTGAAATACAGGTCATTTGATCTTAGACTTACAAACATGGAAGGGCTCTGGACAATACTTCATCATGCACAAAAGTATCTTGGTGCATATCTTCTAGCTACAAAAACACTCAAGTTGATTAAATGACTCACATCCACTGCACACAGCTCTGGAGCACTGAACAGTCCAAGACAAACTTAGCTCAAAGTTAATATTAGAACAAGCGATAAGAGTGGGCTGTGTTGCAGACGCCACCAAAGATTAGTGGTGGCTCACACAAACTTTCTCACTTACATGTCAAATCTTTTATCTAATCTGTGCCACGAGTGGCAGCCATCACTGCCAGGCTGCAGGACAGCCTGGTCTACAACACCCAAACCAGACTGCTTGAGCAAAGGCTGGAGGTCCCTCCCTAATGCTGCCTAAATCTCCAAATTCTACATCTGTTTTGTAAGAAGTGCTGATGCACTCATCACACTGTCTGCAAGGCAGCTGTGAGAGGGTTTTGTTCTTCACTGCAGGATTTCAGTACTGCACCCCTTGTCAGGGGCCGCTGGAGTTTTGCTCTGGGCTCACACCAGAGATCCCCCAGCTGCACCTCGGTCTGAACTGTGGCCACAGCTCACTGAAAGTGGCCTGAGAGAGACATCTGCATGCTGGCACCTACCATGCAGGCCCCAAGCAGACACTGCCTGGCTGGCTGAGTAAATGTTGATGTGAACTGACTCAACTAACAGGGATGAAAACCTTACTAGCCATGAAGTTAAACACTTGTCTCCTAAGAAGGCAGATAAAGGTTGGAGATGTAAAGTAAAAACCCTAGGGCTATCCAGCAGAATTTTACCTTGTCCAAATCTCTCTTTCTGGACTTATCTCTCCACAGAAGGAAATTTTAGAAATGAATGTAGAAAGATTGGCCACCTTGAGAGCTGCTTGAGCAAGGAAAGCTGCGTGTCCTCAAAACTGTCCTCATCTCTTATTTCAAAGCATGAAATGTGACAAAAGATCATTTTTGGCACTAACCATGCACTGCTACTGGGCAGTTCAGGTCACTTGGCCCCCAGAGCAGCCCCATGGAACAGTTTGAGCTGAAGACAGCAAACAGGAATACTTTTTTCTCTGATCTGCTACAGCAGCTAGAAAGGATTCATGTGTCACATTCACATTTAGTACAAGGCCTGTGAACTCTCTCTCTGGGTCCAAGGAAAAGATGGCACAACTGTAATGGCCCCACAGAGCAAGGTATCTGCAGAATAAACTACCACCTCAGTCCTTGGGTCCCTTAGAAGAGAAGGCTTAAACACCTAGATTTATTTTCTTCTGTGCCACAGCTACCTAGAAAAACTTCTCTTGTCATTACATGCCAAAAGAAAGCCTTAAGATGGTATTTGAAAGATTTTGAAAGAAATCTATGCCATTGGATATAAAGTCTCATAACACTGTAATGACTTTCTGAAGAATAATATTCCCCATCAGCTCCTCAAAAATTCATGAAGAAAGAACTATTTCAGGTTAAAAAAGTGTGTAAGAATCAAGGTTATTCTTAGTAATCATTTACCTCACAAGCTTGCAAGTGACATCATTGTCAGAAAAAACATTACCATTTCCTCTTTATGGTATACTATAAACACATTTCATCTGCAGTTAAAATACAATAAAAACCCAGTATTGCCATTGCTTGACTACTTGGGGAAGGATTTCTGTGTTTGGGTACTTTCTGGTACCTCAGCTGCCCCTGTTTACAGGCAGAGCTGGCTGATGCTCCCCAGATTTGGTTATCAGCTGATGAAAACTGCTTTCAATAAAAGTTTATTCTTTTCTTCCAATGACAATAACCTTGATCAGTCTGTGTTAGTAGCCTGAATATTTGAGCAAAACCAGACCAAGGCTGTTCCCCAGGTATTTACAGATTGAAGCCACAAGCTCCTATCTTATGTTAATCTTACTAGATAAGCAACTTTGGTTTGGTTTATATTTGCTAAGAGACCTCCAAGTGCTGGAGGAAAAAAAGTTGTCAACTAGGGTCCTTTCCTCTGAGGTCCACTAAGTCATCACACAGAACAATTATGGTGGGGTCTGGTCTCTCTAGTGAGGTATTAAGCCAGGGCAAAGATTGCTTATTATAGTCTTAAAAGACCCCATTACCTCTTTTTATTCCACTTATGTTAGATCAGTGTTCAGGTTAAATCCCAGTTTGGCTAATCACATGGTATCTGCCAGATTGCTTCTCTAATTGCAAACCAGGTAAATGTAGCCAGAGGGATCTCAGGAGGTTGCCCTGAAGCACAATGGAAAGCATTCCTAGACCTTCCCTGTGTGGACACCCACAGTTCACATTTTTGCAAGGAGCCTTTCCATTCCTTACCAGCTGCAGAGTTAAATGAATTTCCTAATATCTTGCCTGAAAATGAAGCCAGCTACTCCTTGTCCTAGTTCCAGTGGACCTAGGGAACAATCAGTCATTATGTCCTTCAAAAAAATTATTTTTTTTAGTTTGAAGAATCTTGGCACATTCCCTCAAAACCTACTTTTCCCTGTTCAAAACAAGTACCAGTACTTCAGGCTCTCCCTGCAGGCTTGCCTTCCTGCACCTCTTAACACCTTTTTCCTCTGAATGAAACTCTTTTCAGATTGTCTACCAGTTATTAAAGAAGGTTCCCAGAAGCAGCACACTCCAAGGAATAACCAATATCCAGCTCTTCAGCTTTGCACTCCTCTGCAGCAGCACCCCACGTGCTGCTCACATCCATCAAAGCCAGGATGTTATTCACTCCCCAGCACAGCACTCAGGGAGCAGCTCTGCACACTGTGAAGCTCATCATGCTGGGACACAGATGGAGAGGCCAGGATAATCTTTGGAGATCCAAGAGGCCACTTTGACCCATGCAGCTCCTTTGGTTTGGCTCAGCCAGGGCAAATCCAGCCCTGCAAACGAAGCCTGATGGGACTCCCTGCAAGCTCCCAAAGCCCTGCCATGTCAAACTCTAGTGTAATGTTCAATCATTGCTCCAGGCTCACAGAATTAATAAACTTATAAAAGTTAAATCCCAATCCAAAACAGACAAGCTATTACAACATGGGATATGGAAAGACAGATGGATAAATTTAACTTCAGAGAGACAGACAGATCAATTTAACTTTAGAATAACCAAGTTTTCTCCAAGAATTTTGGCTCTATCTCATGAAGACTCAGAGTAACTTTCTATAAAAGCAGCACCCAGAATTTACTGTACTTTAAAGATGTGAACCCAGCTTGAAAACACTATGCATGCAATTAGGCAATGAAAACATCCAATACATTTTTTAAACCAAATTTCTAGAAGAATTTAAAAAGACTCTTGGCGTAAGCCCTACATATCACTGACACCAATGTAAACGGCATTGTCATTCTAAAGTTAAAACCCAAATGTAAGTTTAAGTAAAATCTTAGCAATAGACTCACTATTAGCACTAAATCAAATGAGGTTTTTATGAGCCTGCTGTATTACTAAGTGCCAAATGTGTTATTCCACATAATTTCAAAGACATCACTCCAAAATAATTTGCAGACAATTAAAGATGAGACTGTTATCAGTCATCACTGCAGAGAAGCAGTAACCTCTTGGAAATAGTTCCTATTTAAAGAAAACCACAACCTTCAATCTAACAAGAAACAGCAAAAGATAATTAGTCTGCATTTATAATGAACCAAAAGACAAATGTATACAAGTGAAAGTAACACCTAAAAAAAATATAATCTCAAAAGAGTTTTTGGTTTTAGGCAATAATACATCATGTTTCAAAATGCTTTATAATCCCAGGCAAAGTATAGATGGGCCCAGCAGCAAAATATTATTCTTTGCTTTTGATCATTGAAGGTAAATACTTTTATATTCCTAGATATGACGTGAAAGAGTATCCAAAATAACATCAGGTTAAGTTTGGCAGCGTACCACTCTCCACACCTCCATGGAAATAAATCTGCCCAGAAGGCAAGGAATTCCAGCTTTTCTCAACCAGACTCTTGAAGAGGGCTCCTCCCAAATTCAGTGCACAAGAGCCAACATAACCTTGTTATTGCAATTATTGTGACAGGAATTTGCTGTTACTTCAAATTCCAAAGGCAATATTTTTTTTTCTTTTGCTATGGCACCCTGGAATAACCTTTTAAAACACACCTCACACGTCTGCAGGGTTTTGTGGGTGCACACCCTGCTAATACCTATTGCAGGAGCAGGTACACCTGGCAGAATCCCTGTGTTTCCATGCAGCTGGAGTTTTTATCTGCTGCATAGGATGCCAGGTCAGTGCTCAACACAACCTGATCTTAGAATCACAGTTTAAAACCATAATTTTATTAGCAACAATGCAGTTTTAAATGGGATTATGAACTTCCACCAAATCTAAGTGGGATTATGGACTTCCATTTGCTTTACTCTTGCAGCCCAACAAAACTATTCTGATTCTTCAGATGACCATCATATGCTGTCAATGCCAAATCTTGCTTGTTATTTGTCAGCAAGAGCAGCAGCATCTGCTCTTTGGTAGGCTCAACCAGGAGCAAAACAGCTGGGAGTAGCACAGCTCCCTTAAGCACCACAACAGGCAGCTCCAGCAGCTCCCAGAGATGTCACATAGCTAAATGACTTTATTCCCTGCCACTTTCAGTTAACATTTTTTATGTATGCATCTTAAGGCACAGACAGACACTTGTAACCTTGGTGGTGAAACCCTCCCATCTGCTGCTCAGCCATGGTCTCCACTGACAGAGCCTCACCAGTGGCCAGGAAAAGCACAGGCAGTTTCCTGCAGACTTAGGGACCATTTATGGACAAGTCTCCATCTTTGCATCTTTTTTTTTCCCTTTTGGTGGTGTTGGTGTTGGTTGATGACTGCAGTTGTGCTTGAGAAATAAATAACACAGCCCTGCCCAGGAAACTTTAAAGTGGTTCAAACCAGGCACCAAATAATTTCCTTGTGTGCTTTTGCAATCTTTTTTTTAATATAGCCACAAAGTAGGATATTCAACTTCAACTATGGAAACACTCTGTTCATCAGTCTTCTGCATTAATTCAGTGATGTAAGTGTGAGCAGAGCTATAACCTAGAGACACTAGGAAAACAGAGCAAACTCTGGCTTCACTGAGTTTTCCTTTCTGCCATCCTGCTGGCTCACACATCCCAACATAGTCCAACATCATCCCCATAAACAGCAGGAAGGAAAAACTCCCATACCTGAAAGCCTCTGCAGGCTTTAAGAATGGACTGACAATAATTTATGGACAGACAGAAGACACTGAAAACAAATAAAAGCCACAGCAAAAAGCAATCCCAACCCGATATAGCCCAGATCTGTGCAAGGAGCCTGTCCCTCTCCTCCAGGCAGCATCCACACTCAGCAGTACAGCACACTGGCAGCCACTGCACCCTGCTGCCTTTCTCCAGAGCTGCTGCTGGAAGCCATGGACCACCAATTTAAGCTGCCTTTTTTGGTAAATGCAGAGGCATTTATCTTGTAGTGCAATAGTCTGATGTGAAATACCATGTTTCCTGATTTAACAAAAAAATACCCAGGCACCCATTAAATTTTAGCTATTGTGATTCTTCTCATGAAAAAAATATTAGAACTCAGACCACTTTCACTTTATTTTACCCTTGCTTTTTCCCCTATATTTTTATTTAACAACACTATTTCAAAGTTCAGTCCTGCTATCCCTAAAACCCTATCTTTAAGTAGATTTTTCTTAGCCTGAAGCAACATATTCAAGTCAAATAGATGAACACAGAAGGCACTTGATGGTCTCAAACATAACCTGGCAACAACTCCACCCTCTATTATATATACCAATATTTTTCTCTTGACTTAACTAGAGGGATTCAAATGAGACCTCAGCAGCAACATGCCCACCACCACAAACCACAGCAGTGATGTTTCTTTCACACACTTCATCTGGAGGTGTACCAAAACACACTTGGGCTTTCCAGAGCCTTGAGCTCTCCAACACTGCAAGGTGCTGCCAGTTCTCAGGTAAAATGAGCAGCCTCTCCTCTACTTCCCCACTAGGATTTCCTCAAAAATCATTAACTAAATTAGGATGTGTTTTACTTTTGCCTCTTGTTTTTTGACACCATTCTTAGCATATTTTCAAGAAACTCCCTGAATCCACAGGACTACAGGCTTTTTTCTCCATTAATGCTGAAATTGTTCCATAATTAGAATCACTTAAAAGCTGCGCTTTAGGATAATGCCAGGTAACAGAGCATCAAAAACAAAAGTCACAAAAACTGGCATTGCAAGACCTAGGTACCTCAAAGTGGTATCAATACCACAGCACAAAAGACCACCACACAGTTATTATTCTGAACAAATACATGGCAATATTGTCCTCATCACTGCTGGTGGTGAAGGAGGAGTGGTGAAGGATTATCTAATTTCTTCTAAACCTTTCAGGAAACCAGAGGCAGAAAGTAGCAGTTTATTTTTTACATCACAGTTTCCCACAGAAGATGAGCTGAACCTAGAAGTCAATCTATATATGACTTCATTGTCCCTCTCCTAGTGAAATAAAAAAATAATTACTGGGGTGGAACAGGCAAAGAAAAGAAAGCGGATTTGCAGTTGAGACCACATGCATGACCTGTGAGAGATCACAGGACATCTGGTCAGATGGTGGTTTGGATGTTAGCAAGTAGTCTTTTCATCGAGGGAGTAAGGACAAGCTTTAGCCATTCCACAGAAAACTGGTTTTATTCTTGTTGGGGCAAAGATCAGAAACAGTTTTATACTTTGACCACAAAGGCGGTCTCATCTCTAGCCAAATCCCACGTGCTCCTCCTCATGATCATTCCAGCTTCTTTAAGAGCCTGCACATCTCTGCATGGACCATCACTACTGCACCCTAACAGCACGACCCCAAAGTACATGACAAACTACTTCTTCACTGCCCTCAAAGCTGGCTCTTCTCCTCCTGCAAAGAAAACTCCACACAATAATTATCCGAATCTCTAAGCAGTTCCTGAGAGCGTGGCATCTGCCAAAACCAAGGACGACACGGAATCATTAAAGAAGGCAACATCCCGCTACGGGCCACACACGCGGCTGCCTGGGGGGTGGAGGTTGCTGAACTCCAGATCCTAATGACGGTCCTCACTCCCCAAAAGGCTTTACAGTCATTGCCACGTAGGAACCTAGTTACAGGTTCATTTTTCAGCTCGTTCACTAACTCACCAAGTCTCAGGCACGAGGTCTTAGAACCACTTCTTGATGGCCTTCTGCGAGTGCAATGGCACTCGGATGCCAAGAACGCCAAGGGCCGTGGTCTTTGCCTGTTGGGGATGCGTCGGCCTGTGGAGCCCACCCTGACTCGGGGTCACTGTCACCTTCTCAGACCGAGCTCTCAGCTTACCCAGCCCCGCTCCGGCACACTCCCGCTTCCCTGTAGCTGAGCAGCACTGCTCAAAAAGTTGCTTGACCACCTCCCAAGAAGTCGACATCACACCACACCATCTCCCTTCACCACCGCGCTCCCGCCGCCTTTTCTCAGGTACGAGACCCATCTCTGCCCCGGGTGCCCGCTCAGCCTCAGCCCCTCGCAGGGAGCCGGGGTCGCCTGTCGCGACACGGCGGACGCTCCCCCCGAGCCCGCCCTACCTTCCTGCGGCGGCTGCCCGGGGGCTGCGGGGCGCAG